>JAJGOT010000241.1:677500-1244557 GCA_022457155.1 Cladopsammia gracilis | reverse complement strand
AAACATTACTTAGCAGCATTCATTTGAATGGTCACTTTGTAGGATTTCATCCACACAGAAAAGTTAGTTATAGTTTTACATTATTGATATAAACATTATCACAGGAAAGTACAGTTCGATAGCTTTCATTTGAAGTGGTCGCACTTTAGGATTTTACCCAAGGACTCAAACGTTAGAACCATCTTGTGGAGCATAATAAACAGTATCACAGGAAAGTACTACTTAGCAGCATTCATTTGAATGGTCAAACTTTAGGATTTCATCCACAGACTCAAAAGTTAGAACCACCTTGTACAGCATAATAAACAGTACCACAGGAAAGTACTACTTAGCAGCATTCATTTGAATGGTCACATTTTAGGGTTTCACCCACAGACTCAAAAATTAGAACCTCCTTGTACAGCATAACGAACAGTACCATTTTAATAGCCCCTAGAATCGTGGATGATTTGTCACATGACAAATGATGAAATATCGTATATTGAGTGGTTTATGTTGAGCGATTGGAATCGTGTTTGTTTTGTTGCAATCTGGAGTCGCTGTTAAAGGGGCTGTGTCAT
Source organism: Cladopsammia gracilis (assembly GCA_022457155.1). Classification (NCBI taxonomy): domain Eukaryota; kingdom Metazoa; phylum Cnidaria; class Anthozoa; order Scleractinia; family Dendrophylliidae; genus Cladopsammia; species Cladopsammia gracilis. The sequence continues at coordinate 1,243,997 of JAJGOT010000241.1, read as the reverse complement.
GGCGGTTTTTATGTGTTTGGCTCAGTCTGTGCTAGAACTGATTAAAACTGAGCATCTTACTTCAAAAACGAAATGATGTCGAAACACCAAAAACAAGAAATCAAGAAAATTCTTGTAGAAAGAATAAACCATTATCAGTTTTTAGCAAATTTTTCAAAACACATTGAATGAACTTGAAAAAATTGGCCAATTTCTTCAAGTTGCAATCCATTTCCATCCTGGCCATCTGTAGTCAGACACACTTGTTTATAGTTTCATTATACTCGTAAAGCAATTTTAAACAAAACTGGACCATTATTTCAAAAAAATTAAATTTAATATAGAAATCTTTATTAACAAATTCTCAAACAATCATACGTTTACAATTGTTGATCTACTAGAATGCTAAAAATATTCATAATTACAATCCGTATAAATGTTGTCTGCGTTTCCACTGATATAAATAGTCTTTTAGCTTTTCATAATAACACGTAAAGGAACACTATCCCGCTGAAATAGCGAAATTTTGTTTGCTTAATTTCCATGTTATATCGCTAAATGCCAACAAATAAACAACTAAATTGGATAACAAGATTCTGTAGAGCAAAACAAAGGCAGAAGTTTGGAGATAAAGTGCAGGATTACAAGGATGGAAGTGGATTACAGTTCATTAATTTTGATTTCATGGCAGGCGGTCAAAAAATCAAAGTTCCATTTTGGTGGAATTTTGAGTTTTGTAGTCGTTATTTTGTCTGTTTAGTTCATATTTATTTGCGTTCATCACTTTTGGCGATATTTTCTTCCTATTTCAAGATAATCAAGTAAGCTCAAAGCAAGCTCCTGTCCATAATCATGGAAACACGATATTTCAGCCGGGACAGTTTTCCTTCAAAATGGCGACAGAGCCCCTTTAAAGCGGAATGAAGACATTTCATCATTTTTCACGTGACAAAACACTCCATGATTGTTGGAGTATTGTTTCTCCGCGCCGTAAGCGGGGCCTTGAGGAAGGAGGTTGCTACGTTAACTGTAATCGCGAACAACTAATAGAATTTCTCGTTTGCGTCATTAGGTGAGCCGCAGAAGTGGCTGTTCGTTTGTGAGACCGACTCTGTGGAAATTGAGTGCGACACCAAGAGGCAACTCAGTCAAAACCTGAAGATTAGAGTGTTGGACAAGTTAGGAAATCCTGCGGCGTGCCCCACTGGGGTGGAACCTATGGTATCAGTCGACCATTCTCCCTCCAAAAAGTGAGTCGTTGCTTGTGTACAGTGTCGTCTTGAAGGGAGAGTGATCTACATTCCTTATTATTCTACTAATAGTCGCGATATAATTTTACTTGCATCGTTTAGCTTCAGAAGAAAGGCGTCTTCGCTTACATTTTTAACTCATGAATGCGTGAAGGGCTGAACGAGCTACAACAGTTAGAGGCAAAATTCACTCGATCGGTCGGTCGGTCAACGCGTTTGTTGAACGGTCGGTCGTTCAACGCTCGGTCGGTCGGTCAACGCTCTAGTTTTTCTATCTTTTTGCTGCTACACCGTGCTGACGAGACCCAACCAGGTCGAAACAGCTGTCCACGGTTGCATTTTGGCTTTCAGTTTCGGCTCTGTCATGTCGTTGTCGCGTTAAATGTTCTACGTAGTATCAGCCTTGCTCTATACTTTGATTATTAAAATTGAGCCCGCGATATGTAATGGTCACCTGTCTTACCTATTGGGGCGACGTTGGGTAGTGGGAGTTGGAGGCAGGGGGGTGGTGGAGGGTTGGGGAATCTTTGGAGCAAAACGCATAGGAGAGAGAAGGGCCCATTGGCTCATAGGAGCTTTTGCTTTTATGAGCCAACGGACCCTCCCCTCTCCCACGCGTTTTGCTCCAAAGATTCTCCAATCTGCGAGATTCCTCAATCTGTGAGACGATCTCCTACTATTGTCTTAGTGTCTTAATGAAGTGCACGAACAAATTTGACTGCCTCGTCTATGAGATGTTTTTTATTCACGAACTGAGACCTACTCTCAATGTACAATCTGACTCAATTCGTGCTAAGGTTTTTTAATTAGTTTTTTGAGTAGCCTTTTACTAGTTGTTTTCTTTGAACATTTTTATTGTCCGTTTACACCTGCAAATTTCATGCAAAATTTTTTTACACTTCCTATGTACATATATATATTTTTACTATTCTATTTCACCTCTCACTTGATAATGACCGAAATACGGTCGAAACGTCGTGTTTTACCGTTGATTTTTATTGTTAAAAGTTTTACGAAATCCTTACTTATAAGATTTCTTGACATAAAATGTGGTTTTAACTTTTTGTTGTTGTCAATTGTTTGATTTGCAACCAGAAAGAAAGAGCGCAACATTAACAATACTCCATGCAGTGCTTTTTCTTTTCGGGAGTTAGCAGGAGGATTTATTATTATTATTTTTTAACTTTTTTGCAGTGGTAGCACAGCTGTTTTTATTGGAAATATCATCCGCAAGGGCTCGGAATTCGTCTTCAACAACGAAGCGATCATTTCAGGCCGTCCTGGTATAATAACGATGTGCTTGTACGACAAAGACAAGAAATTCTCCAAAGACACACAGAGGATCAGCCTCAAAGCTGGTGAGTGCATGCTATTTTAATCTTGTTTAGTAACGGGCCGATTTCAGGGCCAGTCCCAAAGAGGTCTATCAATTAGGGACTTCAGGACTTCAACATAAAAAAATGTAGGGCTCCAAGACACAAAGTGGTACTCTAGGGTTCCGTCGCTTCACTCCACTTCGTCAAGGCTCCATAAAGGAAGAACCACAATCGTAATTTTTTCAAAGCTTCAAACAGAGGTAAGAAGGCTCATCAGATTTTATTTAGATTGCGAAATACCATGCAAGAAGAGAAACGGCATCAAAGGAAAGTATAACCTTTGATCTCCTGTAAGTTAATGTTTAACTTACAGGAGTATATTGGGGTCTAAGATGCATTCTTTCTTGCATTTTTTTAATTTCCGAGGAGAGAGAGAGGGAGGGACTCATCGCAGTTTAATGAAAGTACTGCTCAGTAGCTTTCATTTAATGGTCCTCTTTAAGGTTTCATCCACAGACTCAAAAGTTAGAACCACTTTGTACAGCATAATAAACAGTACCACAGGAAGGTACTGCTCAATAGCTTTCATTTGAATGGTCCTCTTTAGGATTTCATCCACAGACTCAAAAGTTAGAACCACTTTGTACAGCATAATAAACAGCACCACAGGAAAGTACTGCTCAATAGCGTTCATTTGAACGGTCCTGTAAGGGGTTTCAACCATACTTTATTAGCGGACGTATGAATGTGGGTCTGTAGAGCTTCGCATCACATCGAGTTAAAACGTTTTGCAATAAGCCTTTCTTTCTAAAGGAGGATATGGTGTCTAGGAATATGTTCTAATAAATCTGAGCGGTTACGTTTCTTCGTTACTTTAGGGGCGCCTCATCACATCGAATTAAAAAGCCAAGCATTCGACGACTCTTCGCAGAAGAACGAACACACAGCAAAGTTTTTCTCAAACTGCTTTCTCAGCGCTCCCATCCACGCTTACGTCTGCGACAGGTCTGGGAACAAGACGCCGCTCAAAACAACGCTAAACCTGTCCTGGATCCCAGGCTCCTGTGGGCTGCTGCTGACCAAGAAGACGACTCAGAAGGGGGAGACAGTGTTTGACGCGAACACAATGAAGTGCGGCAGTCGGAGCGGTGAGCAACAGGTCAAGCTGAGGGTGTCGAGTTCAGATCATAAGAATCTACAGGTAAGAAACCGTGGTTTTGTTTGCTATCAAAACAAACATTGAGGCAAGTGACCATTACATATCGCTGGCGCAATTTTAACAGCCCATTGACCGACGCGATCCAGTGAATTTTGTTTCCAACCTATGTCGTTCAACGCTTGACGTATTCATGAGTTTAAAGGGGCCTATCAGAAAAACGAAGTTTAGACGGGGTTCAAGCTGAACAACCCTGGATGTGATGGTATGCCATAAGAATGTTTATCCCCCAGCATTTTATTCGTTGGTTCCTATTACAAATGGGTGGGCATGTACTCTCGTTCCAGCATCATAAATAAATAAATAAATACAGTAATGACAGTAAATAAAACGTCTGTGAATAGACTAAGAAAGGTAATGTGGAGTAAAGCGTCTTGTCTAAAGGCTGGTTTTCACTGGCGACGGAGTCGGAGTCGGAGTCGGAGTCGGAGTCGGAGTCGGAGTCGGAGTCGGAGTCGGAGTCGGAGTCGGAGTCGGAGTCGGAGTCGGAGTCGGAGTCGGAGTCGGAGTCGGAGTCGGAGTCGGAGTCGGAGTCGGAGTCGGAGTCGGAGTCGGAGTCGGAGTCGGAGTCGGAGTCGGAGTCGGAGTCGGAGTCGGAGTCGGAGTCGGAGTCGGAGTCGGAGTCGGAGTCGGAGTCGGAGTCGGAGTCGGGTCGGAGTCGGAGTCGGAGTCGGAGTCGGAGTCGGAGTCGGAGTCGGAGTCGGAGTCGGAGTCGGAGTCGGAGTCGGAGTCGGAGTCGGAGTCGGAGTCGGAGTCGGAGTCGGAGTCGGAGTCGGAGTCGGAGTCGGAGTCGGAGTCGGAGTCGGAGTCGGAGTCGGAGTCGGAGTCGGAGTCGGGAATCGGAGTCATAAGCTCGACGGAATCGGAGTCATAAGCTCGACGGAATCGGAGTCATAAGCTCGACGGAATCGGAGTCATAAGCTCGACGGAATCGGAGTCATAAGCTCGACGGAATCGGAGTCATAAGCTCGACGGAATCGGAGTCATAAGCTCGACGGAATCGGAGTCATAAGCTCGACGGAATCGGAGTCATAAGCTCGACGGAATCGGAGTCATAAGCTCGACGGAATCGGAGTCGGAATAATCAGAACGGTTCCATTTTCTTCCGATTCCGCTTATGACTCCGTAATCTTCTTCCGATTCCGTCGGTTTGATTTTCACTACATCATAACTCTGCGCTTCTGATTACGACTCTGACTCCGTTGTTAGTGAAAACCATCCTTAAGGAAACAGCACAACGACTAAGTGAAGCGAGACAGTCGCGTCAAGTGTCTTGTCTAACAAGTACAGAAACAGCAAGTGGGAGGGACTCGAATCACCGACTTTGCTGGTCGCTATGTCCTGATGATTTTGAGGCTTTTGGTACCTTTGTCGTACTCGAAATGCTTTTAGAACTCTTAGTGTGAATTTTAGAAGAGAAAGTAAACCATAATCATGGTTTCAGTGAGTTTTCCAAGACACAAGCGATAAACTTGAAGATGCAATCCATTTCCATCCTGGACATCTGCAGTCCAAGACACTTATTTTTACTCTTAGAGCACTAGTAAAACAATAGCCCAATTTCGATGTATAAAAATTCAACTTCAAAAAAAAAAAGACATCACTACGGGGCTTAGGGAAATAAACCATACAAATCCCTACTATCATTCCCCTAAGCCGCGTAGTGATGTCTTTCGTTTAAAGTTGAATTTTAAGATATCGAAATTGGGCTATTATTTGTTGGGTTTCGCTGATATAAAGTTGTCTTTTGGCTTTTTAAAGTAACGCTCTACAGACTGGTACCCAACTATCTGAGCTATCCAGGAGGCACAAACTACCGAGTTCATATTGTGTGTTATATTTGATTTTTTGTGTTTTCTTACAGGCAGCCACTGTCACAGCCACCTTGGAAAAAAGCAACCGAGTCAAAGGTGTTGTTGTGGAACTAGCCGCTGACCAGAACCCGGTGGCTACGGGCAGTTACCCAGTATTAAAGGTACACACTGTTGGCGTGATGAAACTTTCGTTTAAAACTCTTTCTTTACTTTATCTCTTTCCGAGCGTAAACCTCTCTTTAGGTGGCTCCATATAGTTTTTTGGCGCGCGAGGCATGGGCTCGAAAATGGTGCGAACGTGCGCTTGTTTATTTTGATGACGCCACGATAATATAGAGGTTTTTACGGTAGCTAAAACGTTTATTGCGTTCGTTCCACGCGGTAATTTTTTATAAAAATTGGCAAATCTGTAGGATTTTCTTGGTTTGTGATCACAAAAAAAAAACAATTTTTGTACATATACAAACCCAATAAACGTACAAAACGAAAAGTGAGTAAATTATGTACCAATTTTTTTTTATGGCTTTGTCAGATTTGACTTACTGAAGGCTTCTGTTTCACCAAAATGGTGAATATTTACCGTGTAACAAACGAGAAAAGCCTTTGAACAGCAAGCCCAACAACTCAGTCAGTGGTTGCCATTGTAACGAGACAAGACTACCGAATTAGATTTCTCCTTTAAGGCCGGAGAAAGCCTAAGCTACGTGTATGTGTATATTATGCCTAGTATCGCGACACAAAACTCTCGAAAGACAGCAATAAGATCATGTATATTTTATTTGGAAGACTGGCCAATAACTATATGGAGTCACCTTAAGTGGAACTCCTCTCAAAGGCACTGAAACACCCTCAAAGTTGGTATATCCTCCAAAATTCAGGGCCACTTCATATCCCTCCCAAGCGAATATCCCTTTTACCCCGTTAACTCCCATGAGCGGCAAAAAAAAATTAAGAAAAATCCAAAATTTCAAAAGAAATGTTGCCATGCTAAAGTACTGCCGAAGAGGTTTCCGGCATTTCAATGGTCACAGCATAGGATTTGGTCGACAGACTCAAAAGTTAGAACAAATGGTACCATGCAAAAGTACTGCTGAAGAGGTTTCATTTGAATGGTCACACCATAGGATTTAGTCCACAGACTCAAAAGTTAGAACAAATAGTACCATGCAAAAGTACTGCTGAAGAGGTTTCATTTGAATGGTCACACCATAGGATTTTGTCAACAGACTCAAAAGTTAGAACAAATAGTACCATGCAAAAGTACTGCTGAAGAGGTTTCATTTGAATGGTCACACCATAGGATTTCATCAACAGACTCAAAAGTTAGAACAAATGGTACCATGCAAAAGTACTGCTGAAGAGGTTTCATTAATTTGAATGGTTACACCATAGAATTTCATCAACAGACTCAAAAGTTAGAACAAATGGTACCATGCAAAAGTACTGCTGAAAAGGTTTCATTTGAATGGTCACACCATAGGATTTCATCAACAGACTCAAAAGTTAGAACTACACTACATGTCTCCATAATTGACTCTGGGAGTAAAAGGGTTAAAACGAGCAAGTGTAATTAGGCCCGGCTGTAATTCCACTTCTAATGCGAACATCTCTTTAAAATGGGTACCTCTCCAATTTGTCTAAGTTGCTCTCTGCCGTGTTTCAGTACCACTTTATATCTCTTTTAGTTGAACCCCACTCAAGGCAAAGGCATACATTGTACCTCACAGAGACAATACTTGACCTTTTTATAGTCAGACATCTTACTAATGTGAACACCTTTTCAAAATGGGACACCTCTCTATGCCGTAATTTTAACTCTCCGTTAAGGCAAACGCCTCAACCAAGGCGTACACCTCACACTTCTCTATGGCAAATACCTTTCCAAGGCAAACATTTCTTTTAGACAATCACATTTGTAAAATGGACACTTCTCCAAGCCAAGGCAGACAGCTCTCTAAGGTGTCCTTTATGCAGCTGTCGCTAAAGAGGACACATCTGATTCCGAGTGCCCAGTGTAACCCTTAGAGAAAATTCATTGTAGGATATTCATTTGGGATGTAAACTGCTTACTAAGCAAGCTTTGTTTTATTGTCATAAAGGTGGAGCTGCAAACAGAAGATGGCGTGAAAGTTGATGGGGTCGGCCATCTTATTCTTGAAATCTCCCGGCCAAGTGGTGCCCAGACCACCGCAGTGTACAGAAAGCCCACTCAGAACCGAGAGGGCCTTGTCACTTTTCAACCAATAGCAAACCGTGTCTTAGAAGAGGCGGGGCAGTGGTCAATCATTTGCCAGTATACTGAGTACAGAGAAAGACTAAAGAGCGTTCTACCATCTGCGGATCACGTGACCAGGAGCCTGCCAGTCCAGTTTATGGCGCAGCCGGGTAAACTTGTAGTAGTTGCTATGGAGTTGTTTGAAGTGCGTTTCAAAGTACCTTTTTTCGAAAAGAGTCTTTTCTCAGGCGGAAACCGTGGAAAAAATCGCTGGAAAGATTCCCATTTAGAATTGTCAAGGGGTTTCGACGAAAAATTTGAAAAGAACTCCAAAAGGGTGCCTAAACCTTACCTCAATTCATCTTTTTTTTGTCTTGTTTCCAGGTCCTCCTCACAGACTCGTGTTACACTTTCCTTCTGGTTCTTCCACGGTACTCAGCGCGTCCTGCACTGCTGACGTTAAGGGCCGCACCATACTTCCTCGGCCTGGGAAAAGGTTAGTAAGTTTCCCCGCGCGTGTCACCGGTCAGCTGTTTTCCCACTTTTGTTGCCGGTTGCATATTTTCGCAGGTTTGTCGCTGGTTGCATGTTTTCCCGCGTTTGTCGCTGGTTGCATGTTTTCGCTTGTTTGTCGCCGGTTGCATGTTTTCCGCGTTTGTCGCTGGTTGCATGTTTTCCCGCGTTTGTCGCTGGTTGCATGTTTTCCCGCGTTTGTCGCTGGTTGCATGTTTTCCCGCGCTCGTCGCTGGTTACATGTTTTCCCGCGTTTGTCGCTGGTTGCATGTTTTCCCGCGTTTGTCGCTGGTTGCATGTTTTCCCGCGTTTGTCGCTGGTTGCATGTTTTTCCACTTTTGTCGCTGGTTGCATGTTTTCCCGCGTTTGTCGCTGGTTGCATGTTTTCCCGCGTTTGTCGCTGGTTGCATGTTTTCCCGCGTTTGTCGCTGGCTGCATGTTTTCCCGCGTTTGTCGCTGGTTGCATGATTTCCCGCGTTTGTTGCTAGTTACATGTTTTCTCGCGTTTGTCGTTGGTTTTAACTTTTACCACGCTTGTTTACCATTTTCTCTTCACTAAATAGTCGATCATTGACGCTGAAATTTCCAAGCGGCTAGTTTGAAGTGAATCACAACCAACCCTTGTCATTATCATAACTCTGAAATCTTCTCTCTTAGCGGAGTAGAGGTGGTGGAAATCGCAGCCGAGGATTCTTACGGCAACAACGCAGACGTTTCCATGGCAGTCAGCGTCGTGATTCAACCGTCAGGGACTGTGCCCTCGGGCACAATCCTACCAGCATTGGAGAATAGCCCGATCCAGGTGACGCTCAACCATGGCATTGCTAGGTTACCAAGGCTGACTCTTTGTAGTCGTGTGGGAAATTATATCGGCGAGTATCTGTTGGTGTTTGCGGCTCCTGGTGTCGAGTCGCACTCCGTTAAGTTTGCTTTTAGCACAGGTACGTTCTGTATTTGCTTTCTTTTTTCTTAGAGTTTACCTCGTGAATACGCTAATTGTTCAACGAGTTGTAGCGTTTGGCTGTGAACATTGAACCCGCGATATGTAGTGGTCACCTGCCTTACCCGTGGGGACGGCCTAGGTAATTGGTGTATCCCTGATCATAATGTATGGTACTTCATGTATCCCTTATTGTAATGTATTTAGATATATTGCAGTGTAATTTAGGGTCAGTTTACAGTATCTAGGGTTGAAGCACTGATTTTAGTATTTAGGGTTAAGCACTGATTCCAGTATTTCCAGTGTATCGAAAGGGTTAGTTCTTATATATGGTCTGGGCTGGCAGCATATTATCTTATATCCCTTAAAAATTACAGTTTCCGGCAGCTAGTCCTCGGTGATGTAGTGGATAGTGTGCATGGAGTAGATCATACGGCCCGGGTTCGATTCCCTATTCTGTTGTTTTTATCTTCTTTTCCTACTGAAATAAAAACTAAGTGTTTAAATACAAAATAATAAGGGATACATACACCGAGTACATACTGGGGACGGTGTTGGAGGGAGGGGAGGGTAGGGAGTTGGAGGATAGTGGAGCATAACGCCTAGGAGAGGGTAGGGTCTGACGGTGTGCTGATGTGAACACAGTCTTATCCACTTGCTTTGCATTACAGATGAACACATTCAGCGGATACAGAATGAGCTGCAGCCGCTTAAAAAGCGGATTGCAGACTCTGAGGTTAGCGTTAGTGAAAGCAAACGAAAGCTGAATCGGGGCCAGTTGGAATATGTCGCGGCACTTACGCCTGTCCGAAGTGCGTTCCGAGGAGAGCCGAGGGCACGAGACGTGATAAACGTACTTCAAACCACCAGAAATCAGTTGAATCAATGCGAAGCGAGTCAGGAAACTACTAGGCCAGCTATTAAACAACAAGGACATCCGCCAGCCAGGATACGACAGTTCATAAAAGGTAAGTTTATGGCAAACGCTGTCGGTAGAAAGTACCACGTGATCACGATTTTCCCGCCATTTTTCACGTTTGCCGTTTTCAACGCGAGGAGAGCTGTTTTCGCGTTCGTAAAGAACGTAAGTATTATTTGTTGATATTTTGAATCGTTCTGCTTTATTGACAACTCCATTTTTTTATTTTAAGTTCTATGTAATATAACTGGTAAAATGTAAATGTAAATTAAGTGATGGTAAAATTATTACACCAAATGCTGTCACACTTTCATAGAGCAAGTCTTTTAAAACTGCTTTCTTTGTCGTTTTTTGTTGTTGTTTTTTTTTGCAGGTATTGTTGCAGAGCTCGCTTACGTGTCTGATCCGTTACTGGCGCGCATCCTGTCGTGGTATCTTCAATCTAAGATGCAAGTGGCTCTCACAAGCACCGCAGAACAACAGCGCAAAGTTTACGATGCCGGATGCTCAGCTTACTGTGAGGCCACTCTGCTACCTTTCATGAAAAGAGACTTTGACGGCAGTGACGGCAAGTCTCTTCCGTTGGAGCTGCCTTCTCCGCCGTCAAACTACCGCAGCACAATCGAATTCGCGGTGAATCTCCTAGAATTTTCAAGCGAGAATGGCTACCTTCGCTGCAGCCTGTTCTGGAACCTTCTGTCGAAGACAGTGGTTGTGAAAGACCTGAAGTCTGGGCAAATTTATCGCGAGCATCTCACCAAAATGAGGCAGCCTTGTCCCACGATTCTGACGAGAGATGGGAATATGATTGCGTCCGACGGGCTCATGGATCCCAAACGCCGCTGCCCCGCCAGGATGGAAGATTTGAGGTTCGCGTTCGGTGCACTGCCACCTAAAGAAACCGCGCATTATCTGGAGCTCAAGGAGAAATGCGAGGCCCTTACCCGATTGCAGTTGGTGCATGAAAAGCATGAGAGAGAAATGGGGGAAGTTCGCGCGCGCGAAGAGCAATTGAACGAGGTGAGGAGGAGCTTGTCTCCTCGCATAAACGAACTGGAGCGGGAACTTCGAAAGTTGAGGCCCGGATTGGAAAGAGATAGCAGTGAACCAGCTGACAAACGGAGAAAACGATAACAACATTTATCCTTTATAGTTACTGTTATATTCCCCCCGGGAATCGAAAGCCTTACTCTGTTCTAGACCAAAGTATATCATGTGTTAGTATATACCAAATCAGTGACTAGTGTTTTTTACGCGCTCTGATTGGCTACTTGAACTCGGGATAATATTTGTTATTCAGCTCCAGGCATTGTTCTGGATTTCGCGCGCGAGTTTTTCTCCATTTGTCAGAAATAAATGAACTATCCACTGGTTTGGCATATACTAAAACAGTTATTCACCGCAGTATGGGGGCAGTACGCAGCTCTTACAAGGTCTTCTCTGATTTGCTGAGAAAACAGTAGAACAAATAACACAACAATGGCTAACAATAGACCCTAGACCTAAAAACAATAGAGCTGCATGATATACAGGTCCAATGAAATTAGAGGTTGTAAAGAGCTGCGTGGTATCTGGCAGTATCGGTGAAGACTGGTAGATATTTACCTCTCGGTAAATATCAACCACTATTCACTTCCACTTCGGTGAATAAGTTAATTGTACCCGCTGTCAGAGATGGCCTCTTAAAGCTGTACAGCGTTTAGGCATTTTTTTTTTACTTAATTGAATATGTTGTAGTGCAATTTTATCCTTGGTGCAAATTTTCTTTTCCTTTGTTTAAAACTCATTATTATACATTACCATACCCCAAAACAAAGGAAAATAAAATTTGCACCAAGGATAAAATTGCACCACAACAAATACAACTTTAAAACGTGATACTTTAGATACTTTTAACGTGTGATCTCAGATCAATACGAAAAAATCTCCCTCCCTCCCTTTTCTTGTTTCTTCTCGATTTTCCGTCGCTGTCGCTCCCCAGTTTTACTTCCGTCCAACTTTCAGAAAGTTTACTTTTCCAAAAATTTAGAACCACCTTGCACAGCATAATAAACAGTACCACAGGAAAGTACTACAAATTAAAAAAGCTTTCATTTGAATGGTCCAAAAATCAAAATAGAGAAAAATCCCAGATATATAATATTTAAATATCGATTATTATGACGTCATTTTACCTAATCAGGAACAGAGAACACGCAGAATATCTGAACGTATTACACAGTAAATTGGCGTTTTAGTTATTACACCTTAATATCCTGATTTAAGACACAAGCTATTTCAGTGGAATCATAAATCCCTTATTCGATGATTTGACAGAAAATATGTGCGGACATTTTACTCATTGCTCGCATACTACACAACTCGTAAAATATCCGCGCATTTTATTTGTTGAACCATCTAATAAGGTGTATATTTTTAATCACTAAACAAATCAGAGGTAAATATCCAGGTCACCGACATTTCTAGATATTAATCGTAAAGAAAAAGAAAGGAGTTATCGAATATATTTCGCGGTAATATTTTGCCGTAGTGTACGAAACGTTTGCGAATTGTGCGTTTTGTGATTTTTCACGAACGTTAATAAAAGCAGTTTAGGCCCAGTTCAAACGTCGAACTTCACATGTGCCGAACCTAATGCAAATGAGCAAAATCTATTGTTCTTGCTAATTTGCATTAGGTTCGGCACATGTGAAGTTCGACGTTTGAACTGGGCCTTAACAAATTAGACATTCCCTGCAAAAACATTTTTCGAAAACATTTTTTCATTAGTTAATCGGCCTTAATCACGCGGCGACCATGTTGACTTCCCGGAGAATAAAATGCTTTATTTTCCCTTTTAGCAGGGTAATTTTTTTTGTTTTTATACAAAATGGCGGGGCGAGAAAGCCCATGGATATAACCAATATCACTTTATGGAGCGGATTTCAATTAAGCGTCGTAAAACCAAAACCAGTGGCCCCTAGCCACCAGGTCGCGTCGCTTCCCATATAGAATTCAGTTTTTAATTTAAAACGTGTAGACCAAGCTGGAAAATATGTCTTTGCAAGTGGTTAAATACGATCTCTCCTTGGCCTGTCCCGATTGTGCTCGGCAACTTTTGAGCAACCTTTGGCGTTTGGAGCATTTTTTTGCTGTTATGGCAAACATAACAGCAATTTGATAGAAAATTTCAATTTATACGACTTTATTGATGTTTTACAAGGTCGTTTTAAACAAATAACCCGCCACTTGATAAGACGTCAAATGTACTAGTAAATACTAAATGGAAATTTTTATTATATACCGACTTCCCTTAAAATGCGTCTATACAGTGTATTTGCGCGGAACTCTTTAAAGCTTAACCTTTCATGAAAAATAAAGCTTTAATTAACGTTTGTATGAAAATATCATGAAATTTAGGTAGTAACTTTCGAAATTTAGGTATTTTTGGCGATTTTTTTAGCCCCTTTTTTGGCATTCTAGGTTTCACGAGCACAATCGAGACAGGCCTATTAACCAGTGTACCGTAAATTTCAATTAAACGTTTTTAATATCTATTTCACCTTGAATAATTCGCTGTTTTTGCTAAATGGAATTTATATGAACGTTTTAACGATTGTACATAGTAGTAGGTTTTTGAAAGGCCACGTGTGATGTAAAACTCGATATCCGATAGACTTAAGATGTCCATTATTTATTTAAAAGGAATTATTATAGATTTGAAACATTCGTTATTGTTCAAAAACATTAAAGACGCAGTGAAGACGTGTTTATTGTTGTCTTTTTTACTCTACGGGCAAAGTTTTTTCATACAGGATGTCGGTCGGAAATTTTATAAGGAACCCCAAAAATGTACCAGTCTCGTTTTGTGACGCCAATTGTACAAATTCGAAACCAGAACATTTTTAAATTATTGTACAAGAATGTCGTCGGAATCATTTGCAGTGAAAACGTGTTTATTTTTTTTTACACGGGTGGGGTCCTTTCGTTGAGAGAGGGGGATTTCCTTGGTATAATTTAAGCGACGAGGATCTCCGAAGGGAATTTTAAAAGGAACCAGTAGACGCAAATACCTTATATGCCTAACAGACATGGATAATTATGGCACCAGAATGTCGTCTTGTCGTGATTTGTTCAGAATCATTTGGTATCGGATCATAAACGTGTAACCTACTCGCTTGCAGAATCACGACGGTACTCGAGAATCACTGTATATTTTGCGCCATGTTGCCTCTCTTTTACAATACTGCGCGCACTACCTCTACTAATTTACAAAATATCACAACGTTTTGAAAAGTTTCCGTTAGCTTCCATTTTAACCCCCGATTCTATCTATGAAAATACAGTGGGATGTCTTCTTTGGAACACATATATTTTTTTCCAGGTGTTTGTTCGAAAGGTGAATAGCGTTATCCACCGCAAAAATCACTATCGGATAACACAATGGATTTTGTTAATACTTATCCACTGGATAGTGATTTAGCCGGTGGATAGCGCTATCCACTTTTTGAACAACCGGGGTCAGGCGGGTACCAAACAAATTTCGTGGGAAAACGCTGCAACATCATTCCTTGATTAACCAGGACAAAAAGAGAGACGATAATGTGAAGGTAAATGGCATTTATTTGAACAGGAGCCTATTAATTGAGCTATTACATCAAGAGAAAATGATGATTATATATATTTCCACCGTTTCTCGGTCGACCTTCCATACTTGACATACTGAATCAAATAAAAGGAAAATCTGCAAAAGATCGCAAACGATATTGTTGCTAACGGTATACGTAGGATCTGCGAGAGACCCAACCAGCCAAAAAAATGAACAAACATACAGTGAACTAAATATAGACGGTAAGACTGATCCTAACGGTTTTCTTCTTGCCGTTAGGATCAGTCTTGTCGTCTATATTTTGTCATTTGAAGTTTTTTACTGATCCAGGTCTACAACAGATCCGGCTCCTCTTAACGTTTTGTCGCTGTGGTCTTGCGTATTTAAAGTATACAATGAACTGCAGGGCTTGATCTGACTACGTAAAAAATCTAGACTTTGTGATGGTGTCTCGCAAAGTCAAGTTTTTTACGGACGTAGTCAGATCAGTCCTGCAGTTTATTGTATGTTTGAATAAAAAATGATCTTGGGGTTCCTGTGGTTTTATCAGAGAGAAAGCTGGGAAATAAAGGAAAAAGAATCAGGCGGGGAGGGGTAAGTCCCCCAGTTGCTCGGCGAGTGCGCCGGCGTCCTTCTCACACATTCATCAACCAATCATTACATTGTACTTTGATCACGTGTTACTTGATATAAAAGCCGTCCAACAGTGTCGCTTTGCACGAGGTACGAAAGATGGCGGACAGCAAGGTGTAAGTCTTGAGGTAAGTCGTGATTTTCAACATGAAATTGATTTCCTCTCTTTTCCCACACTCACTCGGAGCGGCTTTGATATCCTGACAGCTTATTCGTGGTAGCCATCGATTTTTTTAGCTGAAACTGGCTTGTTTTTGTCGAGTTTTGTGGATTCATTCTTTTACCACGTGGCTTCCCTCGAACAACTTTTTGCCACTGGAACCGAACGCCTCTCAAAAGCGTTGAAATCAGCTTTAAGGCACCGATAGCGCGTGCTAAATAAGAAAAGCTGTGGTGTTTCCTCTTCCAGTAACGTTGAAGACCACGCTAGTTTGTATTAACAAACGCTACAAGATCTAGAACTCGAGCAAATTTTAACTGCATGTTCCCAAGCAATTTGGCCAATTTTGTGGTGCCGAAAAACCATTATTGGTTGCCGAAATGAACCAGCTGTTATGAAAAGATAGAGGCGGTTTAATCTTTGCAGAAATGTTCTTACCATTTATCAGCATTTTTCCATAATGCTTTCTCAAAAGTTTTCCTTTCTCGACGGGTCAAGGTTCATGTTGTCCTGCTCAATGCATGTACCAGCTAGTGATGACACAAGATGACGAGCCTGATTAATCTTTGAAGCAACACGTTTTGTGTAGCTTCCTTGTAAACTGTGATGCCAATCGAGGCATTTGTCTGAAGCTGGTCGAAGAAACTGAATATCATGAACCAAAGATTTTTACTGGTTGAGGGTTTCATATGGCAGGTATAACCTCACATGTACTGGTACAACCTTGGACAAAACTTTTCAGTCGGTTTTATGAGTTTTGTACGGTGGCCCACAAGTGCACTCCGAATTCCAAACGATATTCCACATTCTATAACCTCACTCCGAATTCTAAAACTTCACTCCGAATTCTAAAACTTCACTCCGAATTCCAAAAACTTCACTCCGAATTCTAAAACCTCACTCCGAATTCTAAAACTTCACTCCGAACTCCAAAACCTCACTCCGAATTCCAAAACTTCACTCCGAATTCTAAAACCTCACTCCGAATTCAAAAACTTCACTCCGAATTCTAAAACTTCACTCCGAATTCCACAACTTCACTCCGAATTCTAAAACCTCACTACGAATTTTAAAACCTCACTCCGAATTCCAAAACCTCACTCCGAATTCCAAAACCTCACTCCGAATTTTAAAACTTCACTTCGAATTCCAAAAGCTCACTCCGAATTCTAAAACCTCACTCCGAATTCCAAAAGCTCACTCCGAATTCTAAAACTTCACTCCGAATTCCAAAATTCACTCCAATTCCGGTTAAAGTCGCAAGGGACTGGATCGAGTTTTGTCGAAATGTATCACGGGATATTAGCTACATTTTCAAGATGGCGGTGGCAAACTCGACAACACTAAAATGTGAAGTTTGCACAGCAACATTGACGCTTTACAACAAATTTTGTGCCACCTGTGGTGCTGAACTTGATGAAGAAACGCTAGCACTGAAATATTATTTCAACGAAGGATACGAGTATGACGTTATTCTGTGCTTTTTGCTGAAATACCACGGAATAGAAATGAGCCTGCGAACGCTCAAGGAAAGATTCAAGTCACTTGGCCTTCGACGACGAAAACTATTGGATTCAAATGACCAGGATGTCAGAGCTAGAATACAGGAAGAGTTAGATGGGCCTGGCTGTTTATCAGGTTACAGGAGCATGTGGCATACTTTGCGCCGCGAGGGTTATCAGGTGTCGAGGGAAGCAGTGGCGACATGCTTACAAGAAATGGATCCTGAGGGGTGCGAAAGAAGGCGAAGGCGGAAGCTCAAGAGAAGAGTTTACACTAATCCAGGGCCGAACTACTGTTGGCATATTGATGGGTACGACAAACTTAAACCTCACGGCTTCGCGATCCATGGCTGTATTGACGGTTACAGCCGCAAGGTAATATGGTTAAGATTGGATAGAACAAACAATAATCCCGTAGTGATCGGGAGATATTATATGGATGCTGTGAAGGAATACGGAGGATGCCCCTTGAAGGTTAGAACTGACTGTGGTACTGAGAACGGCCTTGTAGCAGCAGCACAATGCTATTTTACTGGCAACGATCTGGCACATATTTATGGAACCTCACCTCATAACCAACGAATAGAAGGGTGGTGGTCGTTCCTAAGACGACACAGAACTACTTGGTGGATCAACTTTTTCAAGGACTTACTGGAACAACAAGTCTTCACTACTGGTAATGAAATACAGATGGAGTGCTTGTGGTTCTGTTTTTCCGGACTGATTCAGCAAGATTTGGATAGGGTAAAAGAACACTGGAACAGCCACTACATCAGAGGGTCGCGCTATGACACTGTAAAAGGACGACCCAATGAGTTGTTTTACTTACCTGAATTGCACAATACTGAGGATCTTCTTGCTCCTGTCAGTGCACAGCAGTGTGACTATATCACAGAGAATTACCTTGCCCTTGCAGAGAGCACCAATGAATACCAGGAGTATTTTCAGTACGCCTTTCAAGCTGCAGGACTTTCAAATCCCCAAAACTGGCAAGAAGCCTTAGATTTATACCATAATCTTTATACCTTTGCATCTAGTTGACCATTTCAGTGTCAGACACACCTGCTCAAACTCAGATTAATTTGAATTGTATTGAAGATCAGATATCAAGTCTGTTTTCAAATGATACACTCCTAAAGTCGTTCCTGTATGTGGAGCAAACGTGTCTGATTGGCTAGTTGGAAGCTATGGCACTTGAATGGTTTCCCTACACTGTCAGGCAACCAAACATGGGTAATGTTTCAAATTGGGCAAGGGGGGTGCAACCACATGTATGACATACTGAAAAGTAGAAAACTTTGTAACTCAAGAAGGGAACCTTGCTAGACAACCAAACTTTGCTAAAAGTGTCTTGGGGGAAAGTGGCCTGCAGACGCATAGCAACATTTTATGACATCATCGATGTTATCATCAAAAGTAGAAAAAACTCACAACTCAAGAAGGAACACTGTTAACCAACCAAACTTGCATTGAGTTGTCTTGGGGTCAAGGGGTGTGCAACCACATAGTCATGTGTATGACATCATTAAAACTTGAAGTCATTCCCACATTGAAATGTTATTGTGATGAATCATTTTCTTGCAATAATATTAAACACAAAATAAAATTATTTTTATTCCAACAGGCCAACTTTAAACATCAAATGCAGTTTTAGATACTGAATCTGAGCCACAAAAATGGGCCAATAATACTATATTATACTAAGGGAATGGCTACAAACTAACTATTCATTTGTATAACAGAACATGCTTGTCTTTTTTTTTAATTTGATTTTTTTGTCCTTTTGAGAAACACAAAAGCAGTCTTCAGATGTATTAAAATTTGGTTTCATACTATTAAAGCACAAAGATTGCTGTATAAACTACAAACACTGAGCTTTTCTGCTTCAACATTCACTTTCTCTCTCTCTCTTTCTCTCTTTTTTTGCTATATGGCAACCACTACATTGTTATTACAAAAAGTCAAAACTGAACTATAACAACTATAAAAAACCTTTAAAGAACTGCAACATGAAACTCTTTGAATGCTTCCTAAAGTTTTCTGGTGTTTGAAAAGACAAAGTTGAAATTGGCACGAACAGCACAATTACAAAGTAATGAAACCTTGTTGGATAAAACCATGCCACCTCCCTGATAAAACTTTAGCCTGAAAGTTCACAATCCTTTGTAATCAATCGTGCAATTTCCTGGGAGCTTCATGCCTTTGAAAATGCACCACCTTTGCAAAGAGCCAGAAGGAAAATGTGTTCAAACTCTTTCATGTCAGTCATGTGTGCCACAGGGAATGTAATTTCCCTACTATACGATCCAACTTGAGGAAAGCAGATGGTGTGCTTGGGATTTCTCTCCTTGCAATCGTGGTCAAAATGTGCCGTTATAGTCAGTTGTTCTCCATTTACAGGGCGATGTTTTTGTCCTGTTAACCAGCCAAGTACTCCTGATACTTCTCAGCTTCCAGAACGGCATTTTCATCTGTAATGTCGTTCTGCTCCTTCCAAGCTAGTGCTTCTGTGTAGCCTGTGATGTTCTTATCTTCTACAGTTGATAGGAAATCTTGAAAATTGTCCATGACTGCCTCCTCAAGCTTCCGTCTTGACGTTCCTTCTGCTGCATATGGTGAAACCAGTGAAAACACATAATCTGAATCCACAGGACCACTTGTATTTGGCACAAACAGGTTCTTGCAGAGAACAGCATTATCCTTAACGAGTGCATACACATTAAACAGTTTGAGACCCTCACAGAATACGCTCAAGTAAAGTAAGCGCTCGTTTATTATGCTCACTTGAATGGTTCCAATAATGTCATCTTGAAGGGTCTTGTCTAATGGGCCAGTGTATCCATGGTCTTAAATTAAGTCACTTAAGCTATCATCAAATGAATCACAGCTTCTAATTTGTTCAGAGTTCCTTGTCCTTAGGAGTGAAATATGTTTCAGCATCAAGTTGGTCAAGGTTGACTTCAAGTGTTAGCATCAATTCATACACAGGCTCAGCCAAAAACGATAGGAGGACCACCCTGTGCTAATGAAGCTGCAACAATTTCGCCGCATGTTTTGAAGCTTTTATTTTGAACATTGTATATATGGAGTTAATGGGTGCTCCATCAGGGAACATCGATTTCCCAATGTCCAAAACAACACTTGAGAAAAATTCTTGGGACAGTGCCCCTGTATCAATACCGTTTTCCCCACAATAAAGTATTCTTAGGACATTCTCTGGACTAGACTTGCTTGCTTGCCGTTGCCAAAGGGAAATTATTCTTGGAAGTGGTGCTCCCCGTCGAGTAACAATGTAAAAGTCATGATCTTGCTTGACATTCTTATGCATTGCACGCACTACACTTGCAGTATCCTCATGGGCTATGGTGGTTTTCTGTAGACTGTGAAAATCAAATGTGGGAACAGTAAGATCTTCATCACTTTCCTCATCAAGCTTCTTTTGTAATTTTTAGCCAAGGCTTCATCTGATTCATATGTAGTGATGACCTCTTCAAATGCCACGGTTGGTTCTGTTTTTCTCTTTTTGGGTGTTGAGCTTTCAGAAAAGGATCTATTTCCTCCTTTTCATCCTCTTCATAATCATCTGTGTTAATTATGAAGTCGTTCATACGACACAAATAAAGGACGATCTTGACATAATCCTTTCCCAGGTCCTCTTTATACCGTTTTAATGAAAAGAACTCTTTGGGGCATTACCCTGGGATGAACTGGGCTTCCTCCCCATTTTCTAGAAGTAACACATAGTCTTCATTGGTGTCAAAAAAATCACTGTGGTAAGCCTTGAACTTGGCCACTGCCTTCTCCAGGATGACATTGTAGGGGGCTTTATTTGACACCGACAAAGCAATGCGCTTTCCTCTCTTTGGTTTAAGGCGCATCTCCTTTTTACAAAAGTACATCATGCCCATCATAATTTGGACTTCCATTTCCTTGACACCTTGTTTCTTGGACACCATGGCTTTCCATTCTTTCCCCTTGGATTTTCTGAGTGCACTAAATGACTTCACTGTTGATGGTGTTGTACCTGAAAAAAACGTTTTTTATGATTCTTTGAATCTATTAATAATATATGGTTCAGTAATCCAAGGTGATAAATACTAGGGGTTGAGTATTACAGTTATATTAAAATATGATGTTTAGTGGTCTGTGAGGCAGATATTTATGCACACATTTCACAGGGGATTACGGAAATTCGTAGGGGAAGGGGGGCCCGAAACGCCACTTCAAAGCCCACTGACATAAAGAGTTTTAGTGTGGATGTTATATAAATGTGTAGAGACAACCATTTTGGAAACAGGTTTTTTTTTCCTTTTTGTGGAGATAATTGCAAGAATAAAGTTAAAACACAAGTCCACAATGCTGTGTTGTGTCAATGCAAAGAAGAAATAAAAAAAATGTCATTTTATGCATTTGTTAAATCACATCATTCCTATGCTCAAAACATTACACATTGCTTATTTATACATGATATGGAGTGATAGTGTGAATTTTAACCTTTCTTGGGCAAATAAGCATGGTCAATTTACAAACACAGCTCTTTGTTGTCATGTTAACCCACAGGTACCCCAAGCTCAAGTTATGTTTACATGTTGTAATTTGAACGTCGTGGTAACTGTTGCGTAATAGCGAAATTATAAGGATTTGTATGGGGAAAATTCGGTTCGAATTGAGCGTAAAATTAGGAACGATATTTAAATAAAACTGGCTCACCTGAACTTCTTTGTGTGTTTACTTGTGTCTTGAGTGGTTTTGGGGTCCATTAGAAGCGATTCCAGCGAGTTTGAGTTCAACTGTTTCTTCCTCCCTAAAAGAGAGACAAGGTAGGGGACTTCGCTCAACGAGCCGATTGGATCCACCGAAGGAAATCGGCCGTAAATTCGCTCCATCGCCTCCAATCGCCTCGAGATTCCACATGGGGCAAGTTCCATACATTGTTTAAACAATGCTTTCCTTCGTCGGGCACAAACGTCCGCCGCGCGGGAATTTCAGCTCCTAAAACTCAAACACTTTTCCGTTGAGACCCGTAGAAACGTGCGTGGGTCGTATGAACCGTGCACCGAACGTTTGAAATTGGCTTAGCGACCCGGCCTTTCGGTTCAAATTACCTACACACCCGGTGGGCGACGGGCTTATGTTACCAAAGACAATAATATCCTCCCTCAGGGCCCTGCCAAGAACGGTTTGTTTGGCCCTGAATTAGAGCAAGTTGCTTCTTAACAGGTTTTGAATACATCACGTAAAATTATAAACATGTAAGCTAAATAAGGGGAGATAAAAGATCGCAGATATAAGCAGATATAAACAGCAGCGTGACCGTTGTGGCAATTTCACAATTTTTTTTCAAATTTCGACATCCTGTATTTTGTCTGCACAATATTAAAATCATATACTCACCATAATTTCCACTCTGGCAAATATCCGGACGCTTTGACTGGTTTTGGTTTTGGTATTTCGCCGTCTTGACTGTTCTCCGGATGATTAGAAAGCATTTTTCGTGTCCCGAATGACAAAATAGCGTTAGCAAATCCTCATTTTAAATTTTGAGTTGCGGATCTGCCGCGCTCTGATTGGTGAATGGGACACAATGGTGACAAACCGTTCTTGGCAGGGCCCTGAGGGAGGATATTATTGTCTTTGGTAACATAAGCCCGTCGCCCACCGGGTGTGTAGGTAATTTGAACCGAAAGGCCGGGTCGCTAAGCCAATTTCAAACGTTCGGTGCACGGTTCATACGACCCACGCACGTTTCTACGGGTCTCAACGGAAAAGTGTTTGAGTTTTAGGAGCTGAAATTCCCGCGCGGCGGACGTTTGTGCCCGACGAAGGAAAGCATTGTTTAAACAATGTATGGAACTTGCCCCATGTGGAATCTCGAGGCGATTGGAGGCGATGGAGCGAATTTACGGCCGATTTCCTTCGGTGGATCCAATCGGCTCGTTGAGCGAAGTCCCCTACCTTGTCTCTCTTTTAGGGAGGAAGAAACAGTTGAACTCAAACTCGCTGGAATCGCTTCTAATGGACCCCAAAACCACTCAAGACACAAGTAAACACACAAAGAAGTTCAGGTGAGCCAGTTTTATTTAAATATCGTTCCTAATTTTACGCTCAATTCGAACCGAATTTTCCCCATACAAATCCTTATAATTTCGCTATTACGCAACAGTTACCACGACGTTCAAATTACAACATGTAAACATAACTTGAGCTTGGGGTACCTGTGGTTAACCCTATTCGGCCTGGGGGGGGGGGGGCACAAAGTGCCCGCGCTAACTTTCAACATTCATAACTTCTTTAATGTGTATTCAAACGCCATCAAACTCTGTGACTTTTCCTAAAATTTATCTGGCAACAATTTCATATGACAATTTTTTGATCTCGTGACTTGACGTTTCCATGGCAACAAGATTTTGACAGCCATGTTTTTGGAAATTTGCATATTTATACCTTTGAATGAAGAAAAACAATGTTTATTGGTATAACTTTTGTATTTTTACGCCATTTAGCATTTATTTATTGGTTTTGATTAATTTTGCGTCAATTTGGACGGTTTTTAAGAGGTTTTAAAAAATTCAGAAATCCAAGATGGCGGATCCAAGATGGCGGCCGCATAACTAATTACCTAATAACTACGTCATATGACGTCATCGCTCCATTTTGCGGACCGCAAAGGAGACAGTTTTGGACATACTATGTACCCTCTAGGTTTCATTGTCATAGCCTTAATGTTCTTGAAGTTACGAAGGGGGGGGCACAATGTGCCCCCCCCCAGGCTCAGGAACTCAAAAAAGCCCAGGCCGAATAGGGTTAAAATGACAGAAAAATGCTAGAAATTTTATAGAAACACTCGCTGTCTCATGTGCTCTTCTTCAAGGGCACTATGTGTTTGAAATTGAAAAAAAAATACAAGATTGCATATCGAGACTTTAAAACATGGGGTTGATCTTGTGCATGACTGTGAATACACTTTTTTATCAAGGGGGGTTTAAGAATGAAACCCTATGGGAAGAGGGTGTGGAGGTGAGTGTGGGGTGTGGATATGTTCTGGAAACACACTACGACTCTGACAATTTAACCCAAATATTCTCTGGATAATAATGTACCTTGTGCACTTGTACAGGGACCAGGTTCGTCAGGACTGAAGTGTGCCGCTGTGGGAAAAATCCAAAACCAATTAAATATTCTGTCAATTGTTTTTACTAAAAGCAATAGTTACTGTATGTGGCTGCTAACCAGGCAAGGGTAATGTACTTAACACTCTACATTCTTTTTATAGAATGGGAACTACACTATTCTTGGCTTTTACTTCCGTCATATCAAAATTCAGAAGCATTAAAAAATAGATTTCGAATCCAATATGTTTATGGAATTGTAAAGAGTTTAAAACTACACATCTTGGCCAAATTTTGAAGCGCAAAAGCATTTCGTTCAAGAGTTATAGGTGAACGAGTATTAGATATTTTTAGTAAGAAATGTATGGAGCGGCCATCTTTGTGCCCTGAGAGGGGCACAAAGATGGCGGCCAAAAATTCAAAGTCTTAATTACACCAAAAATCACATCCAAAAATATTGTATTTGCTATAAGCTCAATAAACTCGGCTTATAAGCACTTATAATGCAAACCATAACTTTCAGCTGATTCAATTTTGTTTATTTTCGCGGCTTATCTGAAATAGCGTGACGCATTGCGTGACACGTTTAAAACCTTTGTAAATCGGAAGCAAAACATCGTTAAAACCTGAAACTTTTTGTGAAAGATTATAACACTTGTATCCACATACCATGTTAGAAACAGCTTTTTAGGACGTTTTCTTTAGATTTTGTAATTTTTATGACGTCATGTGAAAGCCAAGAATACATGTCATCTTGCAAAAGAAGCAGTGAAATTCACAAAAAATCATCAGTTCAATTTCTCTTGGAGTAAAAAAAACTTTTGTGCACCGCCGTTTGCGCACTTTATAGCGTCTTTTCTGTTGTTTGCCACCATCTTGGTGCACAAAAAATAATCTGTGTGTCTGTCTCCCAGAAGGGAATCGGGTGATCGTGATCATGGATGAGAATTTATTGAGAATTTATATTTTTTTATTTATTTATATATCCCCTATTATCCAATGTAGTAATAATTTATTATATATAAAATGCTCCTAAACAGTGATTAAACAGAGCTGCGTAATGCAGGTTAGCATAATATCCATGATCATACATCATATTTTATTATAATATATTTTTGTGCGTAATGGAAATATTATACACTGACAGGCCCTGCATAATACCCTGCCACTTATCTGACTTATTTATTCTGCAGTTGCTCCTTGAATGTACCCCCCCACCTTCACAAGATTTTTAAAATTGTATCCCCACTATAACAACACCGCACCCCTCTGCGACGTAATAAACGATCGGTCCCTTACCTGAGGCTGATGATGTAGAGGGACCAGATCTGTTTTGTGGTCTCACATACTGCTGTGCTGTTGATTGTTGAAAACAAATAAAAACAAAATAAAGCTAAGTCAAGTTCACATAAATGTCTACAGCTTGAGCAAATTAAGCAAACAATTTTGAAGCCGCTTAAACTACAGCATAAAGCCCGCCAAAACTCAATAGCTGATGTCGGACTGGATCTGAGGTGTTATCCAAACCTCAATCTCCTTGGGGATGAGTTGCCGATACAAAAGTACTGAAAAATAAGACCTACATACCTTTGTCACAATTTGTGACAATATTATGCCCACAATTCAAGCAAAACCTGTCAGTGTCTTCAGTTTTAAGCTTACTTCCACAGTTTTAGCAAAACATGCTTCCTAACAAGATGGCGGCGGAAACACGTCAACTGTGCCCATGATGCATTTCCAGAAAATTCGATTCAGTCCCTTGCGACTTTAACCGGAAATGAGTTTCGAATTCGGAGTGAGTTTTTCGAATTCGGAGTGAGATTTTAGAATTCGGAGTGAGGTTTTCGAATTGGGAGTAAAGTTTAAAATTCGGAGTGAGGTTTTGGAATTCGAAGTGAGGTTTTGGAATTCGGAGTGAGGTTTTAAAATTCGAAGTGAGGTTTTAGAGTTCGGAGTGAAGTTTTGGAATTCAGAGTGAAGTTTTAGAATTCGGAGCGAAGTTTTAGAATTTGGAGTGGGGTTTTGGAGTTCGGAGTGAGGTTTTGGAATTCGGAGTGAAGTTTTCGAATTCGGAGTGAGGTTTTAGAATGTTGAATATCGTTTGGAATTCGGAGTGCACTTGTGGGCCACCGTACCCCGGCCCTCGCGCCCCCATCTCGTCTTTAATTCCAGTTGTGGCTAAAGACTTGAGAGGATCTAAATGAGGATCCAGCTAAAGTTAATGCACTCCCTGTTAATAAGTCTACGACGACCGAGTTTATGTTGATCGGGTCTAGGAAAAAGTTAAATACGTTCAAGAGATCCTCTTCTCTTACTATTTATGGAGGCTTTATAGAGCAAGTTACATCTGCCAAATCTCTTGGTGTGCGTATAGACGAACATTTATCTTTAAGCGTTCACATTGATAACATTTCTAAAACGATTGCCTCTGGCATTGGCGCTTTAATTTGAAGCGAAATAGATATTTTGTTCCGTTTGAAACACTCTCATACACCTCAGTTGTAACGTTACACGAGCCGACCGCGAGCCCGAGTCAACCTCGAGTCACGAGTCAACTTCGTGTCAAGCCCAAATGTTGGATTTTTTTCCATTTTTGAGTTTCATGGCAACAGAAAAGCAACTAACAGTCTGTTGGAATTTGACATGAATATTCTACTTTCCTAATGAGTCTAATGGCCCTGATGTAATAATTGTCCGCTTCATGACCAATGATACACGATCGTTGATAGTGTACGCTACGGTTGCCGATGAAAAGGTCCTCGGTTAAAAGAGTCGGTGTAAATTCTCGAAATTTGATCCGCTCTTACACATACCGACATTAGAATTCCCGGGTTAGAATTCTAGATAAAGCAATTTAAAGTACATTTTTATCGCACTAC
This sequence comes from Cladopsammia gracilis, assembly GCA_022457155.1. Lineage (NCBI taxonomy): Eukaryota > Metazoa > Cnidaria > Anthozoa > Scleractinia > Dendrophylliidae > Cladopsammia > Cladopsammia gracilis. Next base: position 1,216,964 of record JAJGOT010000241.1, on the reverse strand, counting down.
GTTTTATTTCTACTGTTGGGCCTCTTTTGTTTTACCTTAATTCAAGAGTCATTTGTTAAAGCGAAAAGAAAAGCTTTATAGTACTGTTTAATCTGTTGCGTGATTTCCTGACAGAGATTTTGGGTCACAACAGAAGTCACAACAGAGGTTCGCTCTTTAATAATACAATTGCTGTCTTCAGTGTGTCTTGGGAGTCCTTAATATTTTTACAGAAACCAGAGCGGCTACCAGGTTTTGTAGTCGGTAACGGATATTACAAGGGAATATTTCTTTGAGGTCTTCATTTTCCCGAAATATTTTCAGCTGCAAAGTAAAGACCTGCAACTACACTGAGAATCTACCCCCGGGGGGGAGGTACTCTGTATGTTTTTTGGTGGGGGTATGCCGCTGGGACTCTGAAACCCTTATCCTATACCAAACCATATTAAGCTGGATTTGCAACCCTATACCAGACTAGACACCGAAAATCCCTACCCTATCCCAGACTTGCTATTTTTAGAACTGTATCACCATTACAGTCATATATACGCTAATTACTCATGCGCGTAGCGGCATGAGTTATAATTATTATTATTATTATTATTATTATTATTATTAACTCATGAGCAAAGCGGCATGAGGTTAAAAAATGGGCTCGGTTTTTCTTGTTAATACTCATGCGCGAAGCGGCATGAGGTAAGGTTTCGGCTCCGTTTTTCTTGTTATTATTATTTTTAATTTTTGTGTCACGATTTTGCATGCAAATTTATGCACGTATATTTTAAATTGGCACTTCCGGTTCATAGACTTCCTGATTAGTGACTTCCGGCAACTCCCACTTCCGGTAAAACAGCGTCACTGAAGTGTCACGACAGCATCTCCTACAACCCTACTTACATTACTAATGTTCACGTTAGGTATATATGACTTAGAACAATCACTGGCTTCATAGACAAATTCGACTAACGCATTGTTGTACGCAATTCAAACCTTCTGGGAATAAGATTCTTTGTTCACAATATTTCCATATAATTTCCATGTCAATGCTTCATTGATATGGAAATATGACGAACAAAGAGTTCTAATCCCAAAAGGTTTGAATTGGGTACAACAATGCGTTAGCCGAATTTGTCTATTGTGGTACAGCCTTCATTTTCAAAACATTCAATAGTAAAGAACGTGGTTTGCAGGAACGATGACTTAATGAAAGGAGTAACTCTTCTTCATATCGGACATCTTCTTATCATGTTTAAAATATATCATAAAACTTTCGTACGCATGCGCATGAGTATAAGCTGCTTGCAGCCTCTTGTTAAAACAATATCTTACAACGTCACATTTTCTTTCTCTTCCGAGTTTCAATTCCTATTCTTGACTTAATTCTTCATACCACTGATCAGTTTCCCAGCAAATGATACCCTATTACAGACTAAAACTTTCTGATTTCTATACCCTATCTCTGCCCTATCCCAGACTAAAATGCTTGAAAACCATACTCTTCACATCGGCACATACCCGTATAGCTTATATTTGAGAGTAACCCCCCCCCCCCCCCCCCCCCTCAGGTCGCACTGTAAGCTTATTGAAACTTGCTCAAACAGAAACGGCTAGTTTGTTGCACTGAGCCTTCTTCGTGTTTTCCGTATTGGAGTGCACGCGGACGACCAAACCACGAGATAAATGATTTTCTCAAAAAATACGGCGAGTGTTTATCCCAGCGAGTGCGTTTGGAAAAGGGAAGAAAATTGGCGAGTTAAGCAAGCCAAGCGCGTAGATCAAGGGCTATAAACATTCAGTTCACAAGTGAAGAAAATTATTCAGAGCATCAGAAGAGTGCGATAAGTGCTAAATCGAAGAATAATAATAATCGCACTACTCTCCAAAGCATGAAGTTTCTAAATTACATTTCAGTATGGTTTACATATGTAAACGAAATATTGGCAGTCCAATAATTATTACATCAGGGCCATTAGGAATGTAAAATTATTCATGTCCATTTCCTACAGACTGATAGTTGCTTTTCTGTGGCCATGTAACTCAAAAATGGAAAAAAAATCCAGCATTTGGGCTTGACTCGAGGTTGATTCGTGACTCGAGGTTGACTCGGGCTCGCGGTCGGCTCGTGTAACGCTACAACTCCATACACTTATAACACATTAGTGCAACCCCATTTTGATTATTTTAGCGTCGTGTGGGAGAATTGAAAAAAACTCTTGCCACTAAACTGCAAAAAGTACACTAAATCGCGCTGCACGAATCTTGACCACTTCTTTTAATGATACCAGTGCAGACAATCTTTTTAAAACACTTGGCTTAACGGAAAAATCGAACTGCTACTTTGGTCTTTTAAAAATTACTTAATGGTCTTGCCTATGAATACGACTGCGCTCTGCAATCAAAGTTTACCAACCGTAGTGAAATTTCAAGTTACTCATGCGAAGTCAAACTGGCTATTTCGCTGCCCCGCACCAACTTTCTAAAAAAAAACAACAACTTTAGCTACATGTATGGTGGTGCAGTGCTGTGGAATAGCCTATTCTCACCGGGGATTCCTTCAAACAATGGCGAAGTTCAACATATTACGTAACTTTAAACCCCAAGAATAGTAGCGTGGGAATGGGTTGCGCAACCTCCGGCACGTTGTTGGCTATATAATCTTATTTTGGTGCGATCAGTCCTTCATAACCTCAAAAGTCCGTTCATGGCGCTTGGGGAGGATTAGTTAAGTACGTTCAATCCCTCAGTCCTGTATCATCGCTGCGCCGCGGTTTTTGTTTTGTTTTCACCATGGCACATGTCCCAGTCATTCCCGGTAAGTGTGCCGTTCGCTTTTCTCTATGTTAGGTCGGGAATTGTACTTTCCCTTGTGGCCCGCAAGCCTTTAAGTTTGTTACTAGCTTGGAGTTTTTCGCTTGCATTCCTGTAGCTTCTTACTTTTGGCCTTGTTTCGTACAATTTTTCCATTAGCTCATATGTTCGCGCTGTGTAATGGAATTTTTTCACTAAGCGAATGTGTTTGCGCTGTTATGGAATTTTTACTAGCAATAACAATATAAAAATGCACATGCAGAGGTATTGTTTTCGCTCATTATTCGTATTGTTTTGTGTAGCTCTCGCTAGCAAATTATAACATTATCTCTCGCCTTTTATGTTCAACCTTCTAAGTGCGGCCGCTCAGAAAATAAACTCGGTTATTTCACTTTTTTACCGAGTTATTTTAACCGGGTTATTTTTGCGCTGTTGGATGGAATTTTCATGAGCGAATTTGTTTACGCTGTTTAATTAGAACTTTCGCAAGCGAATATGTTTACGCGGTTAGATGGAACTTCCACGAGCGAATGTGTTTGCGCTGTTATATGGAACTTTCACGAGCGAATATGTTTCCGCTGTTTAATGGAACTTCCACTTGCGACTGTTCGACGGAACTTCCACGAGCGAATATGTTTCATTGTTGTACGGAACTTTCTCGAGCGAATACGTTTACGCTGCTAGATAAATTTAGATGGAATTTTCACGAGCGAATATGTTTACGCTGTTATACGGAATTTCCACGAGCGAATATGTTTACGCTGTTACATGGAACTGCACTGTTAGATGGAATTATCACGAGCGAATAATATTATGTTTAATGGAATTTTCACGAGCGAATATGTTTGCGCTGTTAAATGGTACTTTTCATGAGCGAATGTGTTCGCGCTGTTTAACGAAAATTTTACAAGGCGTATGTGTTTCCGCTGTCGTATGGAGTTTTCACGAGCGTATGTGTTTCTCTTGTTTACGCTGTTATATGGACTTTTTTCTCTGGCAACATTGTTTGCGCTGGTAAATGGACCTCTTCTCACAAGCGAATGTGTTTACGCGGTTGTATCAAGTTTTCCCTTGGCGAATATGTTCTGTGCCGTTTTACGGACTTTTTCACTAGAAAAATTTATTTGCGCTGCTCAGGCGAATTTCCACGAACACATATGCTTTCCTTGCTAATTGGATTGTCCACGAGCGAATATGTTTCCGCTCTTTAACGTATTTTTTCATTAGCAAATTTGTCTCGCGGGTCTATGGAGCTCTCGCGAACTAGTGTGTTTACGCTGTTAAAGGGACATTTTCACTAACGGATTTATTTGCGCTGGTCATGGAATTTGTCGCTAACACATATGTTTGCGCTGTGGAATAGACCCTTTCACTACATAATTTGGCAAGGTATTTTTTTATTTGCGCGGCCTTTCGCAATTTTTCACGGCAACCTCGTTCCCAGGGTCTCTCTTCTTCCCGCGCCCTGGAGCGAGAGCTCTCTCTCTCTCGCTCCAGGGGGCGGGATGAAGAGAGACCCTGGGAACGAGGTTGTTTTCACGGCTGCTTTGTTTTAGCTGTTTATTGGAGTTTCTACAAGAGCATGTGTTTTGCGCTGCTATATGGAATTTCCCGCCAGCAACTCGTTTGCCTGGGGAGCTCTTCTAGGCCTACCTTAGTGGACTTCAATTCTAGTCTGTTTTCTAACGCTGTGTTATCTTTTAGTGTCCGTCTATAGTTTGTATTCTGTCTGTTTCCGTGGGTGACCTTTTTTGCGAAGCTTCCTTGAAGGGATTGTCTTATATCCTTCATTGCTCTGTCCCTGGACGGGGTATTTCGGGGTTGCTTCGCTTTGGGGTTATACCCATATCTTAGCGGTGTTTCTTTTTATTTTTTTCCTCAATGCTCGGACTTAGGCTGTGCGCCTACGTTTTGTCTGCTTGCTGGTATTATGTAGGGTTACCCCAAAGCGCGGCGGCCCCGGTGCCCCATTACATCAAGTTTCCATGTTATTGGTTACGGTCTTTGCTAACACGGTACTTTTTGGAAACCAAAACCTTTTTGTTGTTTCTTTTGTTTTTGGAGGTAGTCAGACATTCACAGTCAGACTTGCGACGTCCAGGGGTGGAAAAAAAAATTCTACAACGTTATCCTAATTAGGGCTGTTGCCTTACAGTTACAGTTACAATTCTCTTTACTTCCTGTGCCCTTGTAGCGGTGGTAGCCGTTAGTACTCAAATGTGGCTTACAGCGCGGTTACTATTTGTGGCATGATGTATTAGTCCAAGTATTAATAATAAAGTATTTTGTAGTTATAATTTATGGTAAAGGCCTGAAGTTTTTAAACCCTGTTTTAATAAAGTTATTACTTGCTTGCTTGCTTACTTTCTTACTTTCTTACTTACTTACTTACTTACTTACTTACTTACTTACTTACTTACTTGCTTGCTTGCCTACTTACTTACTTACTTGCTTGCTTACTTACTTTCTTGCTTGCTTACTTACTTACTTACTTGTTTGCTGACTTACTTACTCACTTACTTGCTTACTTACTTGCTTACTTACTTCCTTGCTTGCTTACTTATTTACTTGCTTAACTACTTACTTACTTTCTTCCTTGCTTGCTTACTTATTTACTTACTTGCTTACTTGCTTACTTGCTTACTTACTTCCTTGCTTGCTTGCTTACCTATTTACTTGCTTACTTACTTACTTTCTTACTTGCTTAGTTACTTACTTACTTGCTTACTTACTTGCTTACTTACTTCCTTGCTTGCTTGCTTACTTATTTACTTGCTTACTTACTTACTTGCTTGCTTATTTACTTACTTCAGTACTTACTTACTTACTTACTTACTACCTAACTTACCTACTTACTTATTTACTTACTTACTTACTTACGTACTATTTAGGATGTAAGTCGATACGAGAATTCATTTCTTGTATATTTCGTTTTCCTCTCTTACCTAAACCATCAACATTTTAATATGTAATTATAACCGACCAGTTAAAATCCGCCATTCTGTTATAATTAGTCTTTAGATAGATAGAAACTTTATTAAAGTGTCAAGCCATCTAGCTAGGGAAAAAATCCCTTACTAATTTCTTACCTTATTCCCTGATCAGTGAGTTAATCGAACTCTCAAGATTGGTTAAATTGAACCTCAGTATACCTTATCCTTTTTTAGCGCTAATCAGAGTTTTGAAGAACATAGTCTAATTGATCAGAATGTATGTTAGGAAGATTTAAATGACGGGTTAACCCTACGGTTGATAAGGAATAGGGTCTTACTTACTGGCATGTAGTTTTTTCTTAACTACAATGCAGGTCTAGTTTTCTTCAAAATGCTCATGAAAAGTTCAGTTTTGGAAATGCATGGACGGTTTGACAGTCGAACCTCCAGTAAGCGGAGACGATTGGGACCAGAAAAAAAAATGTTCACTTAAGAGAGATGTCCTTTTATGGGAGGTTAAAAATGTAGTGCTCGTATGTGGCTAGGACCATGACTAAGTGTCTGCTTTAATGGGAGATATCCGCCTACGGGAAGCGTCCGCCGTTAGTGGAGGTTTAACAAAGAAGATAAGAATAATATGACAAAACAAGACAGTGTACCCGGTTCTTTCAAATTTGTCTGTACAACATTTATCATTCTATTTCATCCCGGCTTTTTTTAACAGCATGTCCAAAGCCATGTAACTGTACCCGATATAGGTGGGATAAATCCTTGATAGAGGTCTCGTGTACGGGGATGCAGCTAACATATGTCCCAGGACCATTGCCGGAGAATACTCGAACACTGTAAGTACCATCCCTCTACTAATCAGACAAGCGGCCCATAATCTATGTCACCATTTAAGTGCCATTTTAAAATCCCAAAAGAGATATCAGTATATCAGTGGAAACCCAACAAAAATTGTCCAGTTTTTTTTTTTTAAATTATTCTACCAGTGCTCTAAAATTGAAAATAACTGTCGTTGGCAGCAGATGGCCAGGATGGAAATGGATTACATCTTGAAAAAAATGGCCATCTTTTTCAAGTTCACAACCTTGTGCCTGGAAAAACTTGCAAAATCTTTGATTACGGATGACTTTCTCTTCGAAAATTCACATCATATTTTCCTCGTAGAGTTCTATAAGCATTTCGTGTATGACAAGGTACTTTGTTTTAATTTTGAGCAGTTTTTACCCTAAAACGTCAAAATCCTCATGACATAGTTCCTTTAAGAGAATTTATTGTTAGCTCATGCTGTCTTCAGTAGCTATTCATTTATCCATCCTTGACACATTTTAGTTGCTATGGTAAGGAAATATGACGTAATAAGCAGCATGAGATCCAGCCATTTTCTTAATAAAAATGCACGTTTTTCACTCAACCAAAAGCAACAGAATGTTTAATTGTATCATATTTTACAACTCTAGCAAAAATTATTTGCAATTTCCGCATTTTCCCGAAAAATTTGAATTCCTAGTAAAATCCAAGATAGTAGCCATCTTGCCGGCTATTTTGAATGACGTCAAGGACCCCAGCAGCGCCATAACCCATAATATTAACCTTGTCTTGTAGAAAACCTCACAGGCTATTTATTAGAGGTAAAATATTTCCGAAATGTTGTAACACCGCGAAAACCCAAGGGAGGGGTTGCAACCACCACCCTCCCCCTCCCCATACTCTCTTGTACCACGGTGGGGGTATAAGTTTGAGTCTACGTCCAAATCCAAACAAACTTAATACTAACGTTCTTCTTTACGATCTATTTTAGGAATCTGTCAAATAACAAAATAGAACACCTGCCTGCAGACGTTTTCAGCAATGCCACTAAACTGCAAGACCTGTAAGTAGCCCGCCTCATTTATGTAGATTTGCTAAATTATTAGCGGAGCCCGCGGGCCGAAGGCCCGGCGGAGCACCATACTCATAGAACCTATGCCAGTCATTTTTCATGGTCATGGCTAGCGGAATGTTTCGCGGGCGCGCGTGTGCCCGCCGCCCTCCGCCCTCCGCCCTCCGGGCTCCGCCGTCGCGCAGGGCTAGCTCGCGGGTGCGTATGACGTCGCAAAACATGCGCGTACGACGTCATGTTGAAACCAAACCGAGGCTTTGTTTTTTGCGCGGTTACACGGCTGAATGTTACGTCAGCTGGGAAAACACTTTGATGTTTTGCTGTGTTTACTGAGCGGAGAAAACGGTTTAAATTAAAGTCGTTTTTTTCCTGCATTTTTTCGTGGTTTGCTACTCAAGACAGGGATATATAATTAAGGGATACTCAGAAACCGCTTTAGTGGAAAAAGAAGAGCTTTCAGGGATAAAATCTTGCTTCGAGGAACTATATACGTTTTTAGCAATGCGAAGAGATGGGTTCGTTTTACGGATTTCAGCACCAAAGCGGAGATTTAAAGAATTTCCAAGCACAGTAGTCGCCGGAGGGACTTAAAGGTAAAACAAATTACATTTTTCGATGGGAATTTATCTTGATATCAATCTGTGATTGACTTTTTGTTTGTGTTCTCGTTAGTTTTGGAGAATTGTTTTTAAACGTGTAGCTTAAATTCAGTTGTATTAATTTCATGAATTTCATCGAAGACACGGCTCGGCCTCGATGCGCGTCTTGCGTTTTGCGTTTTGCTTTTAAACATAAACTAATGGAGATTTGAATAAAATTTTTCGAAAGAAAATTGTGTTGTCCATTTTTATGTGTTTGTTCATTCATTACATAGATTGAAAAGCGATTTTATGTAAACAAAACAAGACTTAGATTTTATACTCGCGTCGCCTTATGCAAATATGTTTGTGTATTTTTGCAATTTTGATTTCCAAATCAGTTTCTCGGGCATTTTTTGACAAGCAACAAGTGTATTTTATTCGGAAAATAGTCGTAATAGTTATTCTAGACGGAGAAAAAGTTGTTTTTGTAAACTTTTGTACGGTCTAAATGTACTGTGCAGACGGTCGGGTAATAAGCTTAAGCTTACTGTTTTTAAGAATTGCTAAAATCGAAAAATAGCCCTGTCGTCAATCTTAATTCCGACCTTTCACCTAAGTTAAGTTTCATCTTAGTTAAGCTTGTTCAGAGGGTCTTCAGAGGGCAACGCTGTTAGGCTAAGCCTAACTATATATATTAACAAGGAATTCTGCAGTACCACAAATGTGGTTTGAACATTTTGATAATTTCTTTAATAATTAAAAACCTATGAACTTGCAGGTTTTTGTTCACAGGTTTGCGAATTTTTGTAAGAGTCTGCCTTAAACTCAATATTTACAAAGAAATGTATGTCAGTGGGCAACGCTTGACCCCTGCATACATTTCATTTCATGTCACATGTCACCATTCGCTCCAATGGAAGACTGTATTGTTTCGTTTCTGAATCCTTCCTTGGTTTCGCTATAGTAATTCTGCAGAGATACACGCGACTATCCGCTCGACTCTCCTCAAGCATAATTGCTGCAAGCGTAGTATTCCTTGGGTGGCCTGTGCAGTACGCCGCTTGGGTTGAGATGCATTTGGATGGACTAAGTTTGCCTTGTTGTAGTGAAGCCTTTAAAAGCTATCCCATGTTTATCATGACGTGAACCTTAATCCTGCCGTGCACCTTAATTTTCACTTCGCCAATACGTTTCGAGTTGTAGAAAAAAAAATCGCAATTTTTGCGTTTAATATCGTCCTCAAACAGGTATATTAATCGTTTCAAAAAAAAAAGAGATTGATAAACCAGTCAGGATATGCTGATGTTATCAATACTCCTTTCAGGGATATTGGGTTAAAAGAAAATCGGCGATCTCGAGCGGAGCAAACCGAGCTTGGTCTGGTAAGAGGAAAGGGGACCAATTTTCATGTCACTCAATACCCCTTAAAAAGAGCGTGTTCACTGGATAGATAATATTCCTTCAAGTCGACTTATGCCTTTTTTACTTGTTTTAGAACCATATTTCATTATCTGTAGCATAATTTTCGCATAATTTCGGCTAGTACTGTTAGCAGCATTATATGCTATTTTTACAAACAGAATGGCAAAAATGAAGCACAAACGGCTATTACAAGCAAATCAATAAAAGCGATCAGCTTCTTGCGCGCAAATGTACATGTGGCAAGCAAGTGATTGGAAGTATAAGCTTTCCCAACGCAAGGCTACCTCCTAGCAGTTTATTCGCAGGACCCATTTGTACACCTCAGTGGAGGGAGGACAATATAAAATTTTGAAGTTTCTTTTCAAAGAAAACAAAAGGAAAACATGCATCACGATTAATAATATGGCATTGCAACATCCTCTACATGCGTCCCTCTGTATTTTACTATCACACTCAGCTTTTTGCTGCTTTCTGGCCATGGTGCCGTCATTTTCGAGCCTTCCGTTCAGACGTTGACTAGAGTGGACTAACACATTTCACTCATAACCGATTCTGGCAACAATGTTACGGGCCATCAATGTTCTTCCTACTTTTGTTACCTGCTTGGAGCTCTCCTCACCGTTGGTTCGTCGGTTTTGATTCCAACCATTTATCGCTACGATGGCAGACAATTTTGCATTTCCTTTCCTCTTTACAGCCCCCAGCCACACTTGTCGTCATTGGTAGCGATATTGGAACAAAAAACGGTCGGCACGGCCAATCTCGCTTAATTTGTTTTGAATAGCTTGGAACGCTAGTCTCCATTTTAGTTTTGCATGGCAGATTCCGTATTTTTGCAGTTTCGACTGTTCTGTCTATCAGGGACTGCTATAAACCCGGTCTATTTCCTCCATCTTTACCCTCTACTTACCTTTTCCTTCCACTGGTGCTTGACCAGTATGATACGCAACTTGTGTATTGTTCCCATGTGGTGGAGACGATTTGAATTGAATTGTTCGTGACAATTTGGACAGAAATTGACGTACAAAACTTTCTGAGCTCACGTTTGTAAGACAATATGAAAAGTTGGACAATCTCTTCAAAATAATAGTTTTCGTAGTCACTGAACAGAAAAACGCGCACGTCGCTTTATATCTCATTAGTATGTATTTTTTGCGGTATGAAGCTTGCTTGTTTTTACCGCTTTTTTTTTGCAATTACTCAATACCGTCATTGAACACCGCTTAACATGATTCGATACAAAAATAATACAAAGTATTTATATTTCTAAGCCTTCTTAAGGGTTTATTCAAAAACCTTGAGTGATTAAACAAAAAAACTTTGCTTGTTTTTGTACACTACCATTCGCCGTGATAAATTTGAATTATTGATTTGATTTCAAATGCAAATTACTCGAAATCACGTATCATGTCGTCCGGGCCCTTTTCGCGTGAAATAGGTAAATATTATGGGTTTTGGCGATGCTGGGGGTCCGTGACGTCATCCAAAATGGCAGCCAAGACTATATCCGTTATCTTGGATTTAAAAATTCAAATTTATCGGAAAAATGCGGAAATTACAAATATTTTTTTGGCATCCACTCCCCAAAAATTGTACGTCGGAGAGTTTATCAAGAAGGCATTGTTATCTGGATTCAGCCAGTGTGTGTCAATGTACCTGACAGGCGCGTTATCTGCGACAACTACTTCATGTAAACGCAGAGCAGCATAGTAAACAAAGATGGCGGGCGGAAAACGGTACGCGAACCATCGAAATGACCTTCTACCAATGTTTTTGGCTTCGAAGAAGACATAATGGAACGATGAAAAGCCTCATACGAACCAGAAATTCCTTCTCTCCCTCCACCGTCGCTAATATTTTGAGGTGCACCCTCCCCCGATCTTCGCAAGGTCCTGCGAGACACATATTTCTAGTTTATGCTTGTTTATTTGTTTTTACTTATTTACTATTTTATTTATTTATTTATTTATTTATTTGTATTTCAGTTTCTGTGGTGTTACGGGGATGTTACTGGGGTTTTTCTGGGATGGTAATCTGCCTTACCCATGGGGACGGCTTTGGATGGAGGGGAGGGGAGGGAGTTGGACGCAGGGGTTGGGGGTTGGTAGATGAAACTTTAGGTGAAGGGATGGTCGGCGAATATTGAGCCCGCGATATGTAATGGTGACCTGCCTTACCCATGGGGACGGCGTTAGAGGGAGGGGAGGGTGGAGAGTTGGACGCAGGGGGTGGGGGCGGTGGAGCAAAACGCTTAGGACATCGTAATTTGGGTTTACACAGCTGGCAACATTCTATTGTTAACTTTTATGTTACTGAACCTGGCAAAACGTTCAGTGAAAGGGTGATTATTTAAATTTTGGCACGAACACGCTGGCAGTCTGGCATGATATGATCAAAATAGGTGGCAAATTAGGGACTATTTTGATGGTAAGTTGTAATCTCGGGTGTTAAAGGAAGAGGAGGGTTGGGATGTGGAGGCTATGAGCATTGTTTCCGTCTTGCGTCACATGCTGTCAGTACAGTAGACTATACCGAAGTTAAAAAAGGTTTTCTAATCTCGGACATAATCGAAGCGAAGCGCAAAAAGGGAATAAAGACAACAAAGGATAAATACTTCGACGGATATGAATATGAAATCCAGTGACACATTATCACGATACAGTTTCAAATATAGGAAACTACTTATCGCTAACGTAGCTTATTCTTTGGCATTCCCGGTAAGATACATGTTGTATCATGAACAACGTTATCAGGCGAGGGTCTCCCAGGGGTTTTTTGGGGAACAAGGGAACACGGGAAATTTGGCAATGGGAACACAGGAACAAAGCAAAAAAATCGTTGGGAACAAGGGAACATCAAATAGGTTAGGGAGCAGGGGAACAAACACAAAAAATTACAAAGCCCTACGTTTTTTACATAAACATGGGGGTGATATAAGATTTTCTGCTGTTTTCTGATTTCTTTGGCAAGTTTTTGTTCCCATCATTCGTGTCTACTCGTCTCTACCTCTGGCGCTGAAATCGTTTTTTTCCGACAAGTGCCGACAATTGGTTTAATATTTAACTTTAACGATGTTATAGCGGTTTTCTAAAGACTATTGATAATCAATACAGCCCGGGAAAAGGTGCAATTGTCAACCGTGTCCAGGCGTGGAAAACATGACCCAGTGCCAAGAGCTAAAAGAAAAAGGTGCAACTTAGTGGTGCCAAGCGCGGGAAAAAAGGAAACAAGTGCTAAGCGCGGGAAAGCGTATAACTAGTGCCAAGCGCGGGAAAACATGCAACCGATGCCAAGCGCGGGAAAACGTGCAACGTTTTAAATTAGACAGTGATAATGAATCCGATGAATCTGATGATCTATTCGCAAATGAAGCTGCTCCAGGTATAAAGAGAGTGAAAGTTCTCGATCTTGTTACAGAGAAGCTGCAGAACTTTCTTGACAGTGATGTCTTGTCGAAAGACAGTATGTTTTATGGGCTGCTGGAAAATTCTATTGACTATGTCCACTGGCTAAACGAAAGACAAATGAATCATTCAGCACAATTTAGGTGGGACAATGAAGTTCTTCAATTCCTTGAAACCCTTGAATATTATTGGTGACAGGAGAGTGGTTAACCTGCTCAGAGGCGAAGGGCATGCAGGAGAAGGTGGTGGGGGCATTGACTCATTTGACTAGAGAAAGTGGAATTGGCCACTGCCAGGAAAGACCACACAGGACAAGCAGTATGAAGGGTACTCAACGGAGAGTGGTACACGTGCGTCATTGCTGCAATCCTTTATTCTCACTTGCATCAAGGACGAGAAATCTCCATTGTACGAGGACGATCATGTGAAAGTTCTTCCTGCGGTATTGGCCAAGGATGCTATGCAGCTGAAACCTGGATTACTGTTTGACTCGAGGCAAGGCAAGGCAAGCTTGTCGGCAGTACTATAAATATTGACTACAAGTTTGTCAAAGACCATCCGGAGCCAGACAAAGAAATGCTAAAGAGTAGCATGGTTCAAGAGGCGGAAGTCTCATGTCTCACTACCATTGACTCAAAGATATCCTTGGAAATCGGAGTAAATCATCTTGCTAAAGGATTAGATTCAACTGAATCAGCTGATACCATCAAGCGAGAGATGAATGAGATGAATGTCTGCCAACTGCATTTAGAGCAGAAACTAAATGAGACAAGAAATGGAGTGATAAAAGATCACACAAAGTGTAATAGCCGTTGTACTGACTGTATAGAAAACAAGAAAGTTTGCGCTGACTGTGAAAGAAAAGGACACGCGAATATTGAGCCCCAACTTCGTGCTTGCGACTATTGTCTGAAGAACGAAGAAAAATGCAACAAAGTTGCAGTCATTGTTGTTACCCAGGATTCTGAGTCTCGAAATTCGGGCGGTCAAAAACTCTTGATGGAAGAGAAAAGTGAAAATCCTAGTCTGAACATTGTCTCGACAATTGCAGATGCTCCACATGTTAGCAAGCGTAAACGGCAAGGCTTTAGCAACTGGTTCTTGTGGGTTGATGATGTCAGAATAAATCTTGTACAGCTTCGCGAGCTCAGGAATGATCCAAGTCTTTATCAAAAGCTATCGAAATTGATTCCACTCAGTGCTGTAAGGAACAGGGATCGACAAGATGTCGACTCAGTTCTCCAAATCTCGGATCCAGCTGTAACTGATGTTTTGAATACCAATGCAGTACATGTTACACATACAGTTGTGCCAGAAAAGTATAGAATCACAGACGACAACAAGCAAGGTGTACTAAAGAGTCCTGTTGCTATTGCCATGGGTCCTCTTGGCAATATGTTCTTAAGTGACATCGGAACTGGTAAAGTTTTGAAAGTCAGGGTCTCACACTATCCAACAAACATCACGGTTGAAGTAGATTCTCTGGACTGTCCCGTTGACATTGCTTTGCATAACAATGTGCTTTACATTGCAGAGTCTAGAAAGAGTAGCATCATGTTCAAAGACCTTACTGGCCAAACAATTGTTGATCCAAACAAGTTAACAGTTCCGCAGTTACGAGAGAAACTAAAGGAAACAGGTGCTTGGGAGGAAGGTGACAAGAGGAAAACGAAGAAACGAGAAGCTGCAAAGAGTCCTCAAAGAGAGAATGTCAAGAAGAGGTACGGCGTGTTCAAACAAGCTTCAAATAAATCACGACATACAGAATCCTTTAGCTTTGGTCTTTGACAAAGATGGCTATTTGTATGCATCTACAAAGCAAGGGACAGTATTCAAGGTCAAAGTAGAGTCTGATCTTGTGAGCTTGAAAAGGAAAGTTATTGCTCAAATTACATTAGACTGTGGCCTTCTCTACGGAATAGCTATTCTCAATGATGAGCTGTACACAGCCTCGCACGACGATGATGGTGGAATCTTTACTGTTAATCTTGAAGACAGGACATTTGAGAAGGTTATTGGAAACGGGACAGAGTGCTCTAAAGTACACAGTCTAACAGTTTATGACGATAAGATTCTTTTCAGCGATGTTGGCCACCATTCATTGAATGTATGGAACCCTGCAACCCGTGAATGCAGCACGTTTTCCGGAAATGGCAAAGGAACGAGGGATGGCAAATGTGGCCAATATGTCTAGCCAACGGGTGTATTTGCTGAAAGGAAAACAGTCTTTGTGGTCGACTCTTCAACAGGCTGCTTGAGAATGACAAGTGAAGTGCTTCCTTTGGTCAAGTATCTGAGTAATCTTCAGATGTTTGCTGTCACATTTGGCTTGCACCAGAAGAAACAAATGTCAACGTCGTTCACTATCGACACAGCAATTGCCAGAATCCAAGAAGTATATGACTTTGATTGCCAGTGTATAGATCGAATCAAAGCCTTCCTTGGGACAGAAGCCCAGACTCAAGGTCCGCAGGGAACCGTTTCGTCAGTCGTTGTGGAGGACGAAAGAAGGATCTTGCTTGCACTGGGAGAAATTAGAGATCTTCTTCGAAAGTACGCCCCACAGCTTTTGGATGTGTTCAAACTTAAAAGCCTTTTGACGCTGGTAGTGTAGAACTTTTTCTCCGAGATGAGGGCAGGTGCATCTGACATGCCAATGCAGTTGCAATTTGATTTCCGCTTCAGTCGAGCAATGAAGGAACATTTAAAGCAGATGTGCACAACCAGGTTTTCATACTACACAAGTGCGACGTCTCATTACCCAAGGGTCAAATCTGACTTGAAATATTCAGCCCTACCTAAGATGTCGCCCCCTTCTACAGCACAGTTGACAAAGCAACAAGTTCAGCAAATGAGAGACTGGCGCATGAAGTATGGTCAAAGTGTTCCACAGAAGACTGTGCGCAACATGAGCACCAAAGATAATCCGGGTACTCTGCCAATAAATCTTTATGCCCAGGTACAGCCTACAATAACGCCTTTGGATTTCTCGAAGATCGCAGAAGATGGACAAGATGGTGCCAGAACAACTGCTCATCATGACAACTCACACGAACTCCTTTATACCTCGGGAGATGTTGTTTTTCTTGCATCTGACGCCACATCTGGGCGGACAGTGGTATACGTACTAGAAGAAAGCATCACTGCCTCGACAAAGAAAGCAAAGGCCAGGTTATTTGAAGGTGACCCATTCAATCCTCTGATATTTTATACAGAAGGTGTTGTCGAGATCAATGTTAAGGACATAGGTGGCTCATTGGAAGAAACTGTTAGAGGAGATGGCAACATTGAACTGACAGAAAATGAGTTTATAAGGTATCAGTCAAGAATGATTGAATGCGTGGATGCAGTGACTATTGAAGAGGCGAGGGAGATCAGTGAGGGCCTGGATACTGACCAAGATCGTGCAGAGGATGCGAGGCCAAGATGTGCATCACGTGCGAGAAAGAGGCCACATACGGACGATTTTCTGTATTATGACGACTGAAAAGGTGAAGTCAGGATTCTTAGTATTTCCCAAGCATTATCTTCATTTGTTGGAAAAAGTTGATGTAATTACAACGATTTGTTTTAAATTTTGTTACGAAATACTTTCACAAAGTCAAAAATATCACAGAAATAATGATCAAAATTTATCAGCAACACTGTAGACCTTCAATCAGTTATTTTGTTTTGTTCAGTTTGGTTAATTAAGACGTATATGCAAAAAATGAGAGATAAATTACGTATATGCAAAGAATAAGAGATAAAATTTAATCTTGAAAGGGTAACAAGGGAACAAGATGAAATTTTGGACGGGAACAAGGGAACAGAGTTAAAAGTTTGAAGGGAACACGGGAACACAGACCCCCCCCCTGGGGGACCCTCATAATTGGTATTCACGAAGAACTCCTATTTTAAGACATGTCTTAATTTTTCTCCTAAACTTAGGAGGTCAAAATTGACCTCCTAACTTATTAAAACATGTCTTGACGGAGGCTAAATTCGATTGTTGACGAGTTTTACGTCGATTTTCAGCGTTATTATTGTGTATCACAATAGTTACCGATTAGATAAACATTTTAAAGCATTATATTGCTTTCCTAAGAAAAAATAAATGTTTATTGTAGTGATGTCAAACAACACGGTTAGTTTTATAGTGGCCTTCGTGTCATTATTGACAGGTTCTACATTTCTTTCTCTTTGCAGGGTTATATTTCCGTTTTTCGTAAAAAATAAGCCCTTGTACAAGAAATATCGAAGTAGACCCTATTAAAATGACGATGGATTTGTTTGTTGCTTTCGCTACTGACCATGAACGACGATATTATCACGGTTTTGCTATCTCAAATTCGAGATGAAATAAAGATTATTGTATTGTCAACAATTTACACAATACAAAATATTCATTCATGTAATTTTCACAACTTATTATTCATAAGAGCGCGCCATATAAACTATCTCTGATTGATTTACTTTTACTAATCGATAACTGCCCCCGACCATTAAACTTAGGAGACTGCTAAGTGACGCTTACCTTAGGATGGTCATAAGATATCGTTCGTGAATAGCACTTAGGACATATCTTAGGAAGCTCCTAAATTTTATCTTAAGTTATATCTTAAGACATATCTTAGGTAGGATTTCGTGAATACGGCCCCAGCTCTCTCGGGGATAGGTGTGTGGGAGTTCCCACAATCCTAACCCCTTAGAGAGCTTGCTCGCAGGCTACACCTGTTTTACCAAACGCGTGAATGCATATTCATATAAGGTGAACTTTTAATCTTTGCCATTTTTTCTGACATAAGTTCATTTGAAAATGGATTGTCATGGCTATAACTTACCGCAAGTGCTGAAAAACAGGAGTTTGTTCAAAATTGTTGCAACTAGTTCTAGTTCTAGTTCTAGAAAACTATGCAAATGCTTTTCAGAAAAAAAACACAAGACGTGTTCACAGAAAGTCGGAATTTGGAGAAATTTCAATTTATGATTTTCCACTTTTTCCACTTCGTGCACAAGCGAATGACTTTCGTCAGTCTGAGTTTTTATTTTACGATCACTTTGCCGCCATCGTGTATCTCGCTTTCACTGTTTTGGTAAAATTAGAGGATACATCTCTTCCTGGTATAAATCTGATTTTTTTTAAAATAAATATACGCTAAATGCAGCAAGGATTCGAAAATTGAGCAATTTCGACTTGATGAAAGGTCGATCAGTGAGGGTCTCGAGTGGCAGTGACATTCGTTTCAAAATCTCACTCTTTTTAGTTTAGAAACAAAAGAACTGCATCTTTATTGTGTGAACTAAGTGTCGTGTAGACATGAATTTTGAAGGGAATGGAAATTTAATCCATTTTGCTAATCACGCCACATTCAATTTCTTAGCCATCTGATTTACCCCTTGTGCAATACGCCTTTTCTTAATGTTGGACCCCTGAAGAAAAGCAACGAAGTTGAAAAGTCCTATGAATAAATCCGGGAAATAGCTGTATTTAGGTTGGAGTCTAATGCTTTTTCAAATTATTAGAAAAATAATGAGTGATCTTCGAGCTAAAGCTTTTTGTCATTTCGTTTAGTCAGATACTTAAAGGGGCTATGGCGCGAGGATGGCGGGTGAGTACTGGGTACTAACAACTTGAAAAACGTCCGGTGGCTTTTTATTAAGTTGGCGGCCATTACTGTCGAATTCGTTGCAATCCGTTCCATCCCGTCGTATTGCGTGGAAGGATAGATCTAAAGTTTA
This sequence comes from Cladopsammia gracilis, assembly GCA_022457155.1. Taxonomy (NCBI): domain Eukaryota; kingdom Metazoa; phylum Cnidaria; class Anthozoa; order Scleractinia; family Dendrophylliidae; genus Cladopsammia; species Cladopsammia gracilis. The sequence goes on along the minus strand of JAJGOT010000241.1, from coordinate 1,198,228 downwards.
CAAATTAGTTAGAGTATTTACTTGGCTAGATTTTTGGTAAATTATTTCTGCGATTTGTTAGTCTTACCTGCGAAATATTCGATGTCTTCCAGTAGTGGTGGAAGTTGGGGAGGAATTTAAAAGCGAAATCAACCGTGTGTTTGTTTACCTCGCGTGGTTCGACACGAGCGCAAGCGCGATAAAACTTGCCACGATTCGGGAGAGAACAATAGAAATTTGACATGTGTGACGTCAGGTGACGTCACATGACAGGAACTCATTGCGCAGACTCACCTTGCGACATAGCCCCTTTAACCCTATTCGGCCTGGGCTTTTTTAGGCAATCTGTGACTGGGGGGGGCTCCTCGGACCCCCCTCTATATCTCTGGAACCAGCAAGGCTAGGACCATGAAATTTTCACACAATGTTCACCTCCATACAAGGAAACCTCACACTTAGTTTTGAACTGCCACACCCAATTATGACGTCACAATGACGTCATTTTTTGATTTCCGACGTTTCTTTGACATTTTTCCATCCATATACTTAAAATATCAAATATAACTGTAAAATCATCTCTTTAATATTAAAACATAATAAATACAAACAAGGACACACTTAATATCGTAATAAGGGTTGTTGTTCATCGTGGTGAACACACTAGTAAAGAAGTATTTTTCGTTTGTCTCACGATGTAGTCACTTCCGATGTGGATCGCGACGTTTCGACTGCATACTGCTAGTCTTCTTCAGGCGATGGGGTCGACTGGTTACGCGTCACCTTATGAAGCACGATGCTCTGCTGTGATTGGTTGGTTTTCAACAGCTGTGACTGGTGCATTTTGATCCTCGTTGTTTCGGCGAATTGTTCCCTCGGCGGTCCGTAGTCGTACGGCTCTCCTGTTGTTGTGTTTCTTGATCGTGGGCATCCATGCTTCTGGAATTTCTATTCCACTGTCCCTGTTGATGTTGTTAGGGTTAAGTCTTTTGTGGATCGCCTCTTTGACCCTGCGTGTGTACCAATGAGGATCACGATCAATAAACTTTACTTCATTCCAGAGCGGGTGGTGTCCGGTGTTGTTGGCATGCTCTGAAACGGCGGAGGTCTGGGTACGGGGGAATCGGATGTCTCGGTAATGCTCTTTTATTCTGTCTTGCATAGGTCTTCCAGTCTCGCCGATATAAACTTTACCGCATTCACAGGGAATTCTGTAAACCACGCCATCTTGTTTAGTCGGGTCAACAGCGTCTTTAGGCCGTTCTAGGTGTGATCTAAGTGTAGTCTCCGGCTTGAAAACAGCGCGTACGCCTTGTTTTTGTAGGCAGCGGCGAAGTTGTTCCGGCAGACCTTTGACATAAGGTAAAACCGCAGTAGATTTGAACTCGGTCGTAGGCTCAGCACTGGTGTTGGGTTTTCTGGTCTTGGTAAGTTTCTGCAAGAAAGAAAAAGGATAACCATTAGAAACAAGAACAGATGACAGATGTTTTTTCTCCTTGGAGATAACAGAGGGTTTCGTTGCGAGACGTTTGGCGCGCTTGTAAAGGCACTTGACAATACCGCGTTTTACTGATTGCGGGTGGTGTGAATCATACGCTAAGTATTGATCAGTGTGTGTAGGCTTCCTGTATACGCTGGTGGTGAGGCGGCCGTCGGGTTCTCTTGAAACTGCGGTGTCGAGGAAGGAGAGCTTGTTGTCATTCTCTGTCTCCATGGTGAAACAGATGGAAGGCTCCTGGTCGTTTAGATGCTGTAAGAAGCTATCGACGATTGCGCGATCTAGAATGGTGAAGGTGTCGTCTACGTAGCGTTTCCAGATCCTAGGCTTGTAAGATGATGTAGTTATTGCTTGTTCCTCGAAGCTCTCCATGTAGAGGTTGGCAATAACAGCGGAAACCGGACTCCCCATGGCTGCGCGTTCTTGTTGTTCGTAAATTGATCCGTTATACTGGAAGTATGTGGATCTCAATACGAAAGTCAGGAGGTCAGCGATCTGAGCAGGCGTTAGCGTCGTACAGTCTGCAAGGGTAGGGTCGTTCTCCAGTTTCTGTAGTGTGGCTTGTACGGCGGCTTCGATAGGACACACTTGTAAAGCGAGAAAAAGCGATAAAAGGCGATAAAACTATAATTTTGAAATTATTGTCCGCCATTTTGGATCCGCCATCTTGGATCCGCCGTCTTGGATTTTCTTTTTTTTTTTTTGTTTAAATTAAAATTTAATGTATATCTAAAAGAGAAAAGGATCAGAATGTATAAAACACGTATCAAACTAATGTCTATTATCCAAACAATGAACTTAGAAGCGTTATTTAATAAATAGTACAAAATGTTTGTCTATAAGAAAAAGAGAGCAAAAATTTACCTACCCCTCCCCCCAAATATTTGATGCTAAAAAATTTTGATGTCTTTCAAGAACTAGTCCTAAGAAAAACTATTCTAACAAGAAAATGCACTATAAGTCAAAGAACAAGATCTTAAAATAAAAAAATCACCATATTTTAATATTTTGAAAACCTATGTGTCAAAAAACGGTTGCTATGGCAACATGGTTAATCAAACTGACATGTTATGGATACCAAAATGTCCCTAGATAAATTCTAGGAAAAGTCAGAAAATTTCAGCCTCATAGCTATTTCGGTGTAAGAGTTATGTCAATTTTACTGGAGGGGGGTTCGAAAAGCCCCCCCCCCCCAAGTCTGAATAGGGTTAAGTAACAACCAGCTGAAAGAATTACCTCCAGAAGTCTTTAAACATTCCAATAGTTATTATTAACAAATAAACTACATTTCGCCGTGCGTGTGTTTGGTTATAGATCCCTGATAACGTCAAAACGTAGCAGAAAAAAACCATCCGGGGATGATCAAGTCGAGTGCATCAGTTATGTTTGTTATCACACTATGACAAATCAAGTTTGTGACCTATAAATGAACAGGACCACGGGAAAATAGAAAGTGTAAAGCAGCACACGCGCAACTTTATACTTCAGGCATCAACTTTGGACACAATGATTTAATCCTTAAGAAAACAGACTTGCTAAGTGACAAATTATTCATTTGCCTTGTTCGTATTCTCATTCCTTTGAAGTGTTAGTATTCTAACTTCTTTTTACTTCTTTTTACTTTGCTATATATTGTCGAATACTCACACACCCGCCCACTCCCACCCACAAACGCCTCCCCACCACGGCCATTACCCCCTTTTTTCATGTTGGAATTATTTTTGGGGGATATAAAAAATGACTGTAACAATTACTATTGAAACCTAAAGTAGTACTAAACCGTCGCGGAAACCCTCGGACGTTCACGCAAAATTATTCCCCAACCGTGGCACACTTTTTCCAAACGATTTCAACTTTAATAGATAGCATGTGATGCGCTCTACCATATAAGGTAAATTTAATTGGTTATAATTCTGCTGACGTCATCCAAAATGGCCGCCATCTTGGCCACCATCTTGTATTTTGCTAAAAATTCAAATGTATCGGAAAATGCGAAAAATGAAACTACTGTATCTTTCGCTACAGTTGCAAGAGGAATTATTTTAATTTTGGCACGAACACGCTGGCAGGCTAGCACGATCAAAATAGGTGGCAAATATGGGAATATTTTGATTGTAAGTTGAACTCTCGGGTGTTAAAGGAAGAGGAAGGTTGGGATGTGGAGGCTACCCCATTTCAACTTTGTCAAAGTGTGTCATTCTCCGAACCTCAATCCACCGTGCTTTGTGCATGTATGAGTGTTGTTTCCTTGTATCATGTGACATTTTTTTGGCATTACGTGCTATCAGTAGACCAGAGCTAAGTAAAAACAGGTTTTCTAATCTCTGGTATAATCGAAGCGAAGCGTATACAGGAACAAAGACAACATATTATAAATACTTCGACCGATCTGAAGCTTAAATCCAGCGACGAAACATTAACACATTTGTTTGGATTGTGCGATCGTCGGCGAAGCGAGTTATAATTTTATATTGGTTTGTTGGAGTTTTTGCATCTGCTTTGATTGGTCAGAGTGATTACATTGGTTTTGGTTTCACGACACTCAATTAAAATCCGCTCTATTGAGTAATCGCGCAATAAGCCTTGGAATACACAGAGATAGTGGGGTCCCAAGTGGAGTGGGAAGCGAGCAATGCCAGGGAGTGACGCGCGACCGACTCAGATCTTCTTACTTCTGGCATGGAGAGAAATCTGGCAAAATCTGTTTTAATCACGAGAGGCATGACTAATGTCCAATATAGGAAAGAACTGATCGCCAACGTAGCGAATTGTTTGACATTCCTGGTAAGAAACATGTTGTATCATGAACAACGATATCAAGCATTATAAATAACGTCCTCAAATTGTAGGTTATAAGAAATGTCACGACAACTGAAATGGCTAACTTAAGCCACATTTTTTGTTTAATCTTCTTTGACTGTCAGACAAAAACTGCTGTTGTAATATACCAATAACATGTGATTCACCGGTTACTTGGCTAGTTTGTTGCATGTATAAATATAACTTGCGAACAATCTCTCTCGGGGGTAGGTGTGTGGGAATTCCCACAATCCTAACCCCTGAAAGAGCTTGCTCACAGGCTAGTCAACCTGTTTTTTTTTGTCGAATATTACGCGTGTTGTCTCTTAACCCTGGGACGTACAAGGGGGGGGGGGGGGGGGTGGATGCCACCTCCCCTTAAGATTTTTCTTCGATATTTTCAAGACCATTTACGATTAACACATTGCCGTTTACAGCAGCTGTTCGTTTATCCTTGAGACACATTTTGGTAAAGATTGGCGACAATCGGTTGCTACGGTAACGAGATATGACGTCATAAGTAGCATGTGGTCAATCCATTTTTGAATAAAAATTCGTGTTTTTTTTACCTTTTTCAGTGAAAAAACATATAAAATGCTACCAAAAGCATCAAAATGTTTTACTGTATGTTATTTTGCAAACAATATTTGCAATTTCCGCATTTTTCCGAAAAAATTGAATTTTTAGTAAAATTCAAGATGGCGGCCATCTTAGCGGCCATTTTGGATGACGTCGCGGACCCCAGCAGCGCCACAACCTATAATATTTACCTTATCTTTTAGAGCACATCGCGGGCTATATATTACATGTAAAATACTAACGAAAAATTGCAACATTGCCAAAACACAAGGGGGGGGGGGGGGGGTTGCAACACCCCCCCCCCCCCCCTTGTACCACGGTGGGGGTATACGTTTGTGTGTACGTCCGAGAGTTAATCCACTTTGCAAATCACGCTACATTCAGTTTGTTAGCCATCTTATTCCCCCCTTGTATAATAAGCCCTCATTGAATGTAGTACCCCTGAAGAACCATAAAGAAGTTGAAAAACTCTAGAAATCATATCCGGGATATAGTTGTATTTGGGCTGAAGTGTAATGCTTTTTTAAATTTAGGAGAAATAATGAGTGATCTTAGAGCTAAAGCTGTGTGTCATTTCGTTTTGCCAGGTTCTTAAATAACAACCAGCTGAAAGTATTACCTCCAGGAGTCTTTAAACATAACACCTGGCTGTGGCGTATGTAAGTAAAACATTCCAATAGTTATAATTGACAAATAGACAGCATTTCGTCGTGCGTCTGTTCGGTTTTAGATAAACTGATGATGTGACAACATGGCTAAAAAAACAACAACAACGACCCGGGACGATCAAGTCGAGTGGGTCAATAATGTTTGTTATCACATTTTGACAAATGTTGTGATCTATCACTGAACAAGACCATGGAAAAATAGAAAGTGTAAAGCAGCACATGCATAACTTTATACTTTAGGATCCAAACGTTGCATACAATTATTTAATCCTTAAAAAAGGGATTTGCAAAGTGCCTTGTCGTTTTTTTTCCCACAAATCACACACCCACCCACACCAACTGCTTCAACACAACTACAGTGTACCATCACTGTTGACCATGTTGGAATTATTGTTTGAAATAATAAACAATTACTGTAACAACTAAAGCGTCACGGAGACCATTTCATGTCTTAACCCTCGGTCATTTTCGCAAAACTTTTCCCAAACTGTGGCACACTATTTCGAAAAGATTACAACTTTAATAGATAGCATGTAATGTGCTCTACAAGGTAAGGTAAACATACAGCGTTATAGCGCTGCTGGGGATCAGTGACGTCACCCAAAATAGCGGCCATCTTGGCAACCATCTTGGATTTCACTAAAGATTAAAATTTATCAAAAAATGCGAAAATTAAAAATATTTTCGCTACAACTGCAAAATATGATATAATTAAATATTTTGCTGCTTTTTGTAGTGTTTGAATGTTTTTTACTAATGCGCAGAGCGGCACGAGTTAAGGTTTCCCCCCGTTTTTGTTTTTATTATTTTAGTGTCACGATTGTGCATTTCCGGTTCATATCTTTGCCATATACACTTCCGGTTACTTGACTTCCGGCTACTCTCACTTCCGGTTCTAAACCATGACGCCAACATAACAGTGTTATTGAAGTGTCACGGCACCGTTTCCTACAACCCTGGTTACATTGCTGATGTTCACGTTAGGTATTAAAACACACAGAAGAATCACCAACTTCCTTGTGGTACAGTGGACAACTTCTTATCTTGTTTAAGTAATGATCCGCATAAGAAGGATAGTGCTGAACGGCAATGCACGATGGAATGTCAACTATTTTCATTGTTACAACTAGTGATCTCATTGGCCTAGACTCAAAAACCGCTAAAAAGTTAAGGTTCAAAGTGCATAAAGTCTAATTTTTTTAAGGTTTCAAATATTTTGAGACCCAATCGCACAACATGCAATTTTTAAAAGATATTGTATTTGGGGAACTTCATCAAAGAAGCAAAATTAGTAGCTATTGTCTTCTGCTATTCTGATTGGTTAAGCACGAACATTTCCTAAAATATATTTGACGCAAATGGATTTTCTGTATTTTTATAATGAAATATAATTATGAACCATCAGCCCCTCCTCTATTCTTAAAATCAAAGATATTCTATGCGGGAAAGAGCCATTGCCGCAGAACAATGAAGTTTACTACAGTTCTTATGTGAAGCATTACTTAAAATACACCATAACACTTTCTTACGCATGCGCATAATTATAGGCTACTTGGAGCCTCTTGTACACCATAAAAAGTTGAATTGCACGCATTTCTATTCAAAAGTGGCTTGACATCATGCTACTTATGACGTCATATCTTGTTAACATAGCAACCGATTTGCTCTAAACTTTGCCAATAAACAAACAGCTGCTGAAGACGGCATGTGCTAACAATAAAATGCTCAAGAAAAAACGTAAAGAGGTTGACATCCACCACCCTCCCCATTGTACATTCCATGGTTAAAATGCAGCCTATCTTACCGTATCCACTGGACGGGAACCACTCGTTCCAAGGTTGAACACGATCACATGGAAAATTGTCGCATCGTATTTATCAACGATGAAAACAGGTCTACCTTTCACAAGAAGGAAAGTTCAAATATAGAAATTTGATTCTGATCGTAATTCAACAATCCGCTCTTCAGATAAGAATGGATGAAGAACTTTTTGAAATGTATAGTCATTTAACAAATTGACCGCATTTTTACATGGACTGTACTCTTATTGACCTTAGAAATGATGTCATAAAATGTTCAAAACTCAAGTGGAACCACGAGCCGCTAGGCGAGTGGTTTCACTGCCAAGTGAAAACAACCTAACACTGGTATGGTGGCCCATCGTTATCATAGTAAAATATGCAAGTTATTGCGAAGATAACAATAAAAAATGGGAAGAAATAAAAAATAAGAAAAAAGGTAGAAAAATAATAAATTAATAATATTAATTAATTACTACTGCGAAAGTATAAAGCTTTCCCAGTAAGACTTCAGAGAGGATCGCGCCGTTATATCACAGTTAAGAATTTGTTCTCTTCGATGATATAAACCTTTTGACCTCAGCGGATTATCTCTCAGATTGATAAGTGGGTTCATGTTGTCCAGAGCCGTTAGAATTATCAGTTTATTTCTTTGTGCTGTTATTCGGTGCTAGCTCTGTTGGCATACATTGTGGTTTCTTTTGGCTCACTTTTGTTGCAAGATAAATACTTATCGGCTAAAGTTTGTTATCGCTTTGAAAGTGCCAGGATCATTAAATTTCTCAGGCCGTGATTTAATGTCTAAAGTCTGCGGCGTGCAAGACTTGAGAGAAAGTGTTTCCGGCATTACGGATATATAGGCATCTTAGAAAGCCGTAGTCTATAATTCCATTGCAGTGAAATCACGAATTCTTGCAATAATTTTTAGCTCCTAAGTTAGTTCTGTAGTTGAGTAGTGTGTCTCAGTAGAAACTCGAGTCTTGCTGAAAAGCATTAAATTGTGTTCATTCCTTGCTTAAGGAAGGACTCAAGAATTTACTAGCAACCGTGAGATTTACAAAACAGCAACTGTGCTGCAGATTATCTGTTGGATGCCAAATCAAACGCTATTACAAAGCAACAGAGGTTTATCATAGCTCCACGATGAGTATAGATGAGATGTCCGCTGATAACTGCCATTTCTACGACTTTAAGGTCTGTTTCGTTGCCTGCTTGTTTTCATTTCTCGTCGATCGATGATGAGTATAGATGAGAAGTCCGCTGATAAATAACATCACGGGCTATAAGAACGATGGGTCATATACTCGGTTTACTGCACTGGCAGCACTCGCTTATGGACAGTAAATCGTTCCGCTTCTTTTCCACTTTCGCCCTTACACTTCGATAATCATATATTGCAGATATTAAGCACCAATTGAACAACCCTGGTGAATCAGGAGCTTCTAATAAATGTAATGTATTGAACAAGCCTGCAAAGCATCCAGGTCTATGATAATGGTGGGCCACGTGGAAAAAACAGTGTTTTTTTTCGACTTGTTTTTTTTTTTCAATGTTGATTTTCAATGTTGTTTTTCAATGTTGTTTTTCAATGTTGATTTTCAAAGTTGATTTTCAAAGTTGTTTTTCAATGTTGATTTTCAATGTTGTTTTTTCGACATTGATTTTCAATGTTTTTCCGAATGTTGTTTTTGATGATCTTTTCCCAAAGTATTTTTTATTATTTTTTTTGTATTGCTTAATAATATTTTATATTTGTTATTTTTTTACCCTTTTTTTAATTGGAGATATTTGTTTTCAAAGTATTTTTTCTTAATATTATTAATTTTTATTATTTTTGTCTACCTTTTTCTACTTTAATTGCTTTTATTTTATTTCTTCCCTTATTTTATTGTTATCTTCGCAATAACTTGCATATTTTACTATGATAACGATGGGCCACCATACACTGGCAAACTGCTGCAAAACGTTTTTGCGTGGGGAATAATTAAAGCCTTAACTTTTTATGTGAATAAATTATGTAACGAAAAAGGCTCACATAAAAATTATCTGCAGCTTAAATCATCGCTAGAATGAGCACAACAGCACAACAAGGAGCCGTTATTCAGCAAATGTGAGAGAATCGCGCTCCACGATAATCACAAAATAGAGCACAATAACCTCACACAAAGTCAAATACAAAATTACTCGGCACAGTTTACAAAGCTAACCTTTTTCAAATTTTAAATGTCTTCGAATAATCAGATGAATCTTTGCTCCAAGTTGTTTTCGGCTCAGTTTTAGTTCTTTCGGGCGCCGGCGACTGATTCCGCCGTTCATGGATTTTCCCATAAAACTAGTTTTTTGTCCTTTTTGCTTCGCACTTAATTCCAGGCGAGTTAAGCTGATTATGAACTAAAATTAACTGACGAGAGAGCATTCTTCTCATTGAAGAATTCCAGTTTTAAGTGCATTTTTCACTGTTTGGAGAACCCGCAGCGCCAAAAGTTTGTCAAAACTCACCGCGTTGCCTTACTTATTACGTCATTTCCATGGTCTATACTCTTATTGGCCATACAATAAAACCAATCAGCGCGCCGGAATTCACATAGTTATTGTAAAATAAAATACACATTACGCACATTCTGAAATATAACCAATATATTGAACGTCATGGATTCGACTTCCTTTGGGACGCTCAGACGTTTTCCGTTTTGTAAGTCGTCTTGAGAGAGCAACTAGCCCTTTTGATGGTATCTTACATAAAGGCTTAGCTTGGGGTTCCTACTGCGTCGTTTGTATCAGATGCTAGCTAGCATTGCAATATCATTACTGCAACCAAACAAATCAATATCCAACCTCGTCCCCAGGACCTTCTCCGCTTTTAAAATGGCGGAGCGAGCGCGGAAACCCCTGGATACGACTGACAAAACAAAACAAAAATCATGGAGCATTTTATCGCGTAAAACATGATGAAATGTCTTCGTTTCGTTTGAACAACGGTTTCAGATTACCAGAAAACAAACATGGCTGCCATTCGCTGAAAAGAGACTCCGAGAACGCAATTTCATTGCGTGTCACGTGTCAAAATACTGCACGATTTTTGGAGTATTTTGGCACCTTTATCCGGGCCGAGGACTTCTACGCCCGGTCCGCCATTTTGAAAGCGGATAAGGCCCTGGGGACGAGGTTGATCAATATCTACAATCCTGGACAAAACTGTTGAGGCAGTTTTAGGTGATTTTAAATTTTATCCAGTGGCATGGTTACCAATCGATATTGTGGTCAGCAAATTCCTGTCGTTATTTCCGTGAGCTTTCGTATGGTTTCGTTTATTTTCGAAAGATTTTCGTTATTCCCAAGAGAAAAAAGTCGTTCTAACATCGAGTTTTTTTCGAAGGCAGTTTCAAAACGCAGCGGAAGCTATCATGCGCTGATGCAGCAACATATGTTTATTTTAGCTGTTTAGCCAACATAGAATTGTGTACATTGTGGCTAAAGAGATTTTTAACGTGAGGCGTATGCGCGAGGAAATTTTACATACAGTTAAAAGACAAGCAATGGTTACGTGGCTTGTAAGGACCCTTGACTCATTTGTTTAAATTTGATCCTGTGTGGCCATTAAAAACGGTTTGCGTGTTGTTATACATGTATTTACAGCTGCCAAGTCATTTGAAAACAGCAAATCAACAATGGTCTGTGTTCTTTATTCGACTATTGCAGGCCGAGAAGTATCAAATATGTTCGAACTAAATTGAAGAGAAATAGCGTTTTGTAGGTTATTTCGTATACGTGTTAACGCGATGAACATCTTTATAATTTGTCGAAGTCCTGAAGTGAGTGTCGTGGAGGGGGTACTCTATGTATAAGCGGTACTCATATATGAGCCTTATGTGCCGCTGTGAAAGTTTTGAAGCTGTTAAGTCTTGGATAGGACATAGAAATAATAATAATAATAATAATAATAATAATAATAATAATAATAATAATAATAATAATAATAATAATAATAATAATAATAATTAAATAGTATATTATAATTATAATAAAAACCTTCCCAGCACCCTTTGCACCAAAAAAAATTCCATGCCAAATAACTCTGTCAATTTTGAGTGAATGAGGATATTACACCACGTGCTATTTGCACCTACTATAAAATACCTATTGTTATTGACTAAGTGCGATGACGTCATCAGTCACGTGACTATGCCCGCAAGTGCCTTTTAACGTTTTTTAGGAACATGCTATGATAAATGCAAATACAGTCAACGTGGCAAGGAAAGCATTCACTTGCATCATTTCGTCATGCCCGGTATGGTTCTGGATTTTCAAAATTAAGGGGGCTATACACATGAGCAAATAGGGGTCTGGGGACAAGTATCTTTGTATACATGTATCTTTGTAAGGGTGAAATGCAAAGTTAACAAATTTTGTAGGTTGGTAGATATAAGTATAAAAATAAGTTCTTTATCAACGTCATTAGTATGACGTCATGAATCACGTGACCAGAGGCACGGAAATTGACTGATTTTTGGAACTTTTTGGAACCATCAAACATTTTTATTAACTTAAATAAATCCCCGTTTTTCCGCCCAGGTTAAAATTATGTTATGTTTGTGTATAAAAAAGGCGATTATTACTCCTCTACTAAAAATGAAGGTGACGAAAAAAAGTTGTACACGTTGGAAGACCCTGGAAATCCATCCTTTCCTGATCCTGTTCAGCGACTTTTCAGTTTAAAACTATAAACAAATCTGCATAAGTGGTTTTTATCTTACTTCTTACCAATGGCGTTGGCAGTAGCATTTTTCTTTCATACCGATCAGGGGTTAGATTTTTTCTTTCCAACCCTCCCCAGTCCCCCGCTCGGGTTTGCAGGACATGGTCAGCGGGAAGACTGTTTCGAGTTTGAAAACGTGGTCACGTCAGTCACGTCAGCCCGCGTCAGCTTCGAAAACTTTCATTTTCGTGTTTAGCGAGAAGTACGTGGTTTGCGAAATTGTCTTGCAAACTGCTCTTTTCGTTGTCAACATATGGAATAGCGGAAAGAAGGTCTCAGAGTTAACATTAGGTCACATTTGTGGCCTCGAAACTCCGTAGTCCGCAACTCCTGTTCCGGAGAAAGCCAACAACAAAAGCTAAGTGATTTGTTATTGTACTTTAACGTTAAGTCCAAGAGTGGCTTTTGCCTTCTAGGCGATTGATTAACATTTTGTATTTAAAACTGTGTAGTACGTGTGCAGAACTGATTTACAATTTGAACTGATTTACAATTAAGCGTAATTTTAGACGTAATTAAAATTAAAGTTAAAGTTAAATTAGCTGAGCTTATACAGTACCGCTCAAATGTAAGTTACCACCTCTCGTCTCGTTTCTCGCGAGACGAGATTCTCGTCTCGCGATACGAGAATCTCGTCTCGCGATACGAGAATCGCGTCTCGAGAGAATCAGTGAAGCGGATATTTTGGAATACATTACGATCAATTATCTCGCGAGAAAACGACAACGTTAGTGCAAGCACTTGCTTAAAATTGCACACTTTATTCCCAGATTATTTTTAGTTCAAAGCGCATTGAATTTGCATGTTTTGTGCGTGTGAGCGAATTGAACTTGATAGGCTTTTGAATCCAAAAATTGCCATCACAAATGGAAAACTTGAATGGAAGTTATGTTAAAAATCGGCAAACACGACGTTAGTGAAAGCGCTTGATTTGCACGGCTTTATAAATATAGCAACAAACCCCGCTGCGATCGATCGAACTTTGTAAATGTGCGTTGTTTACAAACACCATCATGAATTAGTCACGGTTCTTTTTTGCTCCTTGGCCATCTTCACTTTCATAACATTCGATTATCGATTATCAACACACGTTTTATTCAAAACTACAGTTTTATTCAACAATGAAACTAAAAGTTAAACTAAAGTAAGTTTTATTCAACAAGTTTCCCGAAAATGTTTCGACCTTTGACAGTATGCAAATATGAGCGCTTTTGGAAGTCCAAAGATGTCCCGTGGGAATGCACTGTCGGCTCATTCCAAGTCTGAGATTATTCTCGCTTTTAAAAAGCGGGATAATTTTTCTCTTTCACCGCCCTCATCTTCATTCACCATGTTCCTTTTTCCCGGGAAAAAACTTTTGATAAGAAACACGTTATTCACGTGATGAATTTAGTCGGTGAAAGTCGAAACGCAAACAAACGAAATTTGATACTCGAGCCTTTGACAACGTGACACAACTTGTGACTTGCGACTAAGCGTGTTGCAAAGAATTTGAAAGAAAGCAAGGTCTAGAATCATGCCGAAAAAACTCACAACTTCAAAGTCTACTGATATCATAATTAATGACAACTGTCGAAGGCAGAGTATTTTACTGTTTCAATTGTAACTTTATAAGTGTTGTGGAATCCACGATATTCAATGCAAATCAATGCGGCCGCGCCGACAAATTGGCGCCCGCTTCTACATGTATGTTTACTAAAATGAAAATTTGCTCGCACTAAGTAAACGAGAAATACTCGGCACATCATGGAAATTTTTATCATTAAAGATTGTGCCTTTTACTTCCAAAGATACATAACAGCGGGAAAAGCGTCACCTACTCCGAACGGCAGTGTTACAATCAATGACAAGCGCAGAGTTCGGGAAGCGAACTGATCGGCCCGTACTGGCGACGCCGGGTAGCGATCGGCAAATTTTAATATACATGTAACTGGCATGTTTGAAGACGCTGAAAGCCATGAACGTTATGTTTTCGATTTAAAACATAAAACTTAACACCATTCGTATGAATACGATTTTTGAGGCCTCGTAGATTTGAAAATTTGAAGACTATAATCTTAATGCACGCACTACGCAACAGAGTTCGGCAAGTGAAGCATAGTGAAAGCGGAGTTTCATCGCGTTCATGTTGCTACAGTGTGTTTTACAATAGGCTATTAAAATCTTGCGAGAAGTTAAGGCAGTGAAACTTACAGTTTTTAAAGCTTCTCGCGATACGAGTGTCTCGTCTCTCGATACGAGAATCGCGTCTCGCGATACGAGAATCTCGTCTCGCGAGACGAGAATCGCGTCTCGCGAGACGGTGGTAACTTACTTTTGAGCGGTACTGTATTTGTTTACAAACAGAGCGAGCAAGCGGTGAGGACCATCAAAGAATCAAGGACGTAGAGCGGTGGACTAAATTATCAGCTCGGTAAGTTTAAGGACGTCTTTAAGCTTGAGCTTATGTTAATTAAAGCATTTAAAACGGTTAATATTTAAGATTAACGAGCGGTTTATAGGGTTTATAGTCGCTTTATAATTTACTGGCAATTTCCGAAGTTAATCCATAGATAGATCCCTAGATAGTAGTAAGCTAATAAGCTTGCCGCCAACATGTTTATTCGTTTACCGGTTTTAAAAAGTGGTTTCGCTGCACGTTAATTCACTGCATGCCATATTTCATGCAGTCGTTTCGCTACATCTTGTGTTGTGCTGTAACTTTTCCTAATGGTAATATAATGATAGCACCAGTAGCGTCGATAATAATTCACTGCATGCCATATTTCACTGACAATGTTTCATGCAGTCGTTTCGCTCCATCTTGTATTTTCCTAATGGTACTTTTCCTAATGGTAATATAATGCTACAAGCACCAGTAGTGTCGACAAATTGAGCATTATGCTCACTAGTTTTCTGTACAGTTTACAGCCAGATGTAAGCATATGTGATAGGAAGTTTGTGCCAAACATTTTCACCCTTATGATAATGTGTACAATGAATGAATTAATATCATCTGATGAGAGAATGTGATCATCACCTTTGTTCGTTCTCTTTTGTTATTACTTGTGTGACAAAAGTAAAAAGATAAAATAAAACTAGTAGTAATCATAGATTAAAAGAGTGCGTTCGTTTGTTAACACCTGAAAGAAGTAGTGTTGATGTTGATTTTTGCCCTGCTAAATGTTTTTGTTTACATTTAGCCGCCACCTGAGAGTGCAATCAACTCACAAACATTTTGCTTTAGTGTTATTGTTGTGATTCGGAAGAAACAGCGCGACAGCTTTGTTACTTTTTTTATAGAGACCTATTCCAGTTCGCATTAACTCAGCTATATGCAAATATATATATAAAATTCGACTAAAGTCATAAGCGAATAACATTGAATAATAATAATTTGACATACAGGACATGCAAGCAGCAGCACAGATGATGTGATTCAAACATAAGCTTACTCACTCGATCTTCGATAAATCTGAACAAAATCATATTAAACAAAGCAAATTTATTTAGTGAAATAACACATAAACTTACATAGTCGTGAGATCCTAGCAGTGATAAAGCATACAAGGACCGTCGATCCTATTTATAGATCGACGGCGTTCATATTTAAAAACAATTTCGTCACCCTGAAATGTTTGTAGTCAATTTTGTTGTCAAACTTCTGCCAGACTTCATTTCACTTGCCATATGATAAAAAGCAGTCAATTCTCAACTAATTTTCCAGCCGTTGAAAAGGGTAAAGTTGCTTTTATATGCGCTTCATAGACCTACATGTACAAAATGCGAACACTTTGTGGCATTGCAGCCACGAGCAGGTACCAGTCTTTGACTGAAGTGTGCGATAAAGGTGCATGTTAATGCACATGACATAATTCATTCCGAAAAGGTACACGAACGAAAAAAAAATGAGCAAAAAGATCTCCACTTGGTATCACAGGACACCCAAGATTAGGATGCATTCTCCTAACATCGAACCCAAAAATCACAGTTATGCAGCAACTGAAGGAGTTGCAATTTGAGGCTAAATCATACTTGTGATTTCAACGTTGAGATATCTGTTTACGGTCTGTATTTCAGTTTTTGTTCTCAATTTGCTTTTGCCATTCATCGGAAGTAATTTTAAGATTGGTTCCGTTTGGTGCTTCAGTTACGATTCTTACTCGCCCAAATGGCTAGTGAAAGCAAAAATCCACTAGCCAAAACTGAATTTTTACTAGTTGGCTACCGTTAGTCTTGAGTCCTGAATTTATATATTTAATAATGCCCAATCTTGCAGCATGTGTTCTTTCTACAATATTTTTACAAGCAGCTGGTAGAAATAATTAAATTTCTAAAGAGACACAATGTAATGGGAAAGTTTACTGATATACATGTATAACAAATTAATGCTATACGCTATAATTAATGGTGTAAAAGACAGTAAAATTTTACAGTTTATGTGCCAATCAATTTGAACCTTCAACATCCCTTTCCCCTTCCTCTCTCCTCGTGGGCAAACCCTGGGCATTTTTGCATCTGGCGAGAAGGGAATTTGACACGAAAGGCCCTTGCGAGACTCCAGCAGAATAGATGTGGTCACCATACATGTAGTTTAATGAGATGGATGAGTGTTTTATAACATAAAGGGCTCTCTAAAGCTCATTAGAATTATTTTTTAAAAGTATACATGTAGAATGCAATAACTAAGTACAATCGATAAAATAACAGTTTGTAGATTTTGTCATGAAATAGTGAACAGGAATAGAAGTAGTGAATTGCCAGTCAATGTGTTGAAAGTGAAGGTCACAGATCTCTCCCGTTTCATAAAATGCATACTGTCCGCAGAGCAAGAACAGCCATTTTACATGTATGGCTAATGAGAAAACACTGTAAATTGAACAACCGTGATCAAAAAATGCTACTTTGCGTTGAGTTGCTAAACATGTTTAGTATATTAAGTAAAATTAATTTCCACATCATGGATAGAAGCTTGCAAGGGATTTTTTCCAAACCCCAACAACATTGCTAAAAGCTAATAGATACATGAGGGGAGGACATTCGGTACTAGGGTAGGGCAGTTAAATGTGTCTTTGACAAATGCCAGGGGAGTTTCCTGGAGGGCAGAGGCAGTTGAAGTTTTGAATTGTTGTCACATTACTGCCTGGCAATAGGAACCAGCTGACAACTTAGTACAGTCAAACCTCCTCTGATGGATACCTCCCGTAAGCGGACACCTCCCTTAAGCGGTCACCAAACCACGGTCCCTGTGATTTGTCCTCTCCAACACTACATTTTTAACCTCCCGTAAGCTGACACAGACACCTACATGTATATGTACTTGGGGTCCGCAGGGTCTAAAATACACTGTAACCTCCCGTGCGCAGACAGTAAATGATTTCAAGAAAACTTCTAACAAAATTGGTTCGGTTGTTATGGTTTTAATAATGTTGTACTTGACTTGAACAAAAGCGAAGTGTGAGTCTGAACAGTACAGTTCCATGTTGATAACCGAGTCATTTCGATTCCAAGGTTACGGATAATTACACATGCATCTTTAGAGGCCTTAAGGTGGCTCCCAACATTTTGCAGCACTTTCCAAGACTTAGATTTTGATGAGTCATTAAAACCACTCTTTATCAGTTGATGCTACAATCATGATATCAAACGAATGCCCAATGATTGGTGAACACGTTGTTATCATTTTTGTGACACAATATGTTACTATAGCAACAGTATAACGTGCTGAAAACACCCTTAATTTTAGCTTTAAATGTTAATAACTCAAAAATGAGTCAGTGAACCCCATTTTTTATTGTCGAATTTTGATCAGTAGGATAAGAGGTAACTTTTGGCAAAGTTTAAAAAAATTCTGTAGGTGGGGTTCACAGCAACCAAAAATGATAACAACGTGTTCACTAATCATTGGGATTCGTTTGATATCATGATTGTAGCATCAACTGATAAAGAGTGGTTATAATGACCTATCAAATTGTAAGTCTTGAAAAGTGCTGGAAACTGTTGGGAGCCACCTTAAGATCAGGAAACTGCGAAAACAGACACTCATCAATAGTTTCCTTTTTTCATACCTAAGGGCATTGTGTTTTAGAAAATAACTGCATGCACTACACATAAAATATGTACTTTTTCTGTTCTGTTCACCCCCGAAACATGGGGAATTGAGTATGTTACTGTTTTTATATAGCTTACATCAGTTCATGTGACAGCAATGTAAGAGCTTTACATATTATGTACATTATTTAGCCACAAGTCTTTTAATGTTTTTTTTTTCCCTGTGATGGATAACACAATTACAAGTGGTCTTAAAAGCTTCAAAAGACATGTACTGGTGCATGATAAGCCCTCTAGTGTACTATTTTGTTTTCAACCTCCCGTAAGCGGACACCTTCCGTAACCGGACACCTCCCTTAAGGGGACACTTCCCGTAAACGGACACTTTCCCTTGATCCCGAGGGTGTCCGCTTACAGGAGGTTTGACTGTATACATTGTAATTTAATTTGATGCACTATTTAAACTCCAGACAATTATTTCCTAATAATGAGTTTTATTCCTAAATTTGTCTCCTAAGACATGTCCAAAAAAGACTTCAAGGACAAATCAAATTGGATATTAAAGGTACATGTACATGTCAAGTCTGCTTTTTTTGTCATTTTGGACATGTGACCTGAAAAAGCTGATCCCCAGTCCAATTTGGACTACCCCGGTGAACCCCAGTCAGTGGACACAATGTTTATCAATAATTGAACAGCAGCTCTTAGCAGATGCAATCAAATATCACATGGTATAGTAAGGTCTGTTGTACATGTAGTTGTTTAACTTGCCAATACTCTAATATACATTTTAGGAAGTGCATTTTTTTGTAAAGATTCAATGACAGTTCTTAATCAGCCCTTCTGGCAGGCTGCTAGTAAAAAGTATAACGCTGTCTTGAAGTGTCTTCATCAACTGAAATTTGTTATAACATCATGAACCCTTTGGAGAATGGGCCAAAAAATTAATATTGACTCAAGGTAAATAAAAATGGTGACACTGATTGCTGACTTCATACACAGTGTATTTCAAGATGGTTTAGACAATTATGTAACTTATATAAATTAAACAAAACCAAGCTTAACTTACAATGTTGTCTAAATTTTTGTTATAGTTATGTTTTTGTCTTGCTGAATAATATGGCTCCCATTGCGGGGTTCGTGAAATGCTCAACATACACGTACCGGATTCAGCTTTAATATACGAGATCGTAAACTTTTCACTTCCACTGGCCAGTGTATTATGTGTTAAAAGATAATTGCTGTTATTGAATAAATGGTGTGACTTTGAGTATATATAACACATGCTGCATGTGAGTTACCCGGTAAATAATTTTATAGCAGAGTGTACATGTGAGCGGATGTTATATAACGTATGTTACTTGTGAGTTCATATGATTTGGTGCATATTTATGTCATGCAAAAATGTTTAAAATATTATAAAATGTTTGCTCTTCAATTCTTAGACTTCAAACTTAGTGTGATGGAAAATTACATGTATAACTGATCTGTGAATTTCAAAATAATTGATTTGTAGCATTTAGGGGAAATGTCACTGTATTGCTGTCATTGCTTGCTTACTCGGCTCATCCAGTTTTATTGTTCACACAATGGATATTTCTGTCATCCTAAGATGTGTTAATTACCACAGTGACATTGCTAAATTACAAAACGTCAAGAACAACTAAAATTATACTTACATTGTTTCGTATTCAGGAGATGCATGGCTCTTAGAGCCCTTTCATTGGACTGTCACTGGAAAATTTGGACCATTTACAGACTTTATAAAATGTCTATAAATCTTGAATTTACAGACTTGGTACATGTACTTTCACCTGTTAAAAACAAAATCTCTGTAAATTCTTTTGACAGACATTTTGTATAGTTTTATTGTCTTGTTCGTTATAAAATGTTTGTGAAATGTTTATAAATCCTAGGAGCTGTAATGAGAGGAAAGACTTACAATTTACAGACTTTACAAAATCTGCCAACAATGTTTGTAAATCTGCTGTTTACAAAGATTTCATAATGCCTAGACTTCTAATATAAAATGTCTGTAAATGGCACTGCGTAATTTTAATGTTAATTCAGTTACCAAATCTCTGTAAATTAATGTGGTCCCCAAGCGGAACATCTAATGACAAACGGGGAATTATAAAATCTCTGTAAATTGGCACAAACAAACATAATCTTTCTCCGAATCGTCTAAATAGAATTTTTAAAGCTACATCCAGTGTTCATTCACATAATCTAAGAAGTTCAAAATACAACCTTTTCGTTCCTAGACCGAGTACTGAAGCAGGCAAACGAAGTTTTCAATATCACGGTTCTGTTCTCTGGAACAGCTTGCCTTTAAGCGCTAAGATGTAGCCCACTCTTAGCTCTTTTAAATCATGCATTAAAGCGCCATGAAACATGTTTGATATGTGCGCTATATAAATCTGTATTATTATTATTATTATTATTATTATTATTCATAAAGGATACTTTATGAATATATAATAAAGTTTACCTACCTAACGGGGCATTATAAAATCTCTGTAAATTGACGCAAATAGGGCACTATAAAATCTCTGTAAATTGACGCAAATGGGGCATCATAAAATCTCTGTAAATTGACGCAAACGGGGCATTATAAAATCTCTGTAAATTGACGCAAACGGGGCATCATAAAATCTCTGTAAATTGACGCAAGCGGGGCATTATAAAATCTCTGTAAATTGACGCAAATGGGGCATTATAAAATCTCTGTAAATTGACGCAAACGGGGCATCATAAAATCTCTGTAAATTGACGCAAGCAGGGCATTATAAAATCTCTGTAAATTGACGCAAAGAATAAAACTGACTAATTTTGTTTAGCAGAGTAGGCATTTTACTCGATATTTTGAGTTAGTTTACTTAAAATTTAACTTAAATATTTAATTCAACATAGTGAGTTGAAACAACTCCTTAGTTTGAGAAAATCAAGTGAAAGTCACTTTTACTCAAACATACGATTAAAAACTTACTCACTGCAGTGAGTCAGTGCTTCTCACTCAAATTAAAAATTTGAGTTAATTCTTAACCCAATAAAGTGAGTTGATACAACTCTTTATTTTGAGTGAACAGGTGGTGCAACAGTCCGACATCTACTCAAACGTGAAAGCATACACATAAGAGGTTGCGAGGGTCCTAAAGGGGTAAAATGGAAACTGGAATTGGCCTGTTTTTAACCCGTGAATATACGCGCATGCGTAATGAACGGGTTATCGGTAACGACGACAGATATGCAAATGAGTCACTCACTCGCTCACTCCTTCCATCAGCTGTAAACTTAGTGACGTAATGCTTTGTTACGAATGCGTTTTGTAACAAGAACAGCGTGAATCCAGCGATAACAATAACTAAATCGGTGTAAACGAACATAAACAACAATAAGCTTAAAGATGTTTCGCATTTGGAGTCTTTAATGCAACGTTAAAATCGATCTAAAAGGAATTTTCAACTGAGACACGCATTTTGATGGTTATCTACTTTCAAGTAATAAAACTTATCCCATTACAAGTCAGTGGTCACGGTGGTCGAGTGGTGTAAATCGCGGACTTACAGCCGTAAGGCTCAGGTTCGAATCTCGCTCGGGGCGTCCTTTTTTTTTTCTCTTTTTTTTTCTTTCTTCTTCGGACTGAACATTATGAAAGTGATGTACTGTATTTTAAAATCCTTACAATTTGTAAATGAAAGGACCACTCGACAAATTGGAAGTACTGGATCCTTGTGAAGGATCTGATCAGCAGAAATAATTATAAGCAAATGAAATGAAAGGCTGATCGTACAGAAAGGAATATAAAAAAAGTTAAAAAGGTTAAAAATATATTCCTTTCTGTACGATCAGCCTTTCATTTTATTTGTTTAAAAATCCTTACGTTTAATTTAAAAAAAAATATTGAACCGTGACAGAGTGAAAACATATGCTTACCACAATTATTGCCTTACGCGTTAGCATTTCAAATTCACGGGTTGGCTCTAAGGAGCCTTTGATTGCCCTGGGAAATGGGACTTGAGTCACTGGGACTGGGATTTGCTCACTGGGAATGGAAAAAAACCTCGTAATTGGAATGGGGCAGTTGTCATTAAGCATGTCCAGTCAATGCTTAACTGGTCTTAACTAGTCTAACTAATTCCCTTAGTGAAACAAAAGAAACGGCAAACTGATCCTTACGGCAGAAAAAAAAGAAGCAGAATCAGAAGCAAATAAAATATAATAAAAGTGGAATATAATAGTGCCCAATATTTCGCTTTGCAAAACAAAGCTTCTTCAGGGGCTAGCATTATAAATGATTACAACTGTAAAACCGTTATACAAGTGGTTTTGAAAAACCTAAAGAATAACAAAAACAATGAATATGATTGGTGAAGGGTTTGACGGGTGATAAACTAAACTGACTAGTGATGAGAAAGTTAATGAACTTCGTCGCGTCTGTTGATTCCAAGTGGTTCTAACGTCTGGAGTTTGTCTATGCGAAATGCTTCACGCACATTTCGTACAGAGTCTGCTATTACAGTACGTATTAATTCCAGTGGTATAAGTTGCATATCCTTACAGGCGCGGATCCACTTGGAATCAACAGACAGGACGAACTTCGTAACTTTCTCATCACTGGTCAGTTTAGTTTATTATCCGTCAAACCCTTCACCAATATATTCATTGTTTTTGTTATTCTTTAGTTTTTTCAAAACCACTTGTACAACGGTTTTACAGTTGTAATCATTTATAGTGCTAGCCCCTGAATAAGCTTTGTTTTGCAAAGCGAAATATTGGGCACTATTATATTCCACTTTTATTTTATTTGCTTCAGTGAGTGTTCTGTTTTTCTACCGTAAGGATCAGTTTGCCGTTTCTTTTGTTTCACTTCAAGTATTAATACTGATCTAGGTCTGGAAACCCAAATCCGGCCATTCTCAACGGTTTGTTGCAGTGATCGTGCATTCTGTTTCTTTTTAATTCCCTTAGTTTGGCAAACATCAGAAAACTGTTAAAAGTGCCTATTTTACGGCCAATTCTACGATAGGAATATGAGAATATTTTATTTTTTCACTTGTCTTGCGGTCAACGATATTTGTGTACAGCGGTGCAATTAAGCCAAAAACGTTGAGCATGCATATTTTCATGTTAAAAACAACATGGCGGAATGTCTGCAGGCGACAGGAATGTGAAGTGGAAGGAGCATATCACCTGATATGCGGATGTGAATAGAAAAGAGTTGGTATGAAAAACACTGGTATTTTTCCAGAATTGTGCGAGTGGGAATTTGGACGCTGGGAAATGGGATTGGTATCCCCCCCCCCCCCCCCCACCTTTCAGGACCCTCGATTGCCGCTTCGCGAGCGAGAGCGGGAAAAAAACGTATCTTTCAAAGAAAAGATAATATTTCAAAATACAAGACACAGATCAGAGTTCAACGGCGGTATTACTGTTGTATGAGATATGTGTCTTATATACCATATTTACTTCACATGTCAATAGCTGACGCAGCATTTTAATATTTTAGCCTTGCCTAAACAGCTCTTGAAAGAGGTGTTTTTAAAGCCTGGATTTACCTGGAACGGAAATAGGAATGATTTCCGAAGAACGAGAGATTAAAAAAAATGCATTGAAAAAGCCGTATGTGAGCTCGAAAAATAATAATGGTGAATACAATGTAAAATACAATACAGTAAATCAAAGGCAATCGAAGGCAATCTTCCGCTTGGTCGCTCGGCCGAGAGGTCTTGGGTGCGAATTGATCATGCGCAAGCGAGTCATTCCCGGCGGGCAGTTCGTGTTGGCGCTTCTTTTAACGAACTCCCATGTTTAATATTACTCGGTTGTTACTGTCTTGCTGCTCGCTTTCAGCGCTCAAAACTTCACTTGCTTTGAAAAGACAACTTGTGATTTGAGCCTTTTTCTCGTTTCACGTTTTCTGAATAAGCTGCATGCAATGTTTTTACAAAATATCAACGATCGCTATGCATTCGATTCCTTCCAACCTACATCCATCGTCATCAAGTTGGCTAGTTCTCAATAAATGCTACACCAATTCAAGCGCTTCATTCTTGCTGCCCTTGTGATCCCAAAGGTAAGTAAGCTTACGTTAAAAATGTAAACCAGTTTAAATATTATTTTTGGCTACTTTTTCTACGAATTATAGGGTTCTGTCTTGGTGACTGTACGGGCTCACTTCGCAAGGGATTTCACGTTGTAATTTGTTTAGTCTTTTGTTTTAGTCCGTGTGTATTGGTACACCAGAACAGAACCAATTTCAGCCTGCTCATTTGAATAAATAAGCTTATAAGAAACTAAAACTTGAATTTTAATATTTCTTTCAATCTTGCAATTCTGTTCAAGTGATGTTGATTTTTAACATGAAGTACCTGTACAGTATTATTTTCTCTTATTTGCTGGGGCCTTTGATCGTCCATGCTTAGGAAACCATACTTTACTGTAGGCCATAAGACCACTGACTTGTTATGTACACATGCTAAATTGTTGGAGGTAAAACATTTGGAAAAGGCGAACATTGCTCAGTTAATCAGTACCAAAAATGACATTCGTCAGTTTTAATATAGTATATTTTTTTCTGAATTTTTCTGTCATTATTATAAAGGATGGACTGGGGACAGGGTATAAAACACAGTCTTCAGTTTAAATAAATATGACATTCAACTTCAAGCAGCCACGTCAAGACACAAGTAGTGTAGAACAAGAAGGACTGGACCCAAGGTACTATAATTATGGGATGCAGACAATCCCATGTGCTTTTCTTTTGGATTTGTTGTGCATGTGCTGTCAAAAAAATGCTGATAGGCCTGGTGGAGTATAAAAAACACATGTGCAAGCAACCATACTGATGAAAAGACAGTGTCAGATCAAGATAAAGATTGGTTTGTTTGTTATTATTTCTACAATGTAGATGCTTTGTGGATACTTGTGAAGAGCAATGTTTAAGGTTCGAACATAGCCTCACCTTCCCCTTCCCTCACCGAGAACTCAAACTGAAAACACTGCTCTTCGCGAGTATTCACGAAGCACCTACATGTAGAAACAATGAAAACAATTACATGTAGTATGGTGGCTTTGGCATGTGTTTGTTTATACTCCACTAGACTTTCGTTTTAACCGAATCCAAAAGAAAAGCACATGGGATTGTCTGCATGTCATAATACATGTAATAGCACACTGTACAGTGTAGCTTGGGACTTGGCCCAGTCCTTCTTGTTCTACATGCATCAAAGGAAATCTGTGGGGAGAGCACTAAAACTTCACATCATTGCTCGCCTCCTGCCCCAACAGTACCGGCCAAGAATCGGACTGCATACATTGTATAAAATGCAATGTTGGCAAAAGGGTAAAATAGTAGTGAGTTAAATACCAATTGATGTTGAATGTCATATTTATTAAAACTTAAGACTGTGTTTTATACCCTGTCCCCAGTCCACAGTCCATCCTTAAATTGACAAAAATTAGGGATGGTCTATCAGATTGTCCATGGACCCGGGTCCATGTTTTGTAAACGTCCTCAGTTCAGTGTATTTTTTAGTATGATTATATACATGTACAGCCGTAGTTCACAAATGTCATATCAAATGGCTCTTTGTAAAGAGAAAGGCCCACCAGAAAAGAAGGCAATTTTAATTTGTTGCTGTACATGTATGTTGATTGATCATGTAGCTGTTTCATCTTCACTTATTTTTTTTTCTTTAGTCTGTGTGAGATACATGGTGTGTTTGCTAATGAAGATAAAACAAAAATAGAATCAAGGATAGTTTTAAGCACCACATAGGCTGTGCTCCAAATCTACATTATTGGTGCCAGCTTATAAGTTTTGTGAAAAGCTACATGTTTGTACACTTTCTGATCACCCAAGGTCAAAAGTGATATGCTACGGGCCACTGTGTGTTGCTAGAGCACAGCCCAACAATGCAAAATTTTACCTTTGGGCAACCAGGAAATCTTTGTTTTTGCACCAAACTTATACTGTATGCTGAGCACCCCAGATTTCAAGTGCTTGGAGATTTCGGGCTCCCAACTATTTTTCTTAGAGCACAGCCTTGGTTGTCTAATACTTGTACAGGTGTACATGTATGTAGTCAAAGTTTATAGTTTTTGATCTAAATGGTGAATATTTCCTTTATTTCTTAGAAAACTGAGTGACAAAACTACAGTACTACATGTAAAACACGCAGTAAGGAAAAAGATGTACAGTGTACATGTACAATTGTAGAATGGTCTGAGCCAGAGGTATGTGTATACTATCTTTCATCTTGCAGCAATGGAACTTGTTGATTAATTTTATTTTGACTAACCCCCAGCCTGATACATGTACACTGTATTGCAAGTTACAATGCATTGCATCGCCATGGGAATTCCTCTTGATTTCTAACTTTCCCATGCATGTAAGAGTGCATGTGGGCATCATAGACATCAATATTACTGTACATGTAACTTCTGCGTATGGACTCCACCTGTCTCTTTGAGGATAGATTCTGTAGTCATGGTCTCAATAGCACAACCCAGAGTAGACTTTAAACTATGCAGGAGTTGCGTGACTCTGTGTTGTGTTTATACATGTACAGGAGCATAATTTGCACTGTTCTTGCATGTATAATTATGATAGACACATGAACATAAAGCAGTTGGTTTCAAATGAAACTGTGATAATGAATTGGTGGGGGGAGTGAAACAAAATGTTAGTTTTATCAGCCTTGTTGTACATTGTGCATATCAACAATTCAGTTGATCAAACTAATCTACACGTAAACAATGAAACAACTGAATTATTCTTCTAACAATTTTTTTTTTCTAATTACAAAACAGAATAACAGGGTACACTGTAGAAGAAGATACATGTACATTGTAGTGGTGATTGCAGTGACACTGTGCATGACAACACGCAAGTAAGTATGTTGTTATGAATTAAGCCCTGAATAAAAAATAAACAAACAAACACATGCACAAGCAACCATACTGATGAATAGTGTCAGAACAAGATAAAAATTGGTTTTGTTTGTTATTATTTCTTGATGCTTTGTGGTTACTCGCGAAGTGCAGTGTTTAGGTTCGAACGTACATGTGTAGCCTCACCTTCCCCCCCCTCCCCCTTCCCTTACTCACTACATTGTACATATTACCAGCAGGAACACTGGGAAACTAACACACTTTAAGAAAAGTGAAACAGGAAAACTCATTTATAAATTTTTGAGAGCTTGAGCATTTGCACTGACTTGCTGATATTTGAAGTCCTGGGTCAATCAGTTTTTACTTCCCAAGTTGTTTAAGTGTTCACTTTACCCTTGCAGTGCCTCGTTGCACATTAGGAGTAAATGAGTACTGCCACATTACCAGACAACACATGCAGAGTCTTATTTGTGATAACGGCATTCCAACCAGAGGAGTAACAGCGTATTTAGAGTTGCAGAATTCCTCTGGCTTTTGTTTCAATTCATTATTTTTGTGATATGATGCTCTGTTTTCTTAACTTAATGATAACCAATAAATTATGACTCCCTGTACATAGATGAATTCCTTGTGAAAACACTAACCCTACATGTATACTGTCAGTCAAAAATGTTATTTTTCTGGTTCATAATTTATAGATTGAGGACAGAACCAAGGATAACAAACAACCTGATGCTGTTGAAACAGAATCTAGTATATAGTAAGTTGACACATTTATAATGGGGTTGATATTTGTGGTGGTTAGATACAGGAAATTCAACATCATTTTGATGAGTTTGTTGAATAACTGATTTATTATATTGCAAGGTTACCCGTTACTAGGCAGGGATGACAACATTGAATAGGAGAAAAGGCAGGTTGTGAAGCAAGAGCGGTGGCTCTTCAAGGCTGTGGTCTGAGAAAGATTGCAGGAAACCGAAAGCTCTGAACCTGTGAAAAACCAGGGTGCCCAGCATTATGAGTTTTATGCAAAAACTTAGATTTCCTAGTTGACTCAGGGCAAAAGTTAAGTTACCAGGAAACACCAGGCACTGCTGGAGCAAAGCCTGTTCTTGTATATCACAAAACCTTAGTTTTCGACCTACCGTGTGTACAGTGTAGGACATGGCTACATTTTCCAAAATTTTGAAAAGCTGTGTGAGACTAGTTGGTTTGATGGAGTTCTCAAACTCATTGTTTAAAATAATTATATAAAAAAAACATTCTGACTTGCATTATTTTGTTTCCTTTCAGATTTCAGCATCCTATGCATCAATTACTGCATTGTTTTTCTGAAGGCCAAGAAACTTAGTGATGTAAAGTAATAAATTTCAAAAAGGAGCTGACCAAATTGGGCATGACTTTTCCAAAAAGGTCAAACATAATTATTCCAAAGAAGCTTTAGTCATAAAGTATAAAAGATTACATTGAAAATTTATATGTCAAATACAATCTACATATGGAAACATTATTGAGGGGAAGTTTATAATAATTTTATATGTTAGGGACGGACCAATTAATTTTTTTTTTGGGGGGGGGGGGGGTAGGCAATTTCTTCTGAGCATGAATTTTTTTTCCAGCATCACTATTTGCAAGAATTTTTTTTACCTTAATGCTTGAACTTTTTTTCACGTGCTTTCTTGTGCACGATTTTTTTTTCTCTTAAATTTCTTCTGCAGGAATTTTTTTTCTGGTAATTGCCCCAACCCCCCCCCCCCCCCCCCCCCCCACAAAAATTAAATGGTCCGTCCCTTAGGCCATGTAATAAACTGTAACATTAATGTTTGCCTTGTGATTTTTTTATTTATAATTTAATCCAGATAAGTAAATATTAAGTGAGAATTTATTTTAAAAATGCTATACAGTATTGTAGTGCTATTTTCATGAAAATACAATTGATGAATTTAATGTCTTATTTGGTTTTTTTTATAGAAGTATTTCCCATGTATCAGACCATTATGTGTGTTGTATTTAAGGTTTTATTTGACAGCATTTAGGTTTTATTTATCAGAATTTTTATACATTTTAATTAAATTATAGAGATTTACATGACTGTAAAGAACAAAATTATTATAGAGAATTATTAGATTTACCTTCTAAAACAATCATTATTTGGAGTTGTAGATAAGATTTTTATGCAGTTTTTCTCCGTGAGATTGTCTATGATTGGTTTCTTTGGGCATACCACTTTTAGAGGAAATATATGGCTTATATCAAGATTTAACAGATTGAAATATATCTTAATGAACACCTTCATGTAACTTTGTTGAAATTTGATTGTGCTGTATAATGAGACTTGAGCTACATGTATGTCACACACTGGGCACCTGTCAGACACCATTTTGAAACATAAGCATAGCAGGGAATTATGGGTATGTAAAGCAGTGGATTGAGGGTCAAGTGCTTCTAAGCAACGAAATATGCTTTTGCACAGAGAGCCAGTGCTCACTTAAGTGCCCGATAATTAATTCTCAGGCACCAAGTGTGAACTGAGCCTTACTGAAGACCTTTTAATTTCACTTAATACAATGTATAACTATGGTGTTTAAAATCATACATTTTAAAACAGTTGCATTCCGCTGCCATTAGTTTTATTTGAACTTCAGAGTTAGGGCCTCGTTGCACTACAGTCAAAAACAAAAATCTGCCTGTGCAAAATGACATACAATGTAAAAACAGAAACATTCCACAAAAAGCATGTCCCATCGGAGCGGTTTCTTTTGTTTTACTCGATTTTTGCATAGGTGGATTTTTTTGACTGTAGTGCGACCAGGCCCTTATTAAACAAAAGGCAGAAAAGTTGTTCAATCCTTTTGTTTAACTGTAGCAACATTTTTCTTCCTACAGCTAGATTTTATTGAGTAATGTAGACATTTTGCAAGAATTTATATTAACAATAAAATTTTAGAAATTTACAGACATTATATGAACTTCTCTGAGACATTTGTGTGGTTTATTTGTGGACATTTAACTAACATTTTATGCAATGTTTCATTTACTTTTTACAGATATTTTAGTGAGATTTTATGCTATGTGTGTTTCACGCGTTCCTTTTATACATGCTGATTTTACAGAGAAAATGTGGACATTTTGAATAGATTTAGTGCAATAAAATACATACATTTTACGAACATTGTATGTACTTTTCTGTGACATTTTGTGTAGTTTTTTTGTGTACATTTTACAAACATTTCATTAAGTTTTTTTTTACTCACTTTTTACAGAGATAATAAGGAGATTTTATATTTACTGGTTTACAGAGATTTTTTCTCGTGCCATTTTACAGAGAAAGTAGAAAGATTTTACAGAGATTTGTTGTTTGTAACATAAAATCTCTGTAAATTTTACACAAAATTTACAAGAAAAACATCAAGATTACATACACATTTTATGCCATCTTGGCGCAGAAAATGTGCTGTAATTTACAGACTTTTTACGAAGTTACAAAATCTCTGGGAATGTGCACGTTTACAGAGTTCGTAATTTACAAAGGAAATGTAGACATTTTACAGAGATTTAACTAACTTTAGTGAAGTCTGTAAGTGGTTCAAGTTTTCCAGTGTGTGCATTAGGGGATTCCCTCTGTCCTCCCATATTATGCTTTTGCTATAGAGCGTATGCACTCACGTGGCAAGCAGCTATGCAAATTTATTGGAACAAAAGAAAGTGTTAACATAAGAAAAGCGTTCAAATCCCACAGAATTGTTTTGGTACACCAACATGGCCGCCGTTCTATTGTTTTGGTACACCAATATGGCCGCCGTGACGTCATGTGCATACGCTCTATAGCTTGGTAATAAGTAACTCATGTCAGGGCCAGGGTTGTGTTTAAACTAGTCACAGTGTATTTATGCTAATCAGATGTCCCTGGATAAATAAATGACTAAAAAAAAATGAATGCAAAAAATTGGAAGTGACACCAACTTTTATTTAGCAAAGTGAATGCAGTGGCTCACAGCTGTTCATGTGGTTAGTTTTCTTCCTCTGTGCGTGGGCTGAGTTGCATGATGTATCATGGCATTGTGACATAAACTGTATGTGCGGTAAGGATGCACATAAACAATAAGTGCGAACATGCTTAAATTAAGTTTTCTATTATTTTCATCAGACTGCTGAAGAGGCATCCCTTGGTACGCATAAGGTGGATTTTCTACAACGACTGAAACAGTGAATGGAATTTTTTACAATGACTAAAATATTTTCAATTAATATTGATACTGTCTGTTTGTAAAAAGCGTTGTAATGTAATTATCTGACCTTCCCTTTAAATCATTAAAGGGTCATTCTCAACTAGGGTACATTGCTTTCTGAAGTTCTGTTTGTGGCCATTTTTGGGTGCTGGGAAAATGGCCACCCAGCGATTATTGCAAAAAATTAAAGGTTGTATTGAGGTACATGTACAGTGTACATTGAAACATTGGCAAACTGGATTCCTTTCTTTCTTAAAAACATGAAAAAAAAAATAGTAAATTAAAGTAATTATAAACAAAAAAATTTGAAGAGCTGTCAGTTGAAAGTGATTTAGATCACTTGATGGATAGGACATTCTTCTTAGTGAATTGGTTATATACATGTACATGTACTGTTTGATCATCCCCAGATCATACAGAATAGAGAATTTAAGCATCATGACAACGTTCTTACTTTTTTTCAAAAGCTTTGTCATCTTCCAAGTGAATGTACACTGGTTGATATGGGGAAGATATGGAAAGTTACAATAGTTTTTATAATAATGACCAGTACATTTTGTCAAATCAATAACCTTTTATGTGTATCAGAAAGTCTTTTTAATGTATTATTTAAATTTAAATAAATATATATTTTTTCAAATACTGCTGTATTATAAATCAATGTAAATGGTGTTATTATGCAACATACATGTAGCATTTGACAATGCAAATATGCACCAAAACAATGCAAATACAATGTATGATACATTATTTGACAGCATTCTAGAGTGCAAATATGCATCAAAACGAGTGCAAATGACATTCTTCTGACCGTGCACTAGCAAAAACAGCTTCAAAAACTTAGTTTTAGGAGGATATTTCTGTCGTAGTCCGTATCATAAACAATTATTATTATTCAATGAAAAGTTGTGCAATACGGCAGGGCATTTTTACTCGTCAGTAAATACTCAGCCGTATTACACTTCACGCTGAATAACCTCTATTTACTCTTAAGGGTCAGCACATTTTTTTTGCTGCCCCCTCAAACTCTATATAGTTAGTATGAACCCTCCCAACACCACAATTACACGTAGCACCCTTGAAAAGCAGGCCATGTGGTGTACACGTGTTTATTTACAGGATTTACTTGAACGGCGCAGATTTTTCTTCAACGTTGTTGAAGTTCTTTTCTGGACTATAGTCTACGGAATATGTTAACATTATTTAATTATAATATATTATTTCCGGTTTCACTTGTAATAATAATAATAATAATAATAATAATAATAATAATAATAATAATAATAATAATAATAATAATACAAAGACTTATATAGCGCACATATCACACATGTCTCATGGCGCTTTACATACACTTATGAGAATGAGATCAGACGTCAGAGAGGTTTGGTCTAAATAGGGTACTGGAAAACTGATCAGTGGTATGACGAATTTAGTCTTCAGTGGGAACTGAAAGTTGGAAGTAATAAAGCTATACATAAATTAGTCTGGGATGGGGTAGGGATTTTTGGTGTCTAGTCTAGAGTCGGGTTCAGAGTCCCAGAGCGCTAGCTACACCGCTACCCAAAAATGTTCCAGAATACCGCTCGCTCAAGCATATTAAGGCATGGCTCATCACTTGGTGGACAGCGCTGAATAACACTAAACACTACGTCACTGACCCACGAAGTCGGTTCGTAAAGTCTCGTTGAGGCTGAAAATTTCACCATGTTACAGATGTAAACCCTTTACACATTCCAGCCATCAGAAGAACCTTTGAATTATCTCCAACATAGTGGCCTCGTGATATTTTTGTTAAAGATTGCAATCAAAAAGTATGTTATTTCATTCATCGTGCCTACGTTACTCCCATACAGCAAAACAAATCTTTCAAGCGACAATTTGATGTATTACTTCTTCGATGCTCCTTGCCCTGCTCTAACCTCGTAGCATTTCTTTGTCGAATCATTTACACATTTTTGGTATTCCAGGCGAATCTCCGCGCGACTCTCTTAAAGCATAATTTCTGCAAGCGTAGCATTCCTTGGGTGGCCTGTGCCGTACGCCGTTTGGTTTGAGATGCATTTGGATGGACTAAGTTTGCCTTGTTGTAGTGAAGCCTTTAAAAGCTAGCCCATGTTTATCATGACGTGAACCTTAATCCTGCCGTGCACCTTAATTTTCACATCGCCAACACGTTTCGAGTTGTAGAAGAACAAATTCGCAAATTTTTGCGTTTAATATCGTCTTCAATCTGGTATATTAATCGAGATTGATAGACCAGTCAGAATGTGCTGATGTTATGATATTAGTTGGCCTATGAACAGCCTCCTTTCAAGGGTATTGGGTTAAATGAAAATCGGCGAGCGGAGCAAACCGAGCTTGGTCTGGGAAGAGGAAATTATACCAATTATATTCTCTCTCAATCCCCTCTAAAAACAGCGTGTTCACATGATAGATAATATTATTTCAAGTCGACCTATGGCATTATTTTATACTTATTTTTAGTACCACATTTCATGATCTGGAGCATAATTTTCGCATAATTTCGGGTAGTACTGTTAGAAGCATTATATGCTATTTTTACAAACAGAATGGAAAAAAATGAAGCACAAACGGCTATTACGAGCAAATCAATAAAAGCAATCAGCTTCTTGCGTGCAAATTTATATGTGGTAAGCAAGTGATTGGAAGTAAAAGGTTTCCCAACGCAAGCCTACCTCCCAGCAGTTTCAGTTCGCCGGACGCATTTGTACACCTCAGTGGAGGGCAACAATATAAAATTTTGAAGTTTCTTTTCAAATAGGAAAACATGCATCACGATTGATAATATGACATTGCAACACGCTCTACATGCGTCCCTCCAGTGGACTCGCTGTATTATGTATTCCACTTCCACAAGACAGCCCAACACCGGCGCGACCTATGTGTCGTACATTTTCCCCTTTTGTGGTTCTTTAGTAGATTTACTAATGAAAAGTTAACAATTCGATCTGGAACGCACGTACACGTTGAAACGAGCTCTTGAGCTCTTAGGTGTTACGTGGGTAAATAAATTTCGTTTTTTTTTTTCGTTTTATCTGGATTCAGCCAGTGCGTTGTAATGTGTCTGACAGGCGTGTTATCTGCGACAACTACTTCATGTAAGCATAGAGGAGCCTAATTAACAATGATGACGGGCGGTAAACGGTACGCGAACCATCGAAAGAACCTTCTACCAATCTTTTTGGTTTCGAAGAAGACATAGTGGAACGGCGAAAAGCCTCACACGAACCGGAAATTCCAATTCTCCCTCCCCCATCGCTAACATTTTGCTGTGCACCCTCCCCCGATCTTCGCGAAGTCCTGCGAGACACGTATTTCTAGTTTATTCTTGTTTATTTGTTTTTACTTATTTACTGTTTTATTTATTTATTTATTTATTTATTTATTTTATTTCAGTTTGTGCGGTGTTCCGGGGTTGTTTCTGTAATTTTCCTGGGATGGTCATCTGCCTTACCCATGGGGACGGCTTGGATGGAGGGGAGGGGAGGGGAGATAGTTGCACACAGTGGGTGGGGGTTGGTGGAGTAAAACTTCAAGTGAAGGGATGGTCGGAGAACATTCAGCCCGCGATATGTAATGGTCACCTGCCTTATCCATGTGGACGGCGTTGGAGGGAGGGGAGGGTGAAGAGTTGACGCAGGGGGTGGGGGTTGGTGGGTTTCCTCAGCTGACAACATTCTGTTGTTAACTTTTACTTTAAGGTGTCTATGTAAGATTTTCAATGCGAAATCTTAAACGCGCTTAATTTCACTTTTACTGATTTCGAAGTTTCTTTTTATCGTCGTCATGGTAATATCGATTTTACCAGAAAATATATCTTGCCAAACTTCAATTCAAAACCAGTTAGTGGTGAAAATTTCACGTTATTCTCTAAACTCCGTAACGAGAATAACTTATTTATGCTCTAAACTCTCACTCATAAACACCAGACATATAACAATAACAATGAATTTATTGTATATGGAAGGCAGTAGGTACAGCAGTGCCATAATATTCGACCTGAAAAATGCTAAGAATACAATTGTAGAGAATTCGAAGTATAAACGATCGTGAATATAAACAAGCCAAAGCTCAATGACGTCAAGAAACTACTTAAATTAAATCCCGATGTGCAATGGTACAAGCAGACGTGAGTCGACTTTGTCGCGAACATAGCCGTCTTTAGCTGAGTCAGATTTCCACCTGCCATGGACTTTGAAAAGTCGATCTGGAACATTCAGATTTGCTGCTGCGGTAGCTCCTCCGGACCTAAAACTGTGATTACTAAACCTAGAGGAGTCCACTCCAATAGCCCGCAATTTTTCTTTAAGAATTTCTCCCGCCCTGCCGGCAGTGAGGGGCTTAGAAGATAGGACATTACCCATAGATTTCTTATCGTACCTTAGGGATCTGAAAATGAAACCTTGAGAACACGGAGGAATCCCGGCAACTTCTAAATATTTAAGGAGGTAAGTGTAAGGACATGTAAAATTGCCAGTCTTAGCAATATACGCCCAGGAACCCTCCCTGTACTTATCAGTCTTACTGACTTCAACAAAAATCCTATGATAAACGTGTTCAGTTACAATGTTATTTCTCCTTATACTTAGAAGCTCGGAAATACGGAAAAAACCGGCACATGCAAGTAAGCACATGCAAACAAACCTGATATCAAGCAAGTTTTCACTTTCCCCATATTGCTTGAAAATCAAGCCGAGGATCTCCGGGGTAATAGGCTCTGCTTTTCTAACAGGCTTACGAAAAATACGACTAGAAGCCTCAGCGATAGATTTAACAAGAAAACTGTCACATGGATTAACATTTTCAAAACCTGCTAATTTGTGTGTCCAATTAATCGCGTAAAGAGCGCTGTGAATAGAAGAGCTACCGAGTGAATTTTCAAGTAAACTATGGAGATATAAGGAAACTGAAATTGGAGAAGCTGGGAGAAAACAGAACTCCCTGGTACTGTGCAAGCACCAAGCCTTAAACTTACAAAACATTTTACAATAATTGATAACTGTTTTGTCGGCTCGAGCATTAAACGCAGAGAGCCAAAGCTTCTCGCAGGGTTGACTACCAAACGTCCAACTGGCTGCCGCTTTAACATCTGAAGGAAAAACAGAGAGAACAACAGGACAAAAAGCTAAATCAAACGACAAATCAAAAAAAAAAAAAACATGAAAATCAACTGAATGAATTGCACGCATTTTGGGCATCCTACTGATGAACAGTTACAGTTATTGTAAAATAAAATACACATTACGCACATTCTGAAATATAACCAATATATTGAACGTCATGGATTCGACTTCCTTTGGGACGCTCAGACGTTTTCCGTTTTGTAAGTCGTCTTGAGAGAGCAACTAGCCCTTTTGATGGTATCTTACATAAAGGCTTAGCTTGGGGTTCCTACTGGGTCGTTTGTATCAGATGTATTAAAATGGCGGAGCGAGCGCGGAAACCCCTGAATACCGCTGACAAAACAAAACAAAAATCATGGAGAATTTCATCGCGTAAAATATGATGAAATGTCTTCGTTTCGTTTGAACAAAGGTTTCAGATTACCAGAAAACAAACATGGCTGCCAATCGGTGAAAAGAGCCTCCGAGAATGCAATTTCATTGCGTGTCACGTGTCAAAATACTGCACGATTTTTGGAGTATTTTGGCAGCTTTATCCGGGCCCGGGGCTTCTACGCCCGGTCCGCCATTTTGAAAGCGGATAAGGCCCTGGGGACGAGGTTGATCAATATCTACAATCCTGGACAAAACTGTTGAGGCAGTTTTAGGTGATTTTAAATTTTATCCAGTGGCATGGTTACCAATCGATGTTGTGGTCAGCAAATTCCTGTCGTTATTTCCGAGAGCTTTCGTATGGTTCCGTTTATTTTCCAAAGATTTTCGTTATTCCCAAGAGAAAAAAGTAGTTCTAACATCGAGTTTTTTCGATGGCAGGTTCCAAACGCAGCGGAAGCTATCATGCGCTGATGCAGCAGAATTAGTTACCACACAAGAGAAAACGAGAGATGTTTGGGGCAAAACAATCTTTATTGATGACAGGCGAAAGAAGAAAATTACCCCCTGGGAGAGGAGGGAGGGTAAAACAATCAAGTGGAGACCGCAAATGACCTTTGAGACGAAAACACATGTATAGAACGCAGAAGAAACCTGACACTGACGAAAACCACGCGAGGGGGAGTGTCCCTAACTACGTGCTTTGACAAGCCAAAGCCAGCACATATGTTTATTTTAGCTGTTTAGCCAACATAGAATTGTGTACGTTGTGGCTAAAGAGATTTTTAACGTGAGGCGTATGCGCGAGGAAATTTGACATACAGTAAAAAGACAAGCAATGGTTACGTGGCTTGTAAGGACCCTTGACTCATTTGTTTAGATTTGATCTTGTGTGGCCATTAAAAACGGTTTGCGTGTGGTTATACATGTATTTACAGCTGCCAAGTCATTTGAAAACAGCAAATCAACAATTGTTTGTGTTCTTTATTCGACTATTGCAGGCGGAGAAGTATCAAATATGTTTGAACTAAATTGAAGAGAAATAGCGTTTTGTAGATTATTTCGTATACGTGTTAAAACGATGAACATCTTTATAATTTGTCGAAGTCCTGAAGTGAGTGCCGTGGAGGGGATACTCTATGTATAAGCGGTAATATATATGAGCTTTATGTGCCACTGTGAAAGTTTTGAAGCTGTTAAGTCTTGGATAGGACATAGAAATCAGAGGCTTGGTCTAAATAGGGTACTGGAAAACTGATCAGTGGTATGACGAATTTAGTCTTCAGTAGGAACTGAAAGTTGGAAGTGATAAAGCCATACATAAATTAATCTGGGACGGGGTAGGGATTTTTGGTGTCTAGTCTAGAGTCGGGTTCAGAGTCCCAGAGCGCTAGCTACACTGCCACCCAAAAATGTTCTAGAATACCGCTCCCTCAAGCACATTAAGGCATGGCTCATCACTTGGTGGACAGCGCTGGTTAACACAAAAGGCTACGTCACAGACCCGCGGAAGTCGGTTCGTTAAGTCTCGTTCAAGCTGAAAATTTCACCATGTTACAGATGTAAACCCTTTACACATTCCAGCCATCAGAAGAGCCATTGAATTATCTCCAACATAGTGGCCTCGTGATATTTTTGTTAAAGATTGCAATGAAAGGGTATGTTATTTCATCCATTGTGACTAAGTTACTCCCATACAGCAAAACAAATCTTTCAAGCGACAATTTGATTTATTACTTCTTCAATGCTCCTTGCCCTGCTCTAACCTCGTAGCATTTCTTTGTCGAATCATTTACACATTTTTGGTATTCCAGGCGAATCTCCGCGCGACTCTCTTAAAGCATAATTTCTGCAAGCGTAGCATTCCTTGGGTGGCCTGTGCCGTACGCCGTTTGGTTTGAGATGCATTTGGATGGACTAAGTTTGCCTTGTTGTAGTGAAGCCTTTAAAAGCTATCCCATGTTTATCATGACGTGAACCTTAATCCTGCCGTGCACCTTAATTTTCACTTCGCCAACACGTTTCGAGTTGTAGAAGAACAAATTCGCAAATTTTTGCGTTTAATATCGTCTTCAATCTGGTATATTAATCGAGATTGATAGACCAGTCAGAATGTGCTGATGTTAGGATATTAGTTTGCGTATGAACAGCCTCCTTTCAAGGGTATTGGGTTAAATGAAAATCGGCGAGCGGAGCAAACCGAGCTTGGTCTTGGTCTGATAATTTCGGTTAGTACTGTTAGAAGCATTATATGCTATTTCTACAAACAGAATGGAAAAAAAATGAAGCACAAACGGTATTACGAGCAAATCGTTTTTGGTTATATAAAGCCCAGTATGGCTTTAGAGAGACTTTTTCCAATCAGCATGCAATTTTGGACATTGTGAGTATGATACAAACTAATATGGACAAGAAAATGTTTACCTGTGGCATTTTTCTGGACTTTAAGAAAGCATTCGATACGGTCAATAAGCTTCTTGCGCGCAAATTTATATGTGGCAAGGAAGTGATTGGAAGTAAAAGCTTTCCCAACGCAAGCCTACCTCCCAGCAGTTTCAGTCCGCCGGACGCATTTGTACACCTCAGTGGCGGGCAACAATATAAAATTGTGAAGTTTCTTTTCAAACTTCTCAAAGAAAACAATAGGAAAACATGCATCACGATTGATAATACCCTCTACATGCGTCCCTCCAGTGGACTCGCTGTATTATGTATTCCACTTCCACAGGACAGCCCAACACCGGCACGACCTATGTGTCGTACATTTTCCCTTTTTGTGGTTATTTCGTAGATTTACTAGTTCTTCGCTTGAGTACCTGTCTTTCTGTTAAAGTCACTCGCGCCGTATTAGCGAAGTCGCGCATTCCCCAGTTTTTGCTAATCTGCTGTATTTTACTATCGCACTCAGCTTTTTGCTGCTTTCTGGCCATGGTTCCGTCATTTTACGAGCCTTCCGTTCAGACGTTGATAAGAGTGGACTTACACATTTCACTCATAACCGGTTCTGGCAACAAAATTAGGGGCCATCAATGTTTTTCCTACTTTTATTACCTGCTTGTAGCTCTCCTCACCGTTGGTTCGTCGGTTTGGATTCCAACCATTTATCGCTCCGGGGGCCAGACACTCTTGCATTTCCTTCCCTCTTTACGGCCCCAGCCACACTTGTCGTCATTGGTACAACACAATACAATACTTTATTTTTTTACTCATTATTTTTTTACAACTATATTTTAAAAATACCTACACAACTTTTATTAACTAAGTACTGATAATTTAAATAGTTAATATAATTTTGAGCCTGGGAGCTAAATTAACGGGTGAGTTTTCTAGTTAGCCCCCAGCCACAGTTTGTTAAACATTTACAGCGGGTGAAAGAGTTAAAACAAGTGAAAATATTTACAGTGAAATAATTTAACAATATGATGTTAGAAAAACATAACAGAGGAGACAAATTATATGTGTTGTTCTGACAATTTCTTTTGTCGCTTTGGTGGCGATATTGGAACATAAAACGGTCGGCCCGGTCAGCCTCGCTTTGTTTGGTACAGCTTGGAACGCTAGTCTCCATTTTAATTTTTCATGGCAGATTCCGTATTTAAATTTTTTCAGTATTGACCTCTTGCCTGTTCTCCCTATATGTGAGGGCCTGCTGTAAACCCGGTCTATTTCCTCCATCTTCAACCGTCTACTTACCTTTTAATTCCTTCCACTGGTGCTTGACCAGTGTGATACGCAACTTATGTATCGTCCCCATGTGGAGACGGTTTCCATATGAACCATTTAGTCGTCATTTTCCTTAGTGGCTATGAGTTTCAGAACACTCGCTAATTGCCTGTCTCCATTGCGTTCTCCAGACACACCTGCCAAAAATTTTACCAAAAATTCAAGTTTTTCGTAAAAATGTGGAAAATGCAAATATTTTTGGGCATCAACACCCCCACCCCCCTTGTACGTCCGAGGATTAACCAAGAAGACATTTTTATCTGGATTCAGCCAGTGCGTTGTAATGTGTCTGACAGGCGTGTTATCTGCGACAACTACTTCATGTAACAATGATGTTAACAATGATGGCGGGCAGTAAACGGTACGCGAGCCATCGAAAGGCCCTTCTACCAATGTTTTTGGTTTCGAAGAAGACCTAGTGGAACGGCGAAAAGCCTCATACGAACCGAAAATTCCAATTCTCCCTCCCCCATCGCTAACATTTTGCGGTGCACTCCCCCCCCCCCCGATCCTCGCGAAGTCCTGCGAGACACGTATTTCTAGTTTATTCTTGTTTATTTGTTTTTACTTATTTACTGTTTTATTTAATTATTTATTTATTTTATTTCAGTTTGTGCGGTGTTCCGGGGTTGTTTCTGTAATTTTTCTGGGATGGTCATCTGCCTTACCCATGGGGAAGGCTTGGGGGAGCGGAGCGGAGAGAGTTGGACGCAGTGGGTGGGGGATTGGTGGATAAAACTTCAAGTGAAGGGATGGTCGGCGAACATTCCACTGGAAAAGTTGAAAATTTACATGCACATGTAAATCCAATTTACAAAATGTAAATCTGGATTTACATGATTTGTAAATTGTAATTAACATATAAAGGATTTGTAAAAAACAATTTACATGTTATTTACATGTTTCAATAGATCATGTAAATGTACTG
The DNA here is from genome assembly GCA_022457155.1 of Cladopsammia gracilis. Taxonomy (NCBI): domain Eukaryota; kingdom Metazoa; phylum Cnidaria; class Anthozoa; order Scleractinia; family Dendrophylliidae; genus Cladopsammia; species Cladopsammia gracilis. Next base: position 1,156,829 of record JAJGOT010000241.1, on the reverse strand, counting down.
TAAATAGTGATTTACAGGGTCGTTTTCTGGGATTATAATTTGAAGAACATGTAAATAACATGTAAATTTTTTTAGGTAGATTTACAGTATCTTCGTTTGTAAATAACATGTAAATGTTTGGAATTATCCTGTAAATAACATGTAAATGTCTTTACCACAAATGGGGCTGTTGAAACCTTGTAAATTAAATTTACATGTTTTATTGGACCATGTAAATGTACCGTAAATAGTTATTTAAGTAAGTGAGAAAAGTAGGGCTATTGAAACTGTGTACTGTGGAGTCTCAGTATCGAACTTCTGGATAACTAGAACTAAAGGCTGTTTCCCCTGCTTCACTCTATTGTAATTATTCGTTACCCCCAATAACTTGAAGGTCCATGCAGGTCCTCTTTCCAGATCGAATTGGAATTTAGAATGTTGGTTTTTAAGGACAGGGGAAAACCGTAGTACCCGGAGAAAAACCTCTCGGAGCAAGGAGAGAACCAGCAACACACTCAACCTACATATGACGCCGGGACCGAGGATCGAACCCGGGCCACATTGGTGGGAGGCGAGTTCTCTCACCACTACACCACCCCTGCTCCCCTAAAAGCCATACAATCCGATTTCATCGAAACTTCCAACTTTTATCGATGGTAACTTCTTTACTATCTATAGCTTAAAATGCAGTTATTGAGAACTACATATTTATGGAATCCATATCTGTAAAAACCATGTAATTGTAAAAGGGAGACGCTAGAAACTGTGTAACAATGAATCATGTAACCCTTTAAAAGTCGTGTAAATGAAAATAGCGAGACCAGGAGCAGATTGATAAACACATGGGATAAATCCCTGTAAAAGAAGCGCTTGAGCGTGCACTCGGGCCGGCATATTGTTGATTGCCGGCGTCATTTGGGAAATAAAACTGCAACAACAGACAGAGCCAACGTCAAGATTACTCAACGTTCGGTATTGGTAGAATAGCTTAACGAATAATAAAAGTACGAATAATTTATTTGAAAATGATGTCGCGCATGTGACGCGTGACGCGTGACACGCGACAGAATTCTCATGGAAAACAAGGCGGTCCCCTTATTGAAATTGTTCCAGCACTGATAAAGTAAAAACTAAAATAATAAAATAGGCCAACTTTAAATTGCGAAGAGTGATTCGTAGAAGTCTGAAAAGTTGCGTATTCTATTCCAAATGTTCAGGTTCAGTGGGTTGAGTAAATAGCCTGAAAATGTTTACCCTTTACGAGGATCCTGGTCGATCCTGGGGTTTTTCAGTTATTCTAGGAGCGCAATTCCATAAGCAGAAGCAAGATTCTCCTCAGCCGACTCCTTGAAAACAGGGAAGTTAATTCTTCAAAATCTTTAGGGCGTATGAAAGGGTACAATCTATGTCCTTATACATGACGCATCCACCTCGGATTAATATAAGGCCGCTGACCCGAAGGCAGGATATTTTCAACGGTCAATGGCGGTCGAATACTTCTGGCGAGGCTTCGGGCCTTAAAACGGCTTTATTCAGTGGAAATCTCAATACAAAACGCCGTAAAAGAATGAAGAAGAACCCACGCATCTTTGCAGGTATGTTTTACCGCTGGGTAGCGTTTCGATTTAATTTGTACAGTCAACCATGCGTGCATTTCTGGCATGATTCTGCTTGTAACTCAAATGTGCACAATGTTTGTTCAGATTCAATTGATTTTCGAAATGCTAAATGCTCAAATAAGTCTAGTTTCATAAAATTGGTGGGATATTTCACTTTTAACTGTCACAACTTGATAGAAAATGAATCGAAAAAGATCTGAGAAATACACATGCCCGGCGGTACCAATCAATGAAAAGCAATAATCAATATAATCAATAACAATCAATAATAATCAATACCAATTAATTGATTGGTATTGGAAATCAATAAAAATCAATGCCTTGGAGTTGAGTGAGTATCGATTTTCATTGATTATCATTGGTTTCTATTGATTAATATTGATTTTCATTGAAAACTAAAATCTCCGTTTTCGATTCCAATAAACGCCCTAATAAAGCGTAATTGTTCTGATTTGTGACAAAAGTTCGCTTTTGTAAAAAGAAGAAATAAATTACAACAACAAAATTAACTGAACAACAACATTTTATTACCTATTTAATTGTATATCGATTCGGCACGCAGACAGAATTTAGTATTTCGTATTATAGAGGGAGTTACATTTTTAACACCGTGAAGTTATATTTGCCGGGATAACAGGATGTCTGTCATAGCGAAGTGTCCGCAAGGCGGACAGAGAAAGAACGGAACGAGAATGAGAACGTCACGAGAACGGCAGAGATGGTCAAGGTAGCTGCCGTTTTCTACGCGAGAAGACCTGCTTTCACATATTTTGTAACGGCAAGTGGCAGAGTCGGCAAGTTTACATTTCCCATTTGCGGTACACGCGATGGTTTTTAATGGGTTTATAACTACCTCATTAGAGAGATTAAGCATTGCGTAATTTTTACCCGCGAACGGCAGGGATAGTCACGGCAGCCGCCGTATTTGTACGCGACGAGACCTGCTTTTATAGGACGGCAAACGGCAGACGACAAGCTTACAATTCCTGTTTGCATTATACGCGAAGCTTAATAGAGAGATTAAGCATCGCGTTTCCGGCATACGGCAAACGGGAAGCATCAGCCATCAGACACTGGTGGTATCCTTTTACGACACAGAATATGGCTATTGCGACCTCTAATTGCTTTGACATCTTCCGTTGAGGCCACCGGGGAATCAAGGTAACAGTCGCCAAATTGATCTCAAATGCCTTGAAACGCGGGTTTTTACATTGCACGATCAGTTATTGATTATCTATAAAAATCAAATAATAATCAATAGCAATTAAGGAGTCTGGGTGAGTGAGTATCGATTTTTATTGATTGGTTGAACCAATCAATATCAATCAATGGCTTATTATTGATTATTATTGATTGTATTGATTGGCAATCAATGATTGATTTTCATTGATTGGTACCGCCGGGACACATGGTACATTTTATAGAGGGTTACAAGTACACATGTCAATACATGAACGCTCTTTGATATTTACAATAAGTTTATACCTGCAAAGCTTTACAAAACATGAAGGGGGCTTGTTCTCATGGCGGTTGCCTTTACTTGGAAATACCTTGAATGAATGCTTCAAGCTGTTTGTAAGCTTATATGTACATGTATAACTGATAAAATATTTAAATCATTTAAAAAACAACAACATTAAGTTTAAATTAAGCTTAAATGTGCAGATTGTATTGTGACTGGTCAGTATAAATATGTACTTATTGATTAAGTGGGAGGGCCGGATGGGAAAATATTTGGCTCGAGGTCATGGCGTACGGCCCGAGCGCAGCGAGGTCCGTGCGCCATGACCGAGAGCCAAATATTTTCCCATCCGGCCCGACCTAACTTAGTCAATAAGCATTTTATCATATGACCAATTTGGAGACAAAATAACTTGAAATTTTAATGCACGAGGACGTCCGCTTTTGTAGTAGGGCCGTACGCCTTTTTCCGGCCCCGCTCGCGCAAATGCGTACAGCCCTCATATGGGACTTTCATCAATGGTTTTGCAAAGGAAAGGTTCGCAGGGCTGTACGGGTCATATGATAATATAGGTTATTCAGCGAAAAGTTGTGTAATATGCTTTGTATTTTTACATGTCAGGTGAGAAAAAATAAAAGCTGACAAGTTAAAATGCCCAGCCCCATTACACAACTTTCTGCTGATTAAATTGTTTGTTATACATGTACATGTTATTATTATATAGTTTACCGATTATTACTACTATGCAGCAATCATCTTTTCCAAAATCTTATTTTTTGAAAAAAAATTACTGTTTACCCTAGCCTATGGTCAGACAAGTGTAATAAATAAAGGTTATTCAGCGTGAAGTTGTGTAATATGGCTGAGTATTTTTACAAGGCTTAAAAAATCAAAACTGACGAGTAAAAATACCCAGCTGTTACTCAACTTTTCGCTGAATAAGTTCATGTAAATAGTTCGTAATGTAATAAAATTAATAGATGTAAATAGTTCGTAATGTAATATAGTGCACGACCCCACGAGCTTTCTAGCTTTAATACCCATCGTGCTTAAATAACAGTTACTTACTTATTATACAACAGTAACCTTCTCCTAAAACTAAGTTTTTGAAACTGCTTTACCTAACGCATGGTGAGTGTAATAACGTGTCATATTTGAACTCAATTTGATGCGTATATTGGCATATTTGACTTGTTTTGCTGCTTATTCTTGCCATTAAATGCTATGTTGTGTTATAAATTAGTCATTATAGACTTAAGATTTTGGACTCCAGACTGAGTATAAAATGCTGACTATATTAATATACAGTTGTAAGACCAAAACTATTTTTTAGTGCCTACAGCGGTGTGCAGCTATGATTACAGATTAAATATGTTCACAGTTATCCTGTGTGATTGTGAAAAATAGAATACATCTACTTGAAGGCTTGCATCTGTAGTAGGACAGTTTTACAGCAGATTGCTTGATAGATTAAGTCATAAATTAGGATCAAGTGACAGTTTTGGTCTCAGTCTGCATTTTATACCCACTGCACTTGATTCAAATGTACCTAATATGCACTTATGCCAGTCTGTAATCTGCAGTCTGAATTTTAAAACATCCAAGATTGTAACTTGGTTGATCACCTAAAGACAGCAATCTTACATAAAAATAACCGGTTGGTCTTGATGAGTCAGAGTGGGATTGACTTGAGTTGTACATCGACTATGGAGTATTAAAGTTAAAAATTATTGGTCGATTCTCTGCACATTATTCAAAATTAATGTTTATACACTGTAATTGTGAATGGATTGTATCATTCTTTTCAAACTCCCAATGTGAAATCAAATATTCTAATTCAGTTAAAACAAAAAAGGTTAAGTAATAAATAACCAAATATACAGCTGTAAATGTAACTACAGAGAGGTGAGGGTGTTTTTCTTATACATGTACGGCAGTGTACTAGGTTACATTGTGACTTGAACTTTTTAGTATCAATATGAAGTGCAAGCTAGGTAATGTAGGATTCCAAGAAATTCTCTTTTCACTGTATTATATGTATTGATGTTCATGGTATTTTAGAGTGTGAATATGCATCAAGACAAAAGCAAAATTTATGCTTTACAGTGTTCTGTCTTCAAACTACAATGTACATGTACACTGAAAGGAGGATATTACTGTCTTCCTAGCATGCTTTGGATAAAATTCAGGTGAATGACTTCTGCTTTTGTTGGTCACAGCAAAATATACAGTGAGATGGAATAAAACTGAATGATTCATGCTCATACCATAGAAAATTCAGAAAATTGTGAGAAAAACGAAGATTGATTTTGAACTAAAAATAACATAACCATAAACAAACACAGCAGGACAGTTGTGTGCTGAGTAGTTGAGCTGAGTAGCTGTTGTTTTATATTTTTACTAGCTGGAATTATTTCACCGGCTCTGTTTACCGGTGTTAGGTTCAATAAGTCAAAGCAAGCAAATATACAGATATTTCTTCTAATTAAGCCAGCAATGTTTTGAAATTTAAGCAGCCTTTAAAAATATTCTGTTAAGGTAAACAGAATAAATAGGTTAACATTTCTTTTGAATACAGTCGAACCTCCCGTAAGCGACCACCCAAAATGTCAAGCCTAGGTGGTCGCTTACGGGAGGTGGTTGCTTACATGTACAAGAGTGCAGACAAAATTGGGTCAAAATTTTGCCTTATTACCATATGGTAACTGCAGAGACTTATCCCATGTGCCAATGCCCATTTAAACCCATGTAATAACGTTTAGTAGTTACAAGTCAGTTTTCATTCTTAAGACGATGTTCATGTATATTATTTACATCAACCATACCCATCATATTCACTGGTAATATGAGGATAATATACAATTTAATGCAGCAGTGATATAGGAGTATGCTTCATATTTTCTCTTTTTTTTCACATTAGAAATGGCTTCATTCAAAGAGATTCAAGGAGAGCTTTTTATGGTGAGAGAATAATTGATGTTATATGTCCATGTACACGTTAAGGCTGTTTTTTAACAGGAGCCTGGTAGCAATTAGGCACCCAAGTAACTGACATGGGCACCAACATGTACAATTTGTTAATATTTTGCTGCAGCACCAAACATTATTCAAATGGGAACCTTAGGTCTGATCTAAAATCAGCAATTTAGTTGACTACTGTATGGAATAACATAACTTGGTTTTGTTGTTTTTTTTCTTTTTGACCTAGACATGATTAATTTACCCTGCCAAACATCTGTGGTATAATCTGATAAACTGCAGCTAAATGTATGGCACATTGTGTATTTTCTTGAGTTAATGTTGAACATGGTCTTTGTTTAAAACTTGGTCTTGTTAACCCAGAACAATTTGAACCAGGTGTTTATTCAGGGACCAGCATTTTATTCCTTGTCCCTTGGTGACTGATTTTTTTTGTCAGTTCCTAATTCTCAGAAACTCATGACTGTGTTTTATTGATATTATCTGGGAAAATTGGATTGTGATCACTGTGTTAATAGGATACCTTTGATCCAAGACCAAAGTCCATTTCTTGTTACTGGTCAGGATTTTCCATACATACCTTAAAAATCCCGGTTATACAATGTAAGGCTATGTTCACACTTGGTGCCCGAACACGGTGCCCGAGTACGATCATCGCTGGGCACTAATGTGAACACACCTTTTTTTCGAGTACCCACACCAGAATTCAGGCACGGGACTCGGGCACTAAAGTGGTTACCGGTTCCCAGTGTGCACGCGTTTTACGTTAGTTGCGAGGCACTACACCCACAAACCACCGCTTTGCGTACCCACAATTCCCTTGTACACTCAGAATGTGAACATGTTAATATCTTGGGTACCCAGTGTCTGAACACAGCACTATTTTGTGCCGGTACCCAGGCACTAGTGCTCGGGCACCAAGTGTGAACATAGCCTAAGCCCACCCAGTTATAGGCCCACAAAATTCCTCGAGTTATAACCCCTTCTGAATGTAAGCTTCCACATCTCCTTCACAACCATTCTTTACATCAAGAACATAAACTGACTGAAATAATTGGACAGTATAGTATCGCAATATTTTGTGCTTACCATCCATTAAACTCTTACAAATTTGTATCACGAAACCGGTCTAGCTGCTGTGTGCTGCCCACTTTTCTTTTGATAAAAAAATGGATGCGAAGGGCAGTTACCTTAGTTATCAGGCAGACTACTACAAGACAGACTTCTGCTCACTGCAGCTGTTTTTTTGTTTTGTTTTGCAGGCTTCAAGAGCAAGAGCATCCCCGTGGCCAAACTCTGGCAGAAAACATACCAAAGCTGTAGTCAATGTACACTGTACAGTGTACATGTAGCTTTTTGAAAGAGACAATGCGAAACAGAAACAAATAATTCATAAAAAATGATCAGTTACTGTGCCATATAGGATCTACTAAAAATAGGATATGAGTTATATAGTCAGGCATAAAATGCCAGTTTTTATGACAAAAGACTATGCCATAGTCAGCTGCCATTGTGTTTGCATGTAAATGCTGACCTTATTGGTGTGGAAATGACAAAATTCAATGAAAATATATTTTGACAAATTCTTCTGAAAACTTGCTTGAATATTATTTAGTCATGGGCAGAAAAATACCCACTTATGTTCTGGCCAAACTGACTGGCAAGTATATGTCTAGATGCAAGTTGTTCCAAATTGTAAACAAGCCATTTCAATGTACATGATAACTTGCAGTGGTTGACTAAGTGATATTAGAGAACTTAAGATCTACAATGAACGAAACAACAACAACGTCTATAGACCACAGGAGGACTGGTCCGAGGACATCGGTTTTGGTGGGAAAATGAAATCTTAAGATGTGGCCGGCAGGTAGACGACGACTTATTTTGACTTGGCTTGTTGAAAACGTCTCGCTCAAGATGAGCTTTTTTTTTTTAGCCATTTCCAGTTTTGTTTGACCTGTTTGAGTCCAAAAATCCTGATTTTTCCCCATGGAGAATATTGAAAGTTCATGCTGTATGATATGGCCGAGTCCGAGTGTTTGGCCGAGTTCCCGGCACATTAGTATAACGTGTTCGGAATTGCATACAAAGTTTGGACCCCAAAAAATAAGCACAATACACAATTAATTACAAGAGTTGGCAAAAACAATGTATTTGGCTGTGAGTCTAAATAACCACATCTGCAAAAAAGTTACAAAATGAAACGGTTCACTGCTGAAGTTTCAATATATTTTTACATATTACAGAGACGAAAATTCCAGAGAACAAGTGATTAAATTCTTCTATTCAAGGCTTGTGGCCAGCTGCTTGCAGTCATGAATATTTTTTTTCGATCCAGTTGTTTTGACTGTAAGGGCAAGTTTTAAAGATAAAAATACATTTACGACTTACTGGTTCGCCTTTTCCTCGTCTTGCCACCAGTTAGTAAACAACACGAAAACACACACATTGTATACAGTCAAATTTTTAATCCAATTCGCTGGGTTCATAAAATAGACAAAAAAATGAAACTCCTTTGCACGACAATGTGAAACTACAGGCTTGGTTGTTGTAGACGAGAGGACGACGACAGAATTCGTGGGAAAATCGCGTGAATCTCACTTCTGGTCGTCGTCCATGTTGTCGTCGTGGATCTTAAGTTACCTATTAAAAGCTTGCGTCAACTAGAATCTATGCGTGATTGAATTGGACAAAAGTTATTGATGCAACTTATTTTTTATGTCGACTTGTCTCTCCATTTGGCCAGGGCTACAGGGATACATATAGTCTTAGGAGAGGACCACTACTGGTGATGTTGGCATCCTCAATAAAGATTATTATTATCATTATCATGTATGCATTTAAAGTGACATGCCTTGCCTTGCAAATTCCGGTTAAAACTGTAAAGTTGTAGTCATGTTTGTGGCATGGAATATTTTATGTGACAAAAGGAACCAGCATTAAATTGAAACAAATTGCATTGTTAGACTGACAGTTGTACTTCTCTAAACAGTAAGGTCCTCAAATTATGGTATGGTGTTGCAAAAATGCTTTTCAGTTGAAGACACAGCATTGAATTTACATGTTATTTACAGGGTCTCGATAGCCCCCCTTTTTCAATTAACATGTTATTTACATGGTCCTGACAGCCCCCCTTTTTCAATTTACAGGGTATTGATAGCCCCCCTTTTTCAATTTACATGGTATTGATAGCCCCCCTTTTTCAATTTACATGTTATTTACATGGTCTTGACAGCCCCCCCTTTTCAATTTACATGTTATTTACAGGGTCTTGCTAGCCCCCCTTTTTCAATTTACATGTTATTTACATGGTCTTGATAGCCCCCCCTTTTCAATTTACATGTTATTTACAGGGTATTGATAGCCCCCCTTTTTATCTCGTTAATGCGCATTAAGCGAGATTTCGAAATTACGAGATAAAAAAAGGGGCAAAAGCTGTTAACAAATTTTTGTGGACTTTTTTCCGGGGGGGGGAGTTTCTTCTTTCTTCTTCATAGAAGCTATATTAGGGCATTGAGGATATGGTTGGTTAAAGCGGTTAGGATTTCAAGAAGGGCGTCACATACCGTCACTAAAATATTTGAGGAACACCCCCGGTCCTATTGTTAATTTCCCTAGGGTATTGGGATGTCAGAACTTGTGATGAACTTGTCATATTTCACATTACGTCACAGCAAAGATATTAAAGTTCTTAGTTTCGATATCTCACGTTACGTATCAATATATCAAATTTTCAATCATTTGTCGTAAAGCCATTCAAGCTGCTTTCGAGAATGGTAAAAATAGGTCAAATACGTTTTCTTGGGAATTGAGTTTGAGAATTTCACGGTCTATTTTTACGAATGGAGACGTTATTGGATGGGAAAGTTTGTGTTTTAATATGAGCGATATGGCAGAGCAAAATAGCATGAACTTTGCGTTTTAATGTTTGTACGTCATAGTTTTATTGGTTTAGCTACCGTGCACAAGGAAATTTTGACTGAATTTGTTTTGCGGGAGGAAATTTTTGTGCGCGGTCGGGACAGCTTAAATTTCTGCTGGGAGGAAATGTTTGCGGATTTCTGGTCAAGTATAAATAAAATCCAAGGCATCGGTATTAAATAATTTCACTTCCTGACTGGAGGTTTTTATAGTTCTCCTAGTTATATGGTTGCTGTTCTGGCGCCAATATGAACATAAACAACCAGAAAACTAGTGAGTGAATTATTGTACGTTGTTGTAAAAATGTATCAGTATTATGATAACAGTCTCTGGTTCTTTTGAGGACGTGTGTGGAGTTGAATCGGGAATACAGATGACTGTTGTGCCGGTCGCCTCGGAGTTATGATAGCAATATATTCACTGTTGAAAAGTTCTTGTTAAGCCGATATACATCATTAAAACAAGTAATTTTTTCTGCGCGAGTATATTTCTGCGGTGGAAAATTTAATACAAAATAAAGTAATACTGCATAATAATGCAACAACGGACAACCTTGCCTGTATCTCCGGCAGATCAGAAAAAGGTTTTGAAAAATACTGCGGTCAGGAATCCCGCATGTTTGATTACTTTAGTACAAATGTTATAATTTGAGAAATTGGGGCGCTAAGTTTCATGATGTCACTTTCCGGGAAACTTGATTAAAGTGTACAGCTATCATGCTGGAGATTCAAATATTTAAAACCGTATGTAATGATGCTATACTTCTGACAATGGAGATACTGCCTAACTCCGAGAAACACATTACACTTACACGCGAAATAAACTCTGAGGAGCTATTAAAAAACAATTGCAAGATCCCACTATTCCAATATATGACTATCGCATAAGACTTGGATCTTAATAGAATATTTTACGAAATTTTACTGCGGTCGTGACCCCGGGGGTCGTCAAGAAGACACTGTCAACACTATATTTTGAGGTTTAAAGCAGACCCATTTAATCTCTAATAGTTACTAAACACATGATACCGGAAATAGAAAACTCTCGACTTTCGAATAATATATATAGATAGCCCAAGCCTAACAGCGTCGCACTTTGAACAAGCTTAACTAAGGTGAAACTTAACTAAGGTGAAAGGTTGGAAGCACAAGAATTAAGATTGACGAAGGGGCTATTTTCAATTTTAGCAATTCTCCAAAACAGTATTACGCGACCGTCTGCACAGTACATTTTTATAGACCGTACAAAAGTTCACAAAAACAACTTTTCTCTGTCTAGAATAAATAGTACCACTAGTTTCCGAATAAAATACAGTTTATGTTTGTCAAAAATTGCCCGAGAAACTGATTTGAAAATCAAAAATTGCAAAAATACACAAACATATTTGCATAAGGCGATGCGAGTGAAGATAGAACTGTACTATAAAATCAAGTCTTGTTTTGTTTACATAAAATCGCTTTTCAATCTATCCAATGAATGAACAAACACATAAAATGGACAACACAATCTTCTTTCGAAAAAATTTATTCAAATCTCCATTAGTTTACGTTTAAAAGCAAAACGCGTACCATGTAATTATAGCTCATCGAGTTCAAGCTTTCTTCGATGAAATTCAAGAGATAGGCACGTTTTAAAATCAATTCGCCAAAACTAACAATAACACTAATAACAAGTCACTCACAGATTGATATCAACATAAATTCTCATCGAAAACTGTAATCTGTTTTACCTTTAAGTTCCTCGCTTGCTTGGAAATTCAAATCTCCGCTTCTGGTTCTGAAATCATCTCCCGCATTGATAAAAATGTAATACATGAAGTTCCTCGAAGCAAGATTTTATCCCTGAAAGCTCGTCTTTTTCCACTAAAGCGGCTTCTGAGTATACCTTAATTGGTATCCCTGTCTTGAGTAGCAAACCGCGAAAAAATGCAGGAAAATAACGAGTTTAATTCTCCGCTAGGCACAAGAAAACAACTAAAGTGTTTACCGAGCTCACGGCTGTGTGGCCGCGCGAAAAACAAAGCCTTGCTTTCAAGATCCCGGATGTTATTCCAACACGGCGGGCGGCCGGCGGGCGGACACGCGCCCGCGAAACATTCCGCTAGCCATGACCATGAAAAATCACGGCGTAGGTTCTATGAGTATGGAGCTGCGCAGCCAGGCCTTCGGCCTGGCAAGTGCTCCGCTAAAAAAAGACAGAACTACTATATATTCGCAAATAACCCATTCATGTATAACATTAACTTATGCAGCCATTTCTTTTTCAACTCTCCACAAAAGAAAAATCAATGTCCGCTTCACTTTCCAAAACATTTCATATCGATAGCGATAACAACATACAACAACTGCGTGAAATATTTCCTTTAACAAGCATTGACAACTAAGCGGAAAACAGATATTTCAGCCCACCCACATTTGACGTCTGAGTTATCAAAAGTTTCTTTGCCGCCGCTTTTGTTGATAATTTTGTCCGATGGATTATGAATGTTTTGTTATTTTGAATGCTTTGTTATTTTGAATGCTTTGTTATTTCAGATTCTTTATATTATTCTAGCGCCCCTATTTAATTTCTATATTGCTTCTATTCAGGTCAATGCTAGTGCGCGCGCGCGGTTTTCCTTGAGTCGTGCGCGTGCTTAGCTTGTTTAGTTGACGTGTGTGCTTAGTTCGTTATTTAACGTACTACATTTATTTTGCGTTGTTTTCCTAACTGATATGTCTTGTCAGTAACTGTGCTCACACTGTGGGTGGCTCCTCCTAAAATGTTCTGCAATTGGTATAGGATTTAATGGAGCCGAAACCAATTGTGGAATTGCACGCATTTTGGGCATCCTACTGATGAACAGTTACGAAATTCAGATATATTTAGTAGCCACATTTATTTGCGGTCTGTCCCCTTTGAATTGCGATACCTTGTTATCTTTGTGGAATGTCCGGTTTCCGGAAGATAATAAAAGAACAGGAATGAGCGAATCTCAAAACTGTAAAAATGAAATTAACGTTGGAAAAATATATATTTGCTCAATTCTTTCTTTGAGGAATAGAGGAATTCTAAGGATATGCACTTTTTTGTCTTGACTTCCTGACTGAATTTAAGTCTTAAAATAGCAATGAATATGCGTGAACGGACTCTGATCGATCAATGACAGACATTGTAGCGACCATAGGTCATGGATCAGTTCTTTTCTTCTTTAAAATCTCCGTAAAATTCTTAGATGTTTATATCTTTTTTTATATATATAAAGATCTTCAAACGCGGATAAGCGTAAACATTTATCCGATGCGTTGTGGCACACATCAAAGATTTAAATTGGATGATCCCACAGGCAGATGATCGTGATGTGAGTGACATCAAGTTACAGATTCGAAGACAGTGCACAGTAATGAAATATACTAGGTAATAATACAATTTGTCACGGAATTGATAAGCGATAGAAAAATCGAAAATATTACACACTACACATTACACAAAGTCTTCTCACCTTTACTTTATTGTCTCTTGATGTATCCTGACCGGTTTAAATGCATTTTTACAACTTTTGTCACTCGCCCCACTATCCACTATAAAAGAAGGGAAGGCTGGAGACCTCTGAGCGAACCCTCGCCACGCGAAAGCCAATAAATTCTAAACAATTCAACTTAAGCTCCCCGAATTGCCACCAGTGAGGCCGCAGGTTAAATGTCTACCCGTGCGATTCGTGCTAGCTTCCAAATTCCCTTTCACGGTCTCTAAAAGGGCTCCGTTTTGGAGCGATTCTGGCCATCTTTTTGTACCACGAAATTCGAATACTAAAGCTTAGCGACCGCGTCACAGAGACAAAATGACATTCACCCGAGGGGAGGGTCGTTACTTTTGCCCTCGCGCAAATTGACACCGTCGGGGGAGCCGGTGCGTGTAATTCGAACGGAAACCACACGCGTGACCTGTCACTTATTTGTCTTTATTTGATAAAGTGCAATTTTTCATCAAGATAAAAAGAAAAGTCTCTTTTTAAAATAAAAATGCTCGAAGGAAAATTATTAAGCTTGTTAAAACCAATTTGCGCCAAAAAATCAAAAATCAAAGGTCACGGATATGTATGTGTATACCGGGAGTCTAGGGTGTACTCTAACTGCACGTCCGATCCAAGAGAGAGGAAGATAGGGGCCTTGGGAACGAGGTTGGTAGACGTTTCAATAACAAATTGATCATTACATGTAAAAGACCGTTGGCCGTCGGGTGTTGATATGAACGATATGGTCAATAATGTTTAATTTTATTGGTAAATTGCACAACCTTCTAAAGTCGCTGTCGTAATTTGTCGTATTTTTGAAGCGGAATCGAGCCGCTTCTCGCTGTTCAGAACGTCTCATGTCGGCAATTTTCGGGGCCACGTCGCTTGTCGTTTTTACCAAGGCTTCTTTAAGCCGAGATGTTTTGAAAACAGCTTCGGCTATAAAAGGAAACGAAATCTAATCACCAGCTCTATTCCCACAAGAGACACCATTCTGCCCGAAGGTACACAATTTTTTAGTTGACGGAAAAAGCGACAAGTAAAATATTTTTATTTGCCTTTTTTACAATAGTCTACCTTAGTGAAGTATTTAGATAAAACATTCCTTTTTTACTGAAGTCTTTTTACTGAACTTATTCACATGCACAAAGTTCTTGTTTTGTCTCATACATCCACATATACACTGCACATATTAATTGGCTGATTAAAAACATTGCTAGTAAATCAATTTTAATCCCAAATGAAAATCGTTGCAATATGTTTTAGTTTTGTTTAAATATCAATAAATAAAGATAGTAAATATTTTTTAACCTTCGAACATCTTTCCCAAATTTCGATTGATAGGAAAATCGCCATTGTAGTGCCATACAAGTCATTGCTACTAAAATACTGTAACTGATACAAAACATAGAAAATTAACTAAGTAAAAGGGCTCTCTAAAGATAGATTGAATCTAAGTAGTTTTGCCACCCCCATCCCTCCTCATAATTTCCCCCCGTAGCAACCAAATTGGCCTCGGCTCATTACTCGTGGCGAAGCACACGAGTTGTAAATCCGGCGTTGACTTTTCTTGTTTTTCTTTTTTTCGTGTCACATTAGCGCATGCAAATTTATGCACGCATATTTAAGTCTATATCGACGACTATATGGCTTTCGGCCATGAAATACATACCGTAAAATCTCTCCGTGTGTGTACTCGAGAAGCAAGATAAAGAACTACTGCGTACAACTGCACACTTTCAAGACAATTCAAGGCGTTCATGGATGGATAGGCCGTTTAATATTGTGTTCGCTGCTTATTCCTGTGGGATTTTTGCTCTGACAAGTTCTGTGTTTTGTATATTAAACTTGCCATTTGCTTAGGACGCTTAGCGATCAAACTCCGGGTCGAGTTTAAGTGTCAGCTACTGAATCTAGTGAATGCAGTGTGGTCTTACTTTTAAACCCGTGTATACGTGAAAGCATGATGAACAGGCTATCGGCAAGGGTGTTTAAATAAAATTCACTCTCTCACTCACTCACTCGCTCCTTCCATCAGCTGTAAACTTAGTGAGCAAATGCTTTGTTACGAACACGTTTCGTAACAGGAATTCAACGTGAATCCAACGATAACAATAATTAATTTGACGTAAACGAATATAGACAACAATAAGGTTACAGATGTTTCGCATTTGGAGTTTTTAGTGCAACATTGAAATCGATCTAAAAGGATTTTGCAACCTAAACACGCGTTCTGATGCGTATCTAGATTAAAATAATAAAATTTAGTCCTTAGGCAGTATGTGCTCTTGGCCAGCGCAGTGATTGAGTTTGTGGCTCAGTCCCGGACGGCTCGAGTTCGATTCTCCAGAGAGTCCTTTTTTTTTTTCTTTTTTTTTTTTTTCTTTTTTCGAACTGGACATTATGAAAGTGATGTACTTTATTTTTCGTTCGTCAAAAATCCTTACGTTTTATTAAAAAAAATATATATCGAACTGTGTCAGTGTGAAAACGTAAGCGTACGGCAATATTGCGTTATGCGTTAGCATTTTTTCTTCTCGGGTTGGCTCTTAGGAGCCTTTGATTAGACATAATTTCAAGCTTATGTTTCTCTGTAAAAGCACTCAAATCACTTGGAATCAATGCTGCAATAAGTTAAAGGCGCCACGAGTTCAAGCTGTGTACGTATACAGCTTCTTGTTCGCTTAATATAATCAAGTTGAAGTTTCCCCTCAGCTGTAAAATGAAGACTATTTTGAACAAAATAAATACGCTAAATTAACATGAAAATTATTTACATTCATACTCGTGATTATTTTGTTGCTCATGACTTTTATTGAAATAGAGCCCTGAAGTCCTCTGTGACTGCAATGTCTAACTCTTCGATTAGACCTACAGGTATTTTCAATCTTTCAACTTCAATAAACCATTTAGCAGCTTTACACATATTACCTATCACGTCTTTACTACATTTACCTAGCAAAGGCACCCAACTTTTCCAATTCTTGTTGTTGTTGTTGTTTTTTATTAACCTTACATTCTCTCGCATTAACGAGATGGCTCTAAGAGCCCTTTGATTTCAATTTACATGTTATTTACATGGTCTTGATAGCCCCCCTTTTTATCTCGTTAATGCGCATGCGCATTAAGCGAGATTTCGAAATTACCACGAAAAAAAGGGGCAAAAGCTGTTAACAAATTTTTGTGGACTTTTTTCCGGGGGGGAGTTTCTTCTTTCTTCTTCATAGAAGCTATATTAGGGCATTGAGGATATGGTTGGTTAAAGCGGTTAGGATTTCAAGAAGGGCGTCACATACCGTCACTAAAATATTTGAGGAACACCCCCGGTCCTATTGTTAATTTCCCTAGGGTATTGGGATGTCAGAACTTGTGATGAACTTGTCATATTTCACATTACGTCACCGCAAAGATATTAAAGTTCTTAGTTTCGATATCTCACGTTACGTATCAATATATCAAATTTTCAATCATTTGTCGTAAAGCCATTCAAGCTGCTTTCGAGAATGGTAAAAATAGGTCAAATACGTTTTCTTGGGAAACGTAGTTTGAGAATTTCACGGTCTATTTTTACGAATGGAGACGTTATTGGATGGGAAAGTTTGTGTTTTAATATGAGCGATATGGCAGAGCAAAATAGCATGAACTTTGCGTTTGTATGCAATAGTATGGGAAAGACGTCATAGTTTTATTGGTTTAGCTACCGTGCACAAGGAAATTTTGACTGAATTTGTTTTGCGGGAGGAAATTTTTGTGCGCGGTCGGGACAGCTTAAATTTCTGCTGGGAGGAAATGTTTGCGGATTTCTGGTCAAGTATAAATAAAATCCAAGGCATCGGTATTAAATAATTTCACTTCCTGACCGGAGGTTTTTATAGTTCTCCTAGTTATATGGTTGCTGTTCTGGCGCCAATATGAACATAAACAACCAGAAAACTAGTGAGTGAATTATTGTACGTTGTTGTAAAAATGTATCAGTATTATGATAACAGTCTCTGGTTCTTTTGAGGACGTGTGTGGAGTTGAATCGGGAATACAGATGACTGTTGTGCCGGTCGCCTCGGAGTTATGATAGCAATATATTCACTGTTGAAAAGTTCTTGTTAAGCCGATATACATCATTAAAACAAGTAATTTTTTCTGCGCGAGTATATTTCTGCGGTGGAAAATTTAATACAAAATAAAGTAATACTGCATAATAATGCAACAACGGACAACCTTGCCTGTATCTCCGGCAGATCAGAAAAAGGTTTTGAAAAATACTGCGGTCAGGAATCCCGCATGTTTGATTACTTTAGTACAAATGTTATAATTTGAGAAATTGGGGCGCTAAGTTTCATGATGTCACTTTCCGGGAAACTTGATTAAAGTGTACAGCTATCATGCTGGAGATTCAAATATTTAAAACCGTATGTAATGATGCTATACTTCTGACAATGGAGATACTGCCTAACTCCGAGAAACACATTACACTTACACGCGAAATAAACTCTGAGGAGCTATTAAAAAACAATTGCAAGATCCCACTATTCCAATATATGACTATCGCATAAGACTTGGATCTTAATAGAATATTTTACGAAATTTTACTGCGGTCGTGACCCCGGGGGTCGTCAAGAAGACACTGTCAACACTATATTTTGAGGTTTAAAGCAGACCCATTTAATCTCTAATAGTTACTAAACACATGATACCGGAAATAGAAAACTCTCGACTTTCGAATAAAAAAAGACAGAACTACTATATATTCGCAAATAACCCATTCATGTATAACATTAACTTATGCAGCCATTTCTTTTTCAACTCTCCACAAAAGAAAAATCAATGTCCGCTTCACTTTCCAAAACATTTCATATCGATAGCGATAACAACATACAACAACTGCGTGAAATATTTCCTTTAACAAGCATTGACAACTAAGCGGAAAACAGATATTTCAGCCCACCCACATCTGACGTCTGAGTTATCAAAAGTTTCTTTGCCGCCGCTTTTGTTGATAATTTTGTCCGATGGATTATGTTTGCGATACCTTGTTATCTTTGTGGAATGTCCGGTTTCCGGAAGATAATAAAAGAACAGGAATGAGCGAATCTCAAAACTGTAAAAATGAAATTAACGTTGGAAAAATATATATTTGCTCAATTCTTTCTTTGAGGAATAGAGGAATTCTAAGGATATGCACTTTTTTGTCTTGACTTCCTGACTGAATTTAAGTCTTAAAATAGCAATGAATATGCGTGAACGGACTCTGATCGATCAATGACAGACATTGTAGCGACCATAGGTCATGGATCAGTTCTTTTCTTCTTTAAAATCTCCGTAAAATTCTTAGATGTTTATATCTTATATATAAAGATCTACAAACGCGGATAAGCGTAAACATTTATCCGATGCGTTGTGGCACACATCAAAGATTTAAATTGGATGATCCCACAGGCAGATGATCGTGATGTGAGTGACATCAAGTTACAGATTCGAAGCCAGTGCACAGTAATGAAATATACTAGGTAATAATACGATTTGTCACGGAATTGATAAGCGATAGAAAAATCGAAAATATTACACACTACACATTACACAAAGTCTTCTCACCTTTACTTTATTGTCTCTTGATGTATCCTGACCGGTTTAAATGCATTTTTACAACTTTTGTCACTCGCCCCACTATCCACTATAAAAGAAGGGAAGGCTGGAGACCTCTGAGCGAACCCTCGCCACGCGAAAGCCAATAAATTCTAAACAATTCAACTCAAGCTCCCCGAATTGCCACCAGTGAGGCCGCAGGTTAAATGTCTACCCGTGCAATTCGTGCTAGCTTCCAAATTCCCTTTCACGGTCTCTAAAAGGGCTCCGTTTTGGAGCGATTCTGGCCATCTTTTTGTACCACGAAATTCGAATACTAAAGCTTAGCGACCGCGTCACAGAGACAAAATGACATTCACCCGAGGGGAGGGTCGTTACTTTTGCCCTCGCGCAAATTGACACCGTCGGGGGAGCCGGTGCGTGTAATTCGAACGGAAACCACACGCGTGACCTGTCACTTATTTGTCTTTATTTGATAAAGTGCAATTTTTCATCAAGATAAAAAGAAAAGTCTCTTTTTAAAATAAAAATGCTCGAAGGAAAATTATTAAGCTTGTTAAAACCAATTTGCGCCAAAAAATCAAAAATCAAAGGTCACGGATATGTATGTGTATACCGGGAGTCTAGGGTGTACTCTAACTGCACGTCCGATCCAAGAGAGAGGAAGATAGGGGCCTTGGGAACGAGGTTGGTAGACGTTTCAATAACAAATTGATCATTACATGTAAAAGACCGTTGGCCGTCGGGTGTTGATATGAACGATATGGTCAATAATGTTTAATTTTATTGGTAAATTGCACAACCTTCTAAAGTCGCTGTCGTAATTTGTCGTATTTTTGAAGCGGAATCGAGCCGCTTCTCGCTGTTCAGAACGTCTCATGTTGGCAATTTTCGGGGCCACGTCGCTTGTCGTTTTTACCAAGGCTTCTTTAAGCCGAGATGTTTTGAAAACAGCTTCGGCTATAAAAGGAAACGAAATCTAATCACCAGCTCTATTCCCACAAGAGACACCATTCTGCCCGAAGGTACACAATTTTTTAGTTGACGGAAAAAGCGACAAGTAAAATATTTTCATTTGCCTTTTTTACAATAGTCTACCTTAGTGAAGTATTTAGATAAAACATTCCTTTTTTACTGAAGTCTTTTTACTGAACTTATTCACATGCACAAAGTTCTTGTTTTGTCTCATACATCCACATATACACATTACATATTAATTGGCTGTTTAAAAACATTGCTAGTAAATCAATTTTAATCCCAAATGAAAATCGTTGCAATATGTTTTAGTTTTGTTTAAATATCAATAAATAAAGATAGTAAATATTTTTTAACCTTCGAACATCTTTCCCAAATTTCGATTGATAGGAAAATCGCCATTGTAGTGCCATACAAGTCATTGCTACTAAAATACTGTAACTGATACAAAACATAGAAAATTAACTAAGTAAAAGGGCTCTCTAAAGATAGATTGAATCTAAGTAGTTTTGCCACCCCCATCCCTCCTCATAATTTCCCCCCGTAGCAACCAAATTGGCCTCGGCTCATTACTCGTGGCGAAGCACACAAATTGTAAATCCGGCGTTGACTTTTCTTGTTTTTCATTTTTTCGTGTCACATTAGCGCATGCAAATTTATGCACGCATATTTAAGTCTATATCAGCGACTATATGGCTTTCGGCCATGAAATACATACCGTAAAATCTCTCCGTGTGTGTACTCGAGAAGCAAGATAAAGAACTACTGCGTACAACTGCACACTTTCAAGACAATTCAAGGCGTTCATGGATGGATAGGCCGTTTAATATTGTGTTCGCTGCTTATTCCTGTGGGATTTTTGCTCTGGCAAGTTCTGTGTTTTGTATATTAAACTTGCCATTTGCTAAGGACGCTTAGCGATCAAGCTCCGGGTCGAGTTTAAGTGTCAGCTACTGAATCTAGTGAATGCAGTGTGGTCTTACTTTTAAACCCGTGTATACGTGAAAGCATGATGAACAGGCTATCGGCAAGGGTGTTTAAATAAAATTCACTCTCTCACTCACTCACTCGCTCCTTCCATCAGCTGTAAACTTAGTGAGCAAATGCTTTGTTACGAACACGTTTCGTAACAGGAATTCAACGTGAATCCAACGATAACAATAATTAATTTTATGTAAACGAATATAGACAACAATAAGGTTACAGATTCGGGGGTGGAAGCGGAATAATTGGATCTCACTTATTCATTATTCCTTTCATTTTTTTCGAGATTATTCATTATTCATTTTTAAATTTTTCTCGTTATTCATTATTCCGTATTCGATTTTTTAGGCAGCTTCTAACTTGCAATTTTTGTGAAATAGAAGATTTCCACTTCAATAAAATATGATTTAAACCGTCAGCGTCATATTCAATCTAATTACCGTATTTATTGATTTAACTTCAGACTAGGGTTTATTTAGAACTCAGCCTTATAGACGTGGCATTTATTCTTATTCTTATATACTGTACACTGAACTAAAATGTACACTAAACATCGACACAATGACACCGACTTCTCGACTTCGTGTCTTATTAAAAACTTAGATACAAAAAAGTTATTGCGAATGCTGTACTGAGTGAACTGTTCGGTATACGCTCCGTCGTTCCTTCAAAACTAGACCTGATATACCCGGTGTTTATTTCAATCCGGCATTTATTCTTGATTTATTCCTGGCACGGGAACGAGAATATGCGGTAACGTTCATTCGGGTTTGGCCAGTTTCTCATAATGACTCAAATGTCGACAAAAAAACTTGCTTAGCAGATAAATCAAAGCTAAAAGTATTTATTTCTTAATAAATTCAAACAATATTACGAGAATCAATATTCCAGCATATATAGTCAACTCTCTCTTTAAGACCTCTCTCTTAAGCAACCACTTCCCGTAAGCGACAACTTTGTAAAGTAACTATTTACTCGAATACAATCAACTCGAACTACCACTCTCTTCAGCGAACACTTTTTCTTGCACTAAGGGTGGTTAAGAGAGAGTTGACTGTATATTAGCCTTCATAACAGGCGTTTTTGGGGCGAGAGCCGTAGCGCGAGTGCGTGTCTCGCGCTTTGCGCTCGTGTCTCGCGCTGCGCGCTCGCGACCTAAAACCCGCTTGAGCGCCCCAATAACGCCTGTTATGCAGGCTAACTGTATATTCGTTTATTTGACAGATACCTTTTTCCATATAGTCATATTTACTTTGCGCAAATTATTGGTAGATAACTAAGGCCCAGTTCAAACGTCGAACTTCACATCTGCCGAACCTAATGCAAATGAGAAAAATCTATTGTTCTTACTCATTTGCATTAGATTCGGCACATGTGAAGTTCGACGTTTGAACCGGGCCTAAGCACCACATTGTTTGATATTCTTATTTACAATGGTACGTGCCGCTATGGAGAGTTTGGATAAAGTCTGCTCACTGCTTCGAGGGCAGCAAAATTAATAGCGCCAGAGATCTCGAAGAAAAAAACCTGTGATATTAAGTGATATTAAGCATCTATTTTACCGCAAATCAACAGACATGTCACAATATTTTTTTTCCTTTTCTCCAAAACAACTATGCTTCAGTCGAACAAAAATATCTCTCTTCCTTCTCATCCCTAAAATCGACTAATAGGATCCCACAAATTATGTCTTAATAAGTTATTAACTTTGTCTAAAGTTATTTGAATAGAATTAAATACTGCCATTCCTATTCACAAGCTTTACGCCAAGGAAAAAATTATATAGCATAAAGTTCCTAGGAGACGTCGGGGCTGGAAATGTAACACTATGGGGAGTGTGTTAACCAATTACCATCGAGATATTCCCAGTCAAAAGCAATCGTTTTTTGCATTGTAAAAATTGTAACGTAGATCAGCCACAAGATTACAAATCCCACAAAGTGTTAAATCAAATATATATATAATACAAATGAATTCTTTGGAGCAGAGGAAAACGATTTGTTCGACTGAGTTTGGTTTGGTTTCGTTTCGTTTCTCAAAATACCGTAAGCCTTTTTGCACTCTGAATCTACTTCGCAGACGGTCGCGTAATACCATGTATGCTAGCCCGGTCGACAATTGACTAATGCATGGTTCAATTCCTACAGTTACCATCCCCCTCCCGGGGATTTGCCATTTTTTTCTCGTATCACTTGGCGTCCTATTCCCCAACCCCGGGCACAAAGAAAGAGGTAATTCCCCACCCCCGGAGCACTCAAAAGCAAGCTGCACCGTTTCTTAAGAAGACAGAAATATTTATTATATAAATCCACCAAACAGTTTACAAAATAGACATTGACTGGACTAGACTCGTATGGCTACAAAGATCAGGAAGCATCTCTCCCATTGTTTTTCTTCCTTGCTCGCGTTTCTTTGGCTTTCATCGCTTCAAATACAGGCTTTAACTTTGCCAAATTGTTTTCATCCAGCCAATTACTAAAAAATTGTAAGGATATCCCAGCAAAGAAATCCGCTTGTTGAGTCATGTCTGCTCTATGCTTCGACGAAATTCTCGCCCCATAATTCCTTGCGCACCTAGATTATCCCCACCCCTACCCCTGGGACAAGAGTACTTGCAAAATTCCCCACACCCGAGTCACAAGGGCCGACTTTGTCTCGGGGGTTGCCCGGGGTGGGGGGGGGGGGGGGGGATGGTAACTGTAGGAATTGAACCATGCATAAACAGAGAACTATAATAAATCAACATTTAAACACTTAAAATTGACCGACCTTTCCGATCTTTTCGACCGTTTTGAGCTACACGCTGTGACCTTTCAGGCAACCAGGATTGGGAACGTGACCTGGAATCGAACCTGGAAATAATGCACTTTTGATAACGTATGAACTGTAGTGAACAACAGATAATTAAACATGAATCGAATGTCAGTTACGATATCAAACTTGAATTCAACGTACCGTCTGTCGCGATCTCTCTTCTTTTTTTTCCCCATTTGTGAATTACTGTTCGATTACCGAGACGTTACTGAGGCAGACAGAATCTGCTCACAATCGGTCACAAAGAGACGAACCAGACAGTGATGACATAAACACAATGGACATAAAAAGCACGCACCAATCAGGAAAAAGTTACGAAATCGGCTACGGAAGGACTAGAATCTGAGACTGGAAGGCACTGAAAGGTCACTAAAACCATCAAAGACATCAAAGATTTGACAAAGATTGCAAGTTTCGAGCGCGTGATCTCTGTCGCTTCTTTACGCGATTCTTTCTTTGTATAATTCATTGTTCCCGATTAAACCCTAATTATTCATTATTCATTTTCTTTTTAAGCCGTTATTCCTTATTCATTTTCTTTTTTAAGCCGTTATTCATTATTCATTATTCCGCTTCCACCCCCGATACAGATGTTTCGCATTTGGAGTTTTTAGTGCAACATTAAAATCGATCTAAAAGGATTTTGCAACCTAAACACGCGTTCTGATGCGTATCTAGATTAAAATAATAAAATTTAGTCCGTATAGGCAGTATGTGCTCTTGGACAGCGCAGTGATTGAGTTTGTGGCTCAGTCCCGGACGGCTCGAGTTCGATTCTCCAGAGAGTCTTTTTTTTTTTTTCTTTTTTTTTTCTTTTTTCGAACTGGACATTATGAAAGTGATGTACTTTATTTTTCGTTCGTCAAAAATCCTTACGTTTTATTAAAAAAAATATATATCGAACTGTGTCAGTGTGAAAACGTAAGCGTACGGCAATATTGCGTTACGCGTTACGCGTTAGCATTTTTTCTTCTCGGGTTGGCTCTTAGGAGCCTTTGATTAGACATAATTTCAAGCTTATGTTTCTCTGTAAAAGCACTCAAATCACTTGGGAATCAATGCTGCAATAAGTGTGTTCGCTTAATATAATCGCTTAATATAATCAAGTTGAAGTTTCCCCTCAGCTGTAAAATGAAGACTATTTTGAACAAATACGCTAAATTAACATGAAAATTATTTACATTCATACTCGTGATTATTTTGTTGCTCATGACTTTTATTGAAAAAGAGCCCTTAAGTCCTCTATGACTGCAATGTCTAACTCTTCGATTAGACCTACAGGTATTTTCAATCTTTCAACTTCAATAAACCATTTAGCAGCTTTACACATATTACCTATCACGTCTTTACTACATTTACCTATCAAAGGCACCCAACTTTTCCAATTCTTGTTGTTGTTGTTTTTTATTAACCTTACATTCTCTCGCATTAACGAGATGGCTTTAAGAGCCCTTTGATTCAATTTACATGTTATTTACATGGTCTTGATAGCCCCCCTTTTTCAATTTACATGTTATTAACATGGTCTTGATAGCCCCCCTTTTTCAATTGACATGTTATTTACATGGTCTTGATAGCCCCCCCCCCCTTTTCAATTTACATGTTATTTACAGGGTCTTGATAGCCCCCCTTTTTCAATTTACATGTTATTTACATGGTCTTGACAGCCCCCCTTTTTCAATTTACATGGTATTGATAGCCCCCCTTTTTCAATTTACATGTTATTTACAGGGTCTTCATAACCTCCGTTTTCTAATTTACATGTTATTTACAGTCTCTCTTTTTAAATTTACATGCTGTGTACAAAGTCGCCTTTTCCAATTTACATGTTATTTACATGGTCTCTGTTCCTATACCTTCAAAATTTACAGCCTATTCACTATAATTTACATGTTTCAGCTCTAATATTTACATGTTATTTACATGATTATTGATAACATGTAAATGTCCAAATAGTCTGTAAATTATCGTTTACAGTCTATTTTCAGTGATTTACATGTTATTTACATGTTATTTACATAGTATGTAAATTTTCAACTTTTCCAGTGTTCAGCCCGCGATATGTAATGATGACCTGCCTTACCCATGGGGAAGGGGTTGGAGGGAGGGGAGGGTGAAAGTTGGACGTAGTGGGAGGGGTTCGGTGGAACAAAACGCATAGGATTCGGCGAGTTATCGTAATTTGGGATTCCACATCTGACAACATTCTTTTGTTAACTTTTATGTTACTGAACCTCGCAATAAGTTCAGTGACAGGGGGATTATTTAAATGTTGGCACGAACACGCTGGCAGTCTGGCATGATATGATCAAAATAGGTGGCAAATTAGGGGATATTTTGATGGTAAGTTGCACTCTCGGGTGTTAAAGGAAGAGGAGAGTTGGGATGTGGAGGCTACCCCCTCTCAGCGTCGTCAAAGTGTGTCATTCTCCGAACCTCACTCTACTGTGCTTCGTGCATGTAAGAGCATTGTTTCCTAGTATCATGTGACATTTTTTGCGTCGCGTGCTATCAGTAGACTAGAGCGAAGTAAAAACGGGTTTTCTAATCTCGGGCATAATCGAAGCGAAGCGCGAAAAAGGAACAACAACAACGGATAAATACTTCGACCGATATGAAGTTTAAATGCAGCGACGAAACACGACGACGAAACGCATGTGTCAGGAATTTGTTACATCACACACATGACACATGACATACTATCACGATAAAGTGCCCAATATATATATACAGCAGTTTGCAAAAATTTTGACCCCCCCAAATATATCATTATATCCAGATATATAGCATTGTTAGAGAATTGGGATATAATGATATTTATAATTCAACACATTGATACACTGCCCAAATATGGTCAAAAAATTATCGATATGCGTTATGTCTACATGACATATAACCAGCGATGGCGGTAAATTTCGCATTTTGAAGGAAAGTGGAAATGATTGCTGCCTGCAATTTCGCGTTTTTTGGCGAAAAAGTGCGTGAACTATTAGTTAAAAAGGGGAAAAGAAGGAAAAAAAGAGAAGAAAAGAAAAGAAAAGAGAAAAATACTGTTCACATGATTGGACAAAAAAGGCGCGAAATTTTCGCGTTGTCGCGGTCGCAGTGTTGTTTCTTGGCGTAGCTGAATGAAAACTGGTTCAAAGTTTAACCGCTCGACAAGAAGTGAATGAAGGAGCACAATTTTCGTGAAATTACTTTGGTAATCACCTCTGGAATATGATATAGACTTGATGTTTCCTCAGAAAAGTTTCTGAACTCGTCATTACGGCTGTGGGAGCTAAAAAACGAGCATTCCAAGTTTGTAAACAACATTGATCGACTCAGCTCGTACTTCGATGTTTGAAAATTTGGTGCTTATGGAAGGGACTAAAAAGCAAAATCAACTACAGGTACGATGTTTAACCGTTTCTTGTATCCTTTAGCTGTGAATTTTTGTAAGCTTACTGTCCACGCTGCAGTTCTTTCCGACTTTTCGCCGCTATGTTTAGGTTGATCGTAGCCGTGTGTTTGTTCAATTTGTTTTGATTCTGAATTGAACTTTTTAAGATACGAAACACTTGTAACTAAGATATTCTATGCCATTTTACTGTGTTTTAATTTTTGTGGTCACTACTCTGTCCAGTTCTTTGAGTAGACGAAAGCTCTTCGTAGAAACTGTCAACTGATTGTGTACGCTAAATTAATTTTAGCTTGGCAAAAGTTTCGGCATTCATTGCTTGTTGTTTAAGAAATGGTGTGAGGTAAAATATTGTAGTTCAGCCTTTTTACTTAATGAAAAGTTGTATATCTCAATGATTTTTTTCTCGAAACTGTGATTTGTTATCAATGTGTTGAATTATAAAACAGTTATAGTGTTCAAGCTTGCACAATATTGACAAAGGCGCCACTTTCATTCATGAACTGTGTGATGTTGCAAGTTTCGCGCGGTAAAACATCTGTAAGCTTTTTTTTTATGATAAAAGGCTAGTCGGCGATATTTTTTCTTCAAACTGTGCTTTGTTATCAATGTGTTGAATTATAAAACTATTATAGCGCTCAAGCTTGCGTGATATCGCCTAATTTTAGCCGACTCGGCCTACGGCCTCGTCGGCTAAGTATTAGGTGATATCACGCTATAATAGTTAAATATTGGGGGGAAGTTAAAATTTTTTTGCAAACTGCTGTATATATATATATATATATATATATATATATATATATATATATATATATATATATATATATATATGAAACTACTAATCGCTAACGTAGCTTATTATGTGGCATTCCTGGTAAGAAACATGTTGTATCATGAACAACGATATCAAGCGAGCGAGCGAAATATAAACACGTGCGGAAGAGGGGAGAACGCGGGAGAAATATCACGACAACATTCGTGTAGGAACACATGTTTATGATCACCTCTCCAGTGGCTATAGTCTAGGAGCCAAGTCTGAAAAGAGGCCTAGAAAATGAATTTCGTTGCACCCCCGTGCTATATTTGTCTGAATAGCAAAAAATGATAGAACATTATGTAAGGAATATAGAATGACATCTTTTATTGATAGGCCAGCGGGACATCACCCCGATATCAGGCATTTTTTTACCGGGTACCTTTTCGCCGCACTTCGCTAATTAATATAAAATTTTGAATTTTACAATGGAGTTTCAAATAATTGTAAAGTGTACAATATTGGTCCAAATAAGCCAAACTTGGACATAACATCAAACATACGTCATTCTTTGATTTATGAGTGTTTTGGACTGTATCCTTTGAAACTGTTCCTAGGAGACTGGAGATTATTCCAGTGGATAGAGTTACTGCAATTTTCTAGGCTTCAAATGGAAAGACGTACGGATTTGTTTCCCATTTTGTCAACTGCAATGTCCTTTTTAATTGTTTTCAAGATTCAAATCCCTGAGAACTTTTCAAGACACACCACTGTTGATTTTTAGCTCCCGTTTTGGTCACACATGAAAACCAGAACTTCCCCGAAAAAAATTGCAGTAATCACAGCTCCTCGGCAAGAGCAGGCAGAAACAATACAGATAGAAAGAATCAGCTTCACTATTTTTTTTGGTTTGAATGCATTGCAATATCCTGTTTCCATAATTTTCTTTAGAATATAAACTTGGAAGCGAATTAGAAATGCATTCAAATTCGGTTTAAATCTAAATCAATTGGTATGAAGTTCAGCTTCAGGTCCAGTCCAGCTTCAGCGTGAATTTATTTAGTCTATATGTACATCTTTGTTAACTTTCTTCTTCTATTAACGTATTAATGCGCCATCATTCTTTCGACAAACAAACGTTTTACGCCCGGTTGTTTGTCGTCGACCGTTGTTTCTCATACAAAACTGAATTCAGGTCAACTCATTGTCTGCAGTTACTGTATTAAACAAGTTAACTAGGAGTGGAAAGTCTGGCTTATCACTAAACGGAGAGGACTGAGCCAGTACGACGCGACGATAAGTATACAACACTGCATCATGCCACGATTGTTCGTTATTCAAAGACATCGTGGACACCAGTACTGCATATGGAATTATCGCGAAGCCATCACAGCAAAAGGGTTGCGATGCGCTGTAATTTATGCCTGGCCCATTTATATAGCTTGTCGGAAATAACAACGACATGGGAAGATGGGAATCAAGACAATGCATGCCAAGACTATGGTGTTGTTTCAAAGGAAACAATGCTGACCAAAACAAAAGCAGCATTATTTGCCGATCATTCCTATAAAAGGGCATCTCTGCGAAGTCAGTCAGCTGTGAAGGCTGTGCTCGCGTTCAGCACTCTTGGACGACGGAAAACAGTGGTGTTGTACCGAGAGAAGATCCGGCAGCAATGGTCTGAGTGACTAGGTGATCCTCTCCGATCCGTCCATCCGAATTGACTTCACTTGGATCCTTTGTCGTCTAAACACCGAAGTATGTTTCATAGCGGCCCTCTGCGTCAAAGTGACCACCAGCCCCTCCCAAACTGGAGTGCGTTTAATGCCAGAATGTCGTCTCAGTCTCTAACAGTCACATGTATTGGATAGCGGCCCATGATACATGTTTCAGCTATAGATTACAGTACCATATATATGTTAATGACGAATGCCCAGAACATGATGGTCAGCACATAACAGAAACACAGCGTCATTACCTTTGTCTAGGTCACTTAAACTAAAGTCTAGGAAATATACTGTTATGCGTTTGGAACGGAGGCTTTCACGTTGTGTTAAATTAACTTGCTGACTTGCTTTGAAGAAAGTGGACTGTATGACATCGTGCTGGAGTCCGGATTCTACGGCAGTCACCCAGCTTCGGTACTCCTTCCAGGTTCGGATGAGAACCCTCAGGGCCAAGTGCGTAAGCCGGCACAGCTGCAGGTGTTGCCGAGGACATGCCCGGGCGATGTTATCCTTGTTTTCTTATATGGCTGCCAGTATATCTTTCTGACAGGAGGTTACTAACAACTATGGCTGCATAAGTTCATCGAAAATTTGAGAAGGGAAACCACGCTATCGGCAGATTGGAAAGCGGACGAACCGCATATCATAACAGAAAGACGCGGAGGAATACTTCGCATTTCCACAAATTCTGCTGCACTCAATAGTTGGTTTCTTACAAGCCACGAAAGGACTGAAGTTAATGCTGCCACCAAACACTGTGCGACGTCGAGGAAAGGACTCAGAAAAATTAGAGATAAGATGGATGTCCAGAAAGTAAACCCCTTTCATCTGGTTTGGGAAAACAAGGAACCAGCTACATTCCTCAATATTGCGACTAGCTTAGTGATGCCTTCTGAGAAAGCAGACTAACTTACAGACTAACTTACAGGCGCCAAACAGACTGGAGCAGCCTGAGTGTAAGAATTTGCATCCAAAAGGCTTCCCAGCGATGCCATTGATTTTTGGGATAAAATCACAATGGCTAATGTGATGACGATTTCGTCTTTGGGCAGAATATGAAGGGCAGAAGAAAAGGTTTGGTCGTTTATTGGCCTACTTTAGTATAGTAGAGCTGAAGTGAGCTGAAAGCGGCCTTAATCTTCGATGGCATGGGATCGCAATCTCTGAAGTCAGCTCGATGAAATATTTTTGAAGAAGCTGTTTAGAGTAGTCACAGCGAAACTTACCCAGGAGAATTATTCAAAGCAGCCAACATTCCAACAAAGGAAGAGAAAGAGAACGGCGAGGAGTGAGCAGTTCGCTTGAAATCCAGATCAAATCTGACAAGACTCCAATCCCGGCGAAGCACTTGGTCGAATAAATTAGTAATGCTGTGGACAGGACGTCAATAGTGCATTTTCTTTTCTATACATGATGTGCGATGGTAAAGTAGTCCATGATCCGACCTGGAAAAAGGGTTATTGATCGCTGGAAGCTTTTGCGACCAAACCAATGCAGGCGAAGAAGTGTAACCTATAAGACGTCCTTAACAGTTTTGTCAGAGCTTCAAAATGACGGACCACGAATAGGCAGATACAATAACCCTTCTATATGTTAAGCACGCTTCAGAAACTTGTGGAAGGATCGTCATCCAGTCCCGTGACACAGAATTCGCAGTGTTTTTCGTGTACTTCTTTACATCTCTGCCATGCAACGAGCTGTCGTTAAAGACCACTGAATACATACAATACTGACAAGTTTCTGTTCTCTACACCAGTGACAGTTTTGATAGAACCGCCACAGCAGACCTTGCAAGATACTGGATGTTCTGTCAGAAACAAGAAAACAACGAAAGTCTTCCTTTCAGAAGCTATAGTCTGTTACAACATATTAGGACGGCATTGATGACGAAAAATCCCGCACCGACGGGTCTTTTACAACTGAAAATCCGCCTGCAAATTCAACCGTTCAGCATGCAATAAAGACGACTATGTGTCCGGCAATGCAAGGCAAACTGCATACCCTGCACAGAAGCTTGCTTGTGTATGAACAACGAAACCCGGCTGTCAGAACACTCTCTGCTTAGAGGAGACCAGTGATGCCTAGGTAGCGATTAGAAAATTTCATAAAAGTGGTGTTTGTTTTGGAGGAATAAAAGTTTGACGTTTAGTTGGGATTTTGGCACTTATGATTACACACAAGTATTGTTTAAGAAGTACTTCATATTTGACTGTTATTTGTCATTTTCATATTACAATCAACTCTCTCTAAGCGGACACCTCTCTATGGCGGACACCTCTTTAAGGCGGACAGAAAATTTAGTCCCTGCCGAATTTCACTTGTTTCGCTGTAACTGAACTCTCTGTAACGGAACTCTCTCTAAGGCGGACAGCGGACACTTTTTTTCAACATGTTAGTTCAAAAAACCTCTAAAAGCGAACACCGGATGTTTATGAAATTTTATAACAAGTCCAAACTTCCGAAAAATTAGCGCAATCTGATAACAGTGGTTTTAATAAAATATACCAGACCTTACAACATATTATGCCTTAATACAATCTTAAAGTCCCTTTTCCCGTCAGTTATACAACAACCTCTTTTGCACTGACTACATTATACACACTGCAATTAAAGTAATAAAGCACTGGTTTCAGTTTTGATGTTCGGGTATTAGGTTACATGCTCTTTCTCGAAGGCGGACACCTCTCTAAGGCTGCCAGTAAATCTGGTACCGAGGGTGTCCGCCTTGACCTTAGATAGAGTTGACTGTACTTCATATGTAACAGAATTATGTTTGTTATGGGGAACTTTTATAGATGAGTAAACTTTGTGATGCCCCCTTCTGCGTGCAACCCTGGGCATTACTTACTCTTCCAGGAGCTATGATTATTGCAATAACTATAGGATAAAGTGCTATAGTTTTCAAGTGTGACCAATACGAGAAAGCGAAAATGACTGTGGCGTGTCTCGAAGCATTCATTGACCAAACTTTGAGGTTTGACGCTTGGAAATAGTAACAAATAACGTCTATTTTAAGCAGACTAAGATATAAAACACTTCAGTAGACAAAATGTGTTAAAATCGTGCTTCAAAACTCTGGTAGACAACATTTCCTGAAATCATTTTCGATTTGAAACATGGAAAATTGATGTAACTCTACGAACTGAATTAGTTGCGTCTCGTAGCAACAGTTTCCATGGAAACAACTTTGATATATGCTTAAATCTAAGAATGATTAATGTTTACTGCTGTGTCCAAGTTTGGACGAATTTTTTCTGTACCTTACATTTATTTGAAACTCTGCATGGCAGAATTAAAATTTGCATAATTATCAAAGCGGGACTAAAAGGTACCGGGTAGAAAATGCACGATATCGAGGTGATGTCCCGCTGGTCCAGCAATAAAAAATGTCATTCCGTATTCCTCTGATATTGTGCTATCATTTTGTGCTATTCAGACAAATATAGCAGGGGGGTGCAACGAATCGACATTTTTTCGGAGCTAGCTCCTAGACTATTCAGACCAATTTTCCTTCTGACAAAAATTAATGAAGATGGCTGGGGGCGGGGGGGGGGGGGGTGGGGACAGTCCCATAGCAGTTACAGCGACCCACAGCTCAAAGCCCAACTCTGACCAACACCAGCTCCCATTTACTTTGACAGGGCACAAAGTACAAGTTAAATTGAAGAGACTGAGAACGAAAATGTCTCAACTTTAAATGCGGTCATTGCCAGCAAGCAACCCAACTTCTCCATTTAAATCAGAAATTCCATCTCTCCCTCCCACATCGCTAAAATTTTGCAGTGCATCCTCCCCCGAGCTTCGCGAGGTTCTGCGAGACACGTATTTCTAGTATAAATGATAGCACATGCCACATATTAAGGTTTCTTTCTATACTCAATTATTTTTTGATTAACATAAAGGATTCGTTCAGTTCTTCTCTCTTTCGCTTGCTGGTTTTTGCGTTCGGTTGTCTGTCATCTTGTCGTTCGGTGATTTATGGGTTCAGTTGAATTGTCAAATGTTCCCTGATGTTCCGTGCGTCATTTTGGGGGTCACTCCGTTCGTTGATTCTCGGTTTTCGATTTTGAGTTGAGCTGTTCGTATCTGTTATTTTTTTACAAAAACAAAGTTGGACCTTTTGTTATATGTTACGGTTTGGCAAGTACAAATTATTTCGGCCATTAGTCGAAACATTTCAAATTAAAGGTTTGCAACAGGTATTAAAACATTTAGGGTGAAACTCTGATGTTTTAATATAAATGTTAACTTAAGCCACATTTTAAGGGCTCTTTCTTTGTCACTATTTTTTCTTCTAGCACAAGGGATTCGTTCAGTCCTTCTCTTTGTTGCTTGCGGGTTTTTACGATCGGGTGGCGGCCGCCTTGTCGTTCGGAGATTCATAGTTTCAGCTGTCCTTTCAGTTGTGCTCTGTTTTTCGGTGCGTAATTTTGGTTGCTCTTCCGTTCGTTCATTCTCGGTTTGTGATTTTGGGTTGGGCTGTTCGTGTCTTTTGCTTTATATACAAATAAAAAAAGGGCCTCCGAGAACGCAATTTCATTGCGTGTCACGTGTCAAAACACTGCACGATTTTTGGAGTATTTTGGCAGCTTTATCCGGGCCCGGGGCTTCTACGCCCGGTCCGCCATTTTGAAAGCGGATAAGGCCCTGGGGAGGAGGTTGATCAATATCTACATTCTTGGACAAAACTGTTGAGGCAGCTCTAAGTGATTTTTATCGAGTGGCATGGTTACCAATCGATATTGTAGTCATCAAATTCCTATCGTTATTTCCGTGAGCTTTCGTATGGTTTCGTTTATTTTCGAAAGATCTTTTGAAAGAGTTTTGTCGAAGGCAGTTTCCAAACGCAGCGGAAGCTACCATGCACTGATGCAATAGGAAATATTTACTTTCGCTGTTTTAGCCAACATAGAATTTGTACCAGATACAATAGGGTTTTCCGATTTAGCGGAATTTCGCGGAATTTCGCACCTATTTTCCGCGCTAATTGAATCTCTGTGCATTGGATTGAATTATAACTTTTCTTTTAACTCAAAGTCCCTCGCGCTTTTGTTTAGTAACATGAAGAAACTGAAAATAGTCGGGGACTTTAAAACAACACCAATACGAACGGATTCTTAATTGTTTCATGCTCATGGAGCGTATATATATTTTTTGTATTGTTTGTCATGAATCCAAAATCGTACACTACATGGATAGCGTTAACAACTAAAGAAAACTGTTAGTTTTGTTGCCATTGGCTGTATTTATTTTCAAACAAGTAATGCAGTGATGAACATTAACATGAGAAACTTGACAACAATAAATATTTTCCCGCTAGTCAACGAATGTTTAAACGAATATTTAAATGTTTAAACGTTTGAAGCCGGATACTGAGAATTCACATCGTGACAAAATTGTCGTCTTACAGTTGTTCTAATTTTTTTCAATCTACGGATGATTAACTTCCTCCTGTTTGATAAATAGCCACACGTAGAAACAACAAATGGTAGAAAATACCGCTTATGCCTGAATATAGAATTGACAAATGCATAGACTTTTTGGAATCCGATGGAGTGTTCTATCTGCATTCTTATGGAGCGCAATGCGCGATTTTCCTGCGACTGTCTAGGATTTCGCGCAATCCGCGTGGGGACTATAAGTGCACTCTCGCAGCGTAGCCTCCGTCAGCCAGTAGACGAGCTCTCCGGGGCAAATTGCGTGGCCTGTCATGTCCAATGCAGGGAAGGGTCTGGTAGCACTGGGTGTCATTCATGTGGCCTGGAAACCTGTAAAAGTACAATAGTGGGGATACGTGATTCCTGACACATTGCCATATAATAACAAGCACGTTTTTGTTGGTAATGGTGTACATTTTCTTTCAATAAAAATAAAATGTGTTGGCAGAAGATCAATACTATACCCTGTGACGAGAAGGACGATCGGACCGTTAGCATCCACAATCATCTGTGACGACATAAAGAGGCAGCGTTTATCCCCGCGGTAAATTCTGCTTAAGGGGCCCGGAAGGACGGCCAATCTGGTGAATAATTCCGTCAATCATGCCCACGGCATTGGGGGAGTTTGGAAATGTGTTCAAGAATTGGCGCCACTGTTGCATCGAGTGCCATTTTATATAATGACGATAATTCACAAACAGAATAGGAACAACATCGTAGATCTACTCGGCCGCGGTGCTTGTAGAAATCCCGAATATGTATGCGAGAACATGCAACTTTAAGCATTTCCGAAGCCAAATGAAAACAAGTAAGTACTCGGTTGCGCACATCAAGAATGCAGGGGCGGCGCCTGTCCGTTCGCGGCAAATGTCTCGGTGCGGTCACTTCTACAAATATTATCTCGACAACGGCATCCAAAGTTTCTGGCGTTTCGCCCGTCATGTACCAAAATATGACAGAGTTACGTTCTAAGGTTTGCCCCACGTCTTTTCCTGTCTTCATTCGTGAAAACGTGGAATCAAGATTCGGATAAGTGTTCTTTCTCTGTTGTTTTGGTCAAGAGTGGCAAGGGCGGAAAGAGCTAAAAAAAAGTATTCAAGCTGAATATCAAAAATGTCGGTGCAGGCAAAACGGGGGGGACGTGTATCTTGGTTCAGAAGCAATAATTCATTAGCCAGACCAATTAATGAAATAAGTAAGTATAGGTGTACACAAGGAAGGTTGGAGGAGGAGGTGGGCAGTTGTCTTCAGGCTTCATTTCTTTTCAACAATAATCGTTGGAATTTGTAAGTCCCTCCCGCCTTTTTAATATTGCATGCACGGATTACACCAGAAGAGATTTATTCCATGCTTTTCGCAGAATATGACAATGGTGATCTATCCTTGCCGACGTGAAGCACGGACGTTTTTAGCTTTTTTAGTAAAAGAAAAATTACGAAATATTGTGATTTTAACAGTTACCGGCTGGCAAAGTGCACGTGCAGAAAAAATACCAGTTTTGTTTGTTAGGGACTGCATAAACCAAAAACTTTGCTGTTTCGCTCACACTTAACCATGGTGGACAAAACAGACAACATCTTCTTGAAAGCAGCATTTGGAGGCGAAATACAGATTCCAAAGAATCCTAGGAGTATCAGTGGCAGTATCGCTTCGAGTTCCTGCACCAGTACCTTGTCAAGTTCTAGCAGTTCTTCGCGCAAGAGTAAGGAAAGACCAAGGAAACCTAATGCAACACACCGCAAGTACAGCAAATTAGAAGACCAGCTGATACTCAAAGCAGTTGAACTCAAAGGACGAGACTGGAGAGCGGTGTTAGCGTTTTTAAAAAGGAACTGGGAAGTCCTTGGACAGGAAGGAAAGCTTTACCGAGATTGTGACATCGGCGACAAGAGTGTAGGCTTGACTTTACAATACCCGGCCACTCTGAAGTCGCATTACTCATGCATCGTGGCCCGCGGTCCCACGGTGAATGAATAAGTTCAAATTTGTGGCACCGCGGTCCGCGGTCCCACGGTATCGTGAATACCGCTCGATAAAAAGAACGCGGGCTTTGATAAGTCGAAAATATAATTTTTACATTTTTTGGCAATTAAAATTCGGAGTTTAGCGCTGATCTACAAGAGCTCTACATGGAAATGGTTAGCTTTCATTTATTGTTACGGTAACACCATACACTTCTTAAATTTTGTGGGTTAAGCGTTGATCTATAGTGATTAATGGAAAAATTAAAGAAAGATTTATTGCTCGACGTTTCGGAGTCGTCATGACGCCATTTTCCGCGCCATTTTTTGTTTAACAAAACCGCGGTCTAACCCAATTTTAATCTGGCCAAGCCTAATATTTAAACGCCATTCACTGTAAGCAATGTCAAGAAGGCATATAGCAGACTAGAAAAACATTCATCTCCTGAAATACCCAACTTATAAACAGATATGGAGGTCCATTAATATTCTAATACCGCGGTTTAAGTTAGACTTTTTTCAAAAAACCGGCCTAAGGGTTTTTATTTTAATATGCAAAATACCGTGGTCCAACCAAGAGCAGTCAACTCTGATCGAAATTCTAAGAAGTCGTCGTTAAAAAGTAGGCTAGAGCTAAAATTTACATACTAAATAGATGGCTAAACAAACACTTTAGAGCTGTGAATTGAGTCAGTTTGCACGTTCAGTTCTGGTTTGAGTTTGCTTATGAAAAGCATCTAAAAAAGTATTTGTTTAGTCATCTGTTTAGTATTCATGATGTAAATTTTAGCTCTAGCCTACTTAATTGTTCGCTTTGTTATAATCATTTTCTTTACTTTTGATAATGGAGTCATGACGACTCCGAAACTTCGAGCAATAAATCTTTCTTTAATTTTTGAAAGCCCACAAGATTAATATAAACTGGTGGGCTGCAATGGGGTTTGTGAAGTGAAGCTTATCGTGCATGAAAAGCTTGCCCCACAGAAAGCGTCATATAAACAACCAATTTATTATTCATTATAAGCTAGTGCACGTTGAATGTTTTTAACTTCTAGAAATTGATTGTTCTTGAAAAAAAGGCAAGTTCCACTTCCGCGGAACTTCCGCTAAATCGGAAAACCCTATTATGAACGACCGTATTGTATATCCAATACAATACGCATAGGGAACCCACGCGTTTATCAAGAATGATCATAGAATAAAGTTACAAATGGACTTACGTGATGTAGTGTTTCATTCCAAATGTGCCGTTACTTTTGTGCTGTTGAATAACTGAAATCAGTTTCTGCCGGGATTTTTAGCAGATCAAATCCGTTGATACGATTTCGAAACGATCGTGTCTGTAATTTTTTGAATGGTGTCGCATTTCACCATGCGGGATGGTTTCGTATTTCGGCGTCTGGAAATAGGGAGAAGAGAAAATTGACGTTAAAAATTTAAACTCTTAATTAATTAATAACAAACGGTTACGTGATATGCCGCATGACGCCGAAATACGAAACCATCCCGCATGACGGCTGACAAGTTAAAATTTAATAACAGACGGTGAAATGCGAGACCATTCAAAAAATTACAGACACGATCGTTTCGAAATTGATCGGACCGTTGTAGTTGCTAAAAATCCCAGCAGAAACTGATTTCAGTTATTCAACACCGGTTATTCAACAGCGCAAAAGTAACGGCACATTTGGAATAAAACACTACATCACGTAAGTCCATTTGTAACTTTATTCTATGATCATTCTTGATAAACGCGTGGGTTCCCCATGCAATACGGGCGCGAATATTGTATTGTACTTACGAAATGAAAAACACGCTTTGTTTTACCCTGATTAGAGAATTCTCATGGGATGAAATGATCAGGGAATGCAAATCAAAATTATTCGTCAGTGATTGCGAATATGGAAGGATGTCGTTTTCGAAGCCCGAAAAATGCAGACGAAAAGGCAGCTTGGTTGGAAGAGACTACTCCCAAAAATACAAGAAATAGTACCAAATGGAGTATTAAGATTCTCGAGGAGTGGCAAAGTACTCGCTTAAATAAGGTAGCTGTAAACGAGGCGCTGGGCTTTGGCTACGCGAAGATGGACGAAGTTCAAGATTTAACTATCGATATCGCGCAAATGTCGCCTGTGTCAATTTCTCCCACGAAGTTCGTGGGAGAAATTGTAAATCGTTCCGATGGTCGGTACCCTCCAAGATCATTTTATGAAATTGTTTGTGGGATAAATAGACATAGAACTAACGTGAATGGCGAGGATGGTGTAAACATTTTAGCGATCGAGGGGTGACCGAAGGTAAGTGTGAGAAATTGGTTCTCGGCTGTTGAAATACACATTTTACAGATTTTAATAGCCAATTCTGACTCTTTGGTTGTTCATTAATTCATTGCGTCCCTGTTTTGCTTTAATGCGGGGGTTTTGGTATTCTGTATGAAATTGGTGACAGAATACTGAGTGACCTATTAGTATTCTGTATCAATTTCATACAGAATACTAATAGCTTAATTAGTATTCTGTATCAATTTGTCAACAATTCATTGCTAATTCTTAAACCCCAGTTTTTGCCTGCTATCTTTTCAAGCCCTCCCCGAGCTTTCAGACAGTTGGAATTTGTATTGGGTTTACAGTGGTATCCATGTGACTTAAATTACATGTTTGGATTGGCTTACTTGCTCATGAATTATTAATGAATTTTGTAAGTGTACGTTGTGGCAAAAGAGATTTTCAACTTGAGGCGTATGCGCGAGGAAATTTTACATACAGTTAAAAGACAAGCAATGTTTACGTGGCTTGTAAGGACCCTTTCTTTTATTTCAACATATTTAT
The DNA here is from genome assembly GCA_022457155.1 of Cladopsammia gracilis. Classification (NCBI taxonomy): domain Eukaryota; kingdom Metazoa; phylum Cnidaria; class Anthozoa; order Scleractinia; family Dendrophylliidae; genus Cladopsammia; species Cladopsammia gracilis. The sequence goes on along the minus strand of JAJGOT010000241.1, from coordinate 1,116,915 downwards.
TGGCGAAGTTTGCCCTGAGAGTTACAACGGTCAAAGCTCATTAAGGACTCTTGACTCATTCGTTTAGATTTGATCTTACGTGCCTTATTACTTTGTGCTTATAAGCGCCATTTCAACTTTTATTTTTCACTTTACTTCCTTTTTTTACTTTTATGTTACTGAACCTCACAATAAGTTCAGTGACAGGGGGATTATTTAAATTTTGGCACGAACACGCTGGCAGTCTAGCATGATATGATCAAAATAGATGGCAAATTAGGGGATATTTTGATAGTAAGTTGCACTCTCGGGTGTTAAAGTAAGAGGAGGGTTGGGATGTGGAGGCTACCCCCTCTCAGCGTCGTCAAAGTGTTTCATTCTCCGAACCTCGCTTTACTGTGCTTCGTGCATGTATGAGCATTGTTTCCTAGTATCATGTGACATTTTTGCGTCACGTGCTAAAAACGTGTGAAAACGGGTTTTCCAGTCTCGAGCATAATCGAATCGAAGCGCAAAAAAGGGAACAAAGACAACAAAGGATAAATACTTTCACCAATCTGAAGTTTAAATCCAGACGCATGTTTCAGGAATTTAATACATGACACATGACACACGTGACACATGACACACTATCACGATACAGTGTCCAACATTGGAAACTACTAATCGCTAACGTAGCTTATTGTTTGGCATTCCTGATAAGAAACATGTTGTATCATGTACAACGATATCAAGCGACCGAGCGAAGTATAAACACTTGTGGAAGGGAGAAGAACGTGGGAGAAATGTCACGACAACATTCCGTGTTGGAACACATTTTATGATCACCTCTCCAGTGGCTACCTTAAGCCATATTTTTTGTCGAATCGTCTTTGACTATCGGACAAAACTGCAGCTGTAATAAAACGATAACATGTGATTCACTTGTCACTTGTTTTACAAAACGCGTGAATACATATTCATATAAGGTGAACTTTTAATCTTTGCCATGCATTTTTCATTTTTTTTCATCACTTACCGCAAGTGTTGAAAAACAGGACATTGTTCAGAATTGTTGCAACTAGTTCTAGTTCTAGTTCTAGTTGTAGAAAACACAAGACGTGTTCAGGGAAAGTCGGAATTTGGGGAAATTTCAATTTATGATGTTCCACTTTTCCCACTTCGTGCACATGCGAATGACTTTCGTCAATAATTACAATAATACTGTAAAATCGCTGTGTTCTCGATACTTACAAAAACAAATAACCAACAAATAGCCGAAACAAGATGAAACCAACTTTGTTTTTTTTTCTTCTGGCTTACATATCTTTAAAATACTCGTTTCACTCAATTAAATATCAATCTAAAATTTAACGTATCCAAATAAGATATGACAAATTCCGTACTCTACATAATAAACCTTTATTTATCCAGGGATGGCCTACACTTTTGTACCAGCTTATAATCAAAGATGAGCCGGAAATACCAATACAAAATAGTAAATTGCATCGTTTATACAAACGAAACATTATATCGTTTTGGTTTAATTGATTCCCCTTTGCTGCACTTTTTGTGAAGAGGTAGCAGGATCCTGATAGAGCATTTACTCTTCTCCCGTAGAATATCTTCTGAATTTTGGAAATGAAGCACTAAAGGAGACGGATTTAATTTTCATTTAGTATGTATACTTTCTTTTAAAATAGTGAGCTTTGATTGAAGCGAAAAATACAGACGTGCTATTCACAAATGATAAATTTATCTAGAGTGTATTCCTGTTCTTCTCAATTTTAAAACCAAAACGTGAACTTTGTAGAGAGCGAAGAAGCCATTCACAATGCAGTCCTACAACTGCTACAAGAATACAATACAAATACAGCGAGCTACTGGCCAAAACCGATATTTCATGCTTAAAAAAAAAACATGCCTAAATCAAACAAAGAAGTTTGGCATACTGTACTGAGCTAATAAAAAGTAATTTCTATTATACACCGAAACGGCCGTCTGGTTGCTTTAAAAATAAACAAGATGCTGTCCGAAGTAGAGCTTTCAACGAACTTTCTTATTTCAAAACCAAAACTTGTATTCCAACTCCTGTCTTGTACAGTATCAAAGAAATCCGGTGTAATAATAGTATAAGGGGTACAAAAGGCAATAATGATAGATATTAGTCTGGTATTCTTAGAAATGAGTCGCGAAAATAAGGCGAGAATAAAAATTGTCCCGTTTGAGCGGAGATGCGCGTCCGGATCCTTTCGTCGTCAACTTATGAATTGAAGTGATCGACCGCAATAAGATAAACATTTTTTTTACGGAATGTTTATTAACTAATCCATCAGTACTTACAAATTTGCCTTCTTTGTTGTCCAAAGGTTTTTCCCCATTTAGCGTGGTGTTTACTTGTCGCTGTGATGAAATTCTTATTTGCCGATCGGCGATAACAAACTTCCGAAGTCAGTTAAAGCCTAATTTCCACCACAAACGTTCGCAGTTCGGCTCCACAGTCCACATTATGTACTTTAGTGTACAAACATCATCAATTTCAGTCATAAAATGTCATTTACAGATAAACAAAACTAAAATTTGTCGCTACCACAAGGTTTTCTCCTGACCGCGGCACCGCGCGTGATTCAAATTCGTGATTTTGAATCAGTCTTGATTTCTATTCGCTAGCTCTTGACAGTTGGCTTTGAAATGGCTTTCTCTCTGGAAACGTTGTTTTTCTTTGACATATGCGATTCAAGAAAAATTCATTGCCAGACTCGTGAATTCCACGTTAAATTTCACTTGAAAAACCGATATCGCCCGAATCGCGAAGATATCGGTTTTTCGCGTGAAATTTAACGTGGAATTCACTCGTCAGGCAATGAATTTTTCTATAGTATCGAACTCTAAATTGCTAGGGAGAAATGTAAGCCCTTTTAAAAACATTTTAAAAAATGAGAAAAACATCTCAATGTACTTTTTAAGCAATAGAACACATTTTCTATGAGTTTACCGGTGTTATAAACCCACTTGGGATGTTGGGAGAACACGGAAAAAAATTGTATATCACTCGCCTGTGGCTCGCGATTTATGAAATAACTATGAAAAGCGTTTATAGCGCTTGGAAATTCCTCAGTTGAAATTTATCAGCCGAAAGAAGAAAATGTATTCAATAATCCAAATATACTTTGAAGGGGAAGTTTAGAAAATTGTGTCCGGAATCCATCGCCGCAAACGTGCGAGCAAAGTTTGCAAGCCTACAAACTTTATTTTGGATTCGAAGATTTCATTCTTGTCAAAAAAATTTCAGTTCGAATAAAGGTTAGTTCCAGAAGCTCAACTTCTGAAACTTTTTTCGACTTTATCTACTTACTTTGAAGTGTACAGTGAAGCCCGTACTTCTCCACATTTTCAATGCTGAATGAAAATTAAGCTTATTGTTTTTAAGCCTACAGTGCTGAGAGTTTGATTGGTTTGATGAAACAGAATTGTTTCGGATCATTTCATGCATATAATTTGATTAAACCTAGACCTAATTTTTGTTAGTTTCATTTATTTTCATCCTTGCTTGGCCTAATCAGAATTAAACTGTATTCGGAACAAAAGTAATCGAAGTGCTCTCAAAACCAAAACACGGCGATAAAGGGTAAATGGAATCTGCGTGAAATAATTTGCCTAAAAAAAACAAAGCTATACTTTTTATTTCCACTGTGCAAATCCGGCTCATTAAGAAGTTATCATAGGATGTGTAGGCACATTTGCTCGTTTGGATCCACTTTGAGCTTTTCATTAAACCTTCAGCTCAGTGAACTTCACAAAGTACATTTTGAGGTTGTTTTGATTTTCTTTTTTCAACTGTATATAAGGCTTTCCAAGCCAATGTTAAATGAAAATGTATTCCTGTTGTTGATATCAGTTTTAAAATAAGCTTAGTGTTCTTTTGTCGATAAGCCATCTCTTGCGTGTTTTTGGTTTCAAAAAGCTTAAGATTATTACTCGTTGGAATTTTTTGTCTTAGGTTCGAGCAGCAACTTATTGTTTACAAGAAACATATCTTCTGTTCTATTCTCTATCGCTGCGCTCAGCCGAATAGAAAACATTTCCCATGTAAACACTAGAGACAATTGAGTTGAGGAAGCCGACCAGCCATTTGACCAGCCATTTTATTCACAGTATAGTATAACTCTTACAATGTCTGTCTGCGTAAGCGCATCGCAAACCATGGCCCGAATGTTTACAAAACGATATAGTGGTGATTAAGCCGGATGCGAAAAACCAGTGAAAAAACTCCTAATTTGAAGAAAAAACGGGAAACGTATTCTCCGAACCAATGCAGAACCACCTTAACCTCTGGAGTTTAATAAAAAGGTTGAAAATAACAACTCAAGACAGTGATTTAATGCTGTTTATAGCGGTACATAATATGCAAAAAAATTACCCCGAGCAATGTTGTAGAATGGCTGATTGGCGTCAAGAATAGCATGAATCAAGGAGTGCTATAAATAGGCAAAAACTGCGAATGCCAAGCATAGCAATGATACGTATGCCCATGGGAAATCCATTTATATTCTCTATCGCTGCGCTCAGCCGAATAGAAAACATTTCTCATGTAAACACTAGAGACAATTGGTGGGAGCCGACCAACCATCTCAAAACACAAAGCTGGGGGACAAGAGATACTTTAATGCAATAATAACTGAATGCCTATGTTAAGACTGACCATCAACTGATGGTTAATGTCCTCACGACAATACAAATCTTTAGCACTATCCGTCTTCCGTCCACCATATTATTGATAGCGGCGGAAGCTCCGCCGATTCTTAAAGAATGTAGACCAAACCTAGACGTATCAAGCCCTATCGCTTTAAGCTTAATACAACTTCTCTGACCCTCGAATAAGAAAGTTTTGTGCCGGGCCGAAAAAAATGGCCCTTACTTTTGCTAAACCCTAAAGAACTAAATACAAATTCACTTGAACTGGTGTCCTCCTTGGCTAGTTGTGCGTATCTAACGAGCACACTGTGAGGACGAACCTGGCGACCAATCTAGTAGATCCTTCATAATACTGATCAGTCTTACTCTTTGGTATGTACAGAGAAAAATACTGATCTCTAATATCTACATCACACCATTTAATATTGCAAATCTCGTCATAACGAAGAAAAGCCGAAAAGGCTACTAAACAAAAACACACATTCCTTATATCAGATAAACTAGCGTCTAACGATGCGAATTTAGATACTAATTTATGAAGATGGTCGGGCAAAATAGGCAATCTATTCCTATGCGAAATGGAGCTAGAAACCAGCCTTTTGCAACCTTGGAGGACGAGCTTCAAACACTTCGAATCACACGGATTCAATACAGCACAGGAATTATGGAAAAAACTAATTGAGTAGAAGGCTGACGTAATGGAAGAACACGAGTAACCTGATTGCATTAAATTGGGTAAATACAAAGCAACCGCGAGTCTTATCCGCTGGGAAGTACTTGCATTCTGGAAAAAGCGAAGCCCAAGCTTTCCATTTCCTGAAGTAAGAGAGGTATCTTTTTGTGGTTGACGAAGCTCTGCTACCGGCAAGGACTGAAGGAATCTGTCTTGCTTAGGACCACAACTCTGACTGGAAAGATCTCTGAAATGATTTGTAAAGAAATAATCGTACAAATTGTTGCCCAGAAATAGAAATTTTGAGAAAACAAAATTACTAAACCAGAAAATAAATTGACGAGAAACTACGCCGTAGACCGTCTAGGCTTCTATGGCTCTCACTAGATACCTTCGTGTTTCAATAAGAACTGCTCAGAAAACCACGAGAATCTGGCTACTAGCCAGCATATCAACCATCGCCAACTGGCGGTACTACAATTGTGTGCTAAACAAATGACATCGCCCTTGGTGGAATTAAATCGCAATGCGTGCAACATTTCCCTTGGAGGAATGAAACTCGCATCATGCGAAAGAAAGTGCACCGATCCTCGGGACAAAAAACCGTGATAAATCGCGCAATAAAAGCGGAAAACGTTCCTTAAGCCTATAAAGACAATCATCGCCCTTGGCGGAATGCAAACCCCATTGGGGAAAACGAACAATAACTCAAAAACTCTTCTGCGAAATTGGAATCATTAGTAGACTGTTCACAGCACCACAATTAATTAAAATCAATGAGAACCCTATGAAGCATCAAATCGCACAACTAGAACCGAAGATCGAAACCTAAACGGCGAAAAAATGGTTTTATTTCAAAACCCTGTTCGGGTGCTCCAATATCTGTCCAAAATTGAAAATGCGCTCGTAAACACCCTTTAACAATAGGCGTCGCAGCACCCTGCTCATACTCTTGCAAGTTATGCAACTTCGGTTGTTTGCATCTACATCATCAACATGATCTGACCGGAAAGCGGAGTCTGCTGCCAGTGCCTCGCTAGCTTTGCTAAATTGAGCGGACAATTCGGTTTTATGCTGACGAAGCTGGTCTAGTAAAAAAAACCCTTAAATTGTGGCGAAGTCCTTACGAGTCGCCGCTTCGTCGGTCACAACTGGGAAAGACACCGAGTCAAGTGAATAGCATGAAACAAGGAGTAGTATAAATAGGCAAAAACTGCGAATGCAAAGCATAGCAATGATACGTATAAGACGCTAAACTCGAGTTGTGAAATTCTTTGTCGTCATGGGTGTGGTGATGCCTGATTACGGAAAATTTGACTTATAAATTCGGTTGTGTCTCATCGTTAGAAAATTCTGTTTCAGGTGGTTTGTAGCCTGCGGCTAAGTTTTTCTGTTTCAAGTGTTTTTGAGATTAAGAGTTTAGATGAATTGATTAAAAGGTTTGCGCTTTCTCAAATGGCTTCACATTTAGAAACATAAATCGTGCTGTAGTGTTTACCGAAATCTTGAAAAGTCCATTTGAAGTCCACAGATCAGTTTTCATTTTCCATATTGAGTTTGAAGTCAAAGACATTGCTTCGCGTATTCACAGGTAAAAATGACCACAAAGTGACGTCATATCACTTGATCATGACATACATAAGAGACAGCAACTTGAAAACAAAAACTCTACTATTTGTGAAACCGGACTATAAGCGTACATAAGAAATTAAGAATTCGAAGCAAAGCCAGTAGTGTAACTGCTCCACAATCGAAGATTCACTGTGACACTGTAGAATCCATTGACTGTTTATTCTTCATTACTCGTGGCGTCACGCCAACGAGTTTTAAAATGCTTATTCTTCTGGGCAAGAGATTATAGATAAGAAATATGATCCTAGAAAGTTAAAATATGATTCTAGAAAGTTCTAGCAAGTTCTGCTTATCGACTTATCTCAAATTTAATCGCCGATTCTTCTCAATACCTGTGTTTTAAGCATACATCACTGTTTGTTTTAAATTGTGGAATGCATAGAAAGTTTTCCTATCGAAAGGATTTGAATGGCCAACCATACGCGTTTGAAAATACCAGTTTTTTTTACAACATCCTTGCACGCGACTCTGCTCGCACGGTACGTAAAGGTCAACCAAATTTAACAATCCGAATGAGTAGTTTTTTAGTAAAAGATTTTGCTATAAAGATTAACGATAAAAGATCACGACGTTTCGACTTCTCCGAGGTCATTTTCAAGTGGATGTAAAAATACAGAATTAGCATAAATATATTACAGTATAAAAACATAAGAATGTAGAGAACGCTAAAATGTGGTAAAATATGTAAATATAGGTGATAAAATTACATAAAAACAATTAAAAATAAAACCAAGCGTTAAAGGACTTTCTAAACAAATAACTTAGCGCGGATTGAGTCGCACTGTTTGTTCAGTGTTGGCTTGAGTTCTTTGATAAAAAGCATTTCAAAAATAAGACAATCAAATTTGTTCTGACACTTCTTTAAAATCTTAAAACTTCGCGCAATGCCATTCAAGTCCATATCATGTTGCTGTCTGAGGTGGTTTCCGACTGCCGACCCCTTGTGTTCTTCAATGCGTTGATGTAAGTGTCGGCATGTGTAGCCGACATAACCTGCATCGCACAGATCACACTGGAAATGGTATACAACGCATTGTTGATTCACAAGGGGCGGCTTGTCTTCCTTCACTTTGATTTCACAACAAGCTTCTGACAACAAGCGTCTGAGAAGGATCAAGATCCAATCAGAATCGTGCTCCCATTCAAAGACCAGAAATCTGCTGACTCAGTTAGAAGACAACTTAGAGACCTCAGCCGCAAGATAAATGCGGTCTTTGTCCTGTGTACACCAGTCGAAAGATTAAGGACGAAATCAAAGTGAAGTGTAATTTTATCACCTATATTTGCATATTTTACCACATTTTAGCGTTCTCTACATTCTTATGTTTTTATACTGTAATATATTTATGCTAATTCTGTATTTTTACATCCACTTGAAAATGACCTCGGAGAGGTCGAAACGTCGTGATCTTTTATCGTTAATCTTTATAGCAAATTTAACAAATCTCAGCTTTCATATTTATGTCACGCATCGTCTAAGGCCCGGTTCAAACGTCGAACTTTACATGTGCCGAACCTAATAATTAGGTTCGGCACATGTAAAGTTCGACGTATAAATCAATTAGGAACGGCACTTTTGTATTTGGGTCGACTCTGCCGTTCTATTCGACTGAGTTTGTCGAATAGAACGGCAAAAGATCGATTCATACGTCGAACTTCACATGTGCCGAACCTAATGCATAATTTATGTTAACGTATTTTTCAATATAACCGCGCTTCTGATTGGCTATTTAGTGGGTTTGGCGCCCTTGCAGACAGAACTCACAGAAGTGTAACGACGGTTACCAGCATTCACGTTGTAGATTTTTAGACTGAAACTGGACAGCTTAAATCGGTATTCTAAAAAGTTGCTTTTCTTTTTATCCATAAAGAAATCGTAATGTATTTTAAAATTTATGGCGTTACTTTATTTTGTCCAAATATCACGACACGATCTCCTCAGCTGTCTCCTTGCCATAACAGAACACAAAGCACACTAAAATCAAAACAAGAATTTTCAGGCTTGGTGAATTTTACTTTTTTCGGTTTATTTCCTTATTTTAAGCGGTAAAGATGATATTTCTTTTCGCCACGAATTAGGTTCGGCACATGTAAAGTTCGACCGTCTGAATCAACAGTCGAACTAAATAGTTTGGGTCGACCTGAATAGGTATTAGGTTCGGCACATGTAAAGTTCGACGTTTGAACCGGGCCTAAGAAACGAATAATATTTCTTTATTTATCGCCGTTGAAGGCTGGCTGAAAAGAAGGAGTACAGGTTAGGATATAAGATACTGTGCCGTGAGTAAGGAACCATTTAATCGAAAGGTTAAAGTTTTAATTTCAATTGAGAAGTTCTCCCTTTGTTTGATCATGCATACAATGGAGGTCACGGCCCTTCACAGTTTGAAGGACTATACACTAGTCGCCGTTATTGTAAACTGTAGACCAGTTGTTAAACGAGCTATTAAAGCTATGTCATGAGGATTGTGATGTTTGTCTCAAAACACGAAATGATTATACAGATTATAAAACACCAAGAGGAAGATATCAATTACAAGACCGTTAAAGCCCAACTTTACTACTCGTAGAGTTCTTGTTTACTTATCATCCGAAACTTTAATCCAAGCCTAATATCTGGTATGAAATTCAGATTTATTGAGTTAAAGTAAGATTATGTATAAGCGCATTAAAAAAGGGAGGTGTGACCCAAAAAAACTACTTCGAGCCACCTTAATTACTTCAAGGTAGACACGCTTGCCTCGGTTGAAAAATCCTTTTGGATCGATTTTATCGTTGCATTTAAGACTCCAAATGCGAAACATCTTTAAGTTTATTGTTATTTATATTCGTTTACAACAATTTAGTTATTGTTATCGCTGGATTAACGCGAGGATTCAAGTTGTTCTCGGTTGCGAAATGCATTTGTATTAAGTTCACAGCTGAGTGATGGAACGAGTGAGCGGTAACGTAATATTGCGGGTTTTTTGGGGGAATTAAATGTAACAACTTTTGTCGAACGCAAACAAACCAAAAAAAAAAAATAAAACAGTAATTTTCACTTCGGAAAAAAAAAAAAGAAAAAGAAATCCGTCCCGACGAGAATCGAACTCACGTCCTTCGCCTTTAGAGCCCGATCGCTTACACACTGCGCCACCTCGGCTTTAACTAAAGGTCAAATTTTGTTATTTCAACGCAGATAAGCGGGAAAAGTTTACATCAGATTGATGGAACGAGCGAGCAAGCGAGTGAGTGAGTGAGTGAATTGGCCGCCGTTACCGATAACCCGTTCATAACGCATGCGCGTATTCACGGGTTATAAAGTTAGCCTTTGGTGGGCATATATTAAAACCGGTGTATTTGTTAAATTACTTGCTTTTCCTTTTTGCTCTAAAACGAAACGACTTCAGGCGACCAAGGGGAGATTTTAGGCCGATTCGGAAGTCGACAATTCTGACTTTTTCGGGCCGCGCTGCTTGAACACAGGTCATTTTTGCTCTATGCCAAAAATACCACAACATTCAGGTAAAATAGAAGTGCCTTCCACCGATATGTCGAAATATTCGGATAAAAATTAGATAAATCGGTTAAAAATTAGATAAATCAGGCAAAATCACAGACACACAACCGCGCCGCTGGTCAAAGAGAAGCAAAATTTAGCTAAATGCATGAGTCAAAAACTCAAAAGTGGCACCTTAACTGGGGCTAAAATGCCCTTAATTACAAAGATCTCACCTTATTTTCACAGATTCTCATGAAGTTAAACCTGCGGGTATCTTCTTGTGTTAGACATGAGCGAACGCTTTTAAGAGCTCGTGTGCGTTATTGTTTACAACAAAGCCCAAACGTAAATAGTCAATAAATAAGAATAGTGTTTTAGCAGCCCAGAAGTACTTTTAGTATTCCGAATACCTCACATTTAATCCCTTAATGCCCCTTACCTTGGATTTATATCAATCTAAAAAGTTTAACTCTGTATATACATGCACGATTGTAGGGTATTTGTCGATTACCAGTAAGTTCGAACTTCCGCACGCGACTAGATTTTAGCTCAGTGACATTATTCAAAATAATAAAATACTTTGTTAAAAAATTACATTTTAACAGTCATTGGTAAAGTATTCTGCTACTTTTGCAAAGGAATTTTGATTGTCCGGTGGAATAAGTTTTAGTTGGTCTTGCGTATAGATACGTTTTAAAGTAGATGGATAAATAACGTCCTCAAATTGTAGGTTATAAGAAATGTCACGACAACATTCGTGTAGAAACACGTTTTTAAGCCATTTTTGTTTGTTGAATCTTCTTTGACTGTCAGACAAAAACTACTGTTATAATATACCAATAACATGTGATTCACCGGTTACTTGGCTAGTTAGTTGCATGTATAAATATAACTTGCGAACAATCTCTCTCGGGCGTAGGTGTGTGGGAATTCAACAACCCTGACCCCTGAAAGAGCTTGCTCACAGGCTAGACCTGTTTTTTTTTTTGTCGAATATTACGCGGATTGCCTCTTAATCCACTTTGCTAATCACGCTACATTCAGTTTGTTAGCCATCGTATTTCCCTCTTGTATAATTAGCCTTCATTAAATGTAGTACCCCTGAAGAACCGTAAAGAAGTTGAAAAACTCTAAGAATCATATCCCGGATATAGCCGTATTTGGGCTGGAGTGTAATGCTTTTTAACCCGTGAATACGCGCATGCGTATTGAACGGGTTATCGGTGCCGGCGACAGATATGCAAATGAGCACTCACTCGCTCACTCGCTCCTTCCATCGGCTGTAAACTTTGTGACGTAATGCTTTGTTACGAATGCGTTTTATAACAAGAACAGCGTGAATCCGGCGATAACAATAACTAAATTGGTGTAAACGAATATAAACAACAATAAGCTTTAAGATGTTTCGCATTTGGAGTCTTTAATGCAACGCTAAAATCGATCTAAAAGGAATTTTCAACCGAGACACGCGTTTTGATGCTTTTCTACTTTCAAGTAATAAAAATTTATCTCATTTCAAGTCAGTGGTCACGGTGGCCGAGTGGTGTAAAGCGCGGACTTAAACGAATGGCCCAGGTTTGAATCTCGCTCGGGCCGTTCTTTTCTTTTTTCTTTTTTTTTTCTTTCTTCTTCGGACTGAACATTATGAAAGTAATGTACTGTATTTTTCTTTTTGCGTTTGTCAAAAATCCTTAAGTTTAATTTAAAATAAAAAATACCGCAATATTGCGTTACACGTTAGCATTTCTTATTCACGGGTTGGCTCTTAGGAGCCTTTGAAGAAGAGTTGCAAGATTATATCAACAAAAATTTAAAGTAGAAGAAGGCCATTCAGCATTGGAAAACTTTGCAAGGCATTATATCTTTGAAGGTAGAAAAGGATTATCTCCAAGAGATTATTTCCAACAAGTTTCTGATCAAGTCCTTACTCTTTTAAAGGTTAATAGAGGCACTAAAATTAAACTGATTCTATCTTGCAGAATGCGCAGAGCTAATTTACAAACTGGAGAAGTAATTGAAATAGATGCTCCTTTCCATTTAGGGATAGATATTAATTTAAAAGCAACGGATATAAATACTCTTTTAAATCAAATGATAGATGCAATTCTTTAAAATATAGCAACGTTCCAAATGATGGGCTCTAATTGGCAATTTGATTATGTTAATCATTTGGAATTGCATTTAGTTGAATATAAACCTCTTGGTGGAAGTGCATATATTCCGCTTCCTCAATCACTTGCTAGCAAAAGTGATTGAAATGCCTAAAAACGGTGATCTTCTTCAATTTACACATCATAACAGATCTATCAGGGTTCCATTTGTGATGTATGCTGATTTTGAAGCATGTAATGAACCCAAAAGTGGTTGTGCTCCAGAAACTGGAATGAGTTTCACAAATCAATTTCAAAAGCATAAGCCTTGTGGCTTTTGTTTCAAGGTGGTACCCTTTGATGATACATTTCTGAATATTCCGCCTATTCTTTACAGGGCTAAAACCAACGAGGATGATGTTGCTCAAAAAAATGTGTTGATAAATTAATTAAAACAGTTCGATATATTCACAAAACGTTTGACAGTAGGAAGAAGTTATTCACCAAGGAAGATAAAAAAACAATATGAGTCAGCAACAATTTGTTGGATTTGTAAAGAAGAATTCACAGAATTCGATAAAAAAGTCAGAGATCATTGTCATTTCACTGGAAAGTATCGAGGCGCAGCACATAGCACACGCAATCTTCAATTTAGGAAACCAAAGTTTACTCCTGTTATATTTCATAACCTTGCTGGTTATGATGCACATCTTTTTGTGAAGAACCTGGGTAGAACGCCTGGAGATATCAAATGTTTACCAAACAATGAAGAAAAATATATTTCATTTTCAAAGTCTATTTTTGTTGGAGAATACACCAATAAGGATGGTAAAACAATCCCTATTAACCATGAATTGAGATTTATTGAATCAATGAAATTTATGGCATCTTCACTTGATAATCTTTCAAGGCATTTGAAAGCATCAGGAATAGAAAAACTGAAAGAAACAAGGAAAGAATTTAGAGATAAAATTGATCTTCTATCCAGAAAAGGAGTCTATCCATATGATTATATGGATTCAATTGAAAAATTCAAAGAAACAAAATTACCCCCCAAAGAAGCATTTTATTCTTTAATTAATGAATCGGGAATATCTGATAAAGATTATGAACATGCCCAAAATGTTTGGAATGAAATTAATATTCAAAACTTAGGAGAATACCATGATCTCTATCTGAAAACAGATGTACTGCTTCTTGCAGATGTTTTTGAAGAGTTTAGAAATGTTTGTATGGAAAACTATGCACTTGATCCAGCATGGTATTATACAGCACCAGGTCTTTCCTTTGATGCTGGACTCAAAAAATCAGAAGCAAAGATAGAATTATTGAATGACCCTGATATGCTTCTGTTTTTTGAGAAAGGAATCAGAGGAGGAATATCAATGATTTCAAATCCACATGGAAAAGCAAATAATCATTATATGGGAGATAAATATGATCCAACTCAACCATCTAAATATATTTTATATCTGGATGCAAACCTTTATATTCTTGGGCAATGACTCAACCTCTTCCAATTGGAAACTTTCGTTGAATGAAAAACTTTAATAATTGGGAGAAAACTTCTTGTGTCCTTGAGGTTGATTTGGAATACCCAAAAGAGTTACATGATTTACACAATGATTATCCTTTTGCCCCTGAAAGAATAATTTCAGGTAACCACGTTGAAAAATTAATACCCAATCTGCGAGATAAGAAACATTATATAATTCATCACAGAGCCCTAAAATTAGCTCTGAAACATGGATTAAAACTCACAAAGATTCACAGGGGAATATCATTCAATGAAGAACCTTGGTTGAAACCATATATTGATTTCAATATAAAACTTCGTCAAGCTGAGAAGAATGACTTTGAAAAAGATTTCTTCAAATTAATGAATAATGCAATCTTTGGTAAAACAATGGAAAATATTCGCAAACGAGTTGATGTCAGACTTGATAATGACAGAAAGATTGCAGAAAAACTTGCAGCAAAACCAACGTATCAACATCACACAATTTTTGATGAAAATCTGAAAAAGTGTAAGGAATATAGCTGGAAGATAAAAGTTACAAATATAATTAATTTAAAAATTAATTTTATAAATTATTTTTTAAATTAATTTAAATTTAATTTAATTATATTTGTAACTTTTATACACCCCTATGAGGAATATAGCTGGAAGATAAAAGTTACAAATATAATTAATTAAAAAAAATAATTTATAAAATATTTTTTAAATTAATTTAAATTTAATTTAATTATATTTGTAACTTTTATACACCCCTATAAGGAATATAGATGGAAGATATAAGTTACAAATATAAAAATATTTTTTTTTATAAATTATTTTAAATATATATATTTTTTATTTTATATTTGTAACTTTTATACACCCCTATAAGGAATGACAGAGTTTTGAGGAAAAAATGGAAATAAATAATATTGGAATCTTATATAATTTAAAAATATTTTATTTTTTTATATCTTAATATAAAATGATAATCAAAGTAAATTATGATGTCCGAAAGATGCAGTTAGCTGATCCCGAAATAAAGAAAGCAGGTCAAAAAAAATTAATTGCCTTTTCAATATAAAAGTTGGTGAGAAATCTAAAACTAAGATTGACCCCCATGAAATAATCGGTGTACCTTTTGATGGTTGTATCATAGTTAAACTGCGTCAAGTATTTCTCGGTAATATTAACTCCATTTCTATTGTAGCAAGAGAAGTGCTTGTGAAAGAAATACTTAAACCCCAAAGTTATTTTGATGAGTATGAAGAGACGGAGTATGAAGTACCTTGGTGCTGTGGAGACTGCAGACGTTTAATTAATTCAAGTTGTTCTTTAAACGTTTCCCAGAAAGTTATATAACATATTTGTTATATAACTATTCGCTAAAATCTCTAGAATATGCTTTTTCATATTTTTCAATATTAACACACAGATCAATAACCACCTCATCCCTTATTTTCATTTCATCGATGAATTTCTGCGAGTCAAATCGAGCACCTCTCAAACATGCCCTCAGATCAGACAGAACTTTTTCATATGTTGTGAAAGCGGTTTCACATTTTTCAATTTTCTTTTTATAATTCTTCACTTCCTGGAAAGTCTTCAAACCCAACCCAGCACCACTTATAACCCACAAAACAATTGGATTGAGTGTAACTCCTCCTGTAATAGTCCCAACAACAACAAGTCCCGTGGAACCCAAAGTCAACATAAGATTCATTTTCTTAAAGTGTTTGAATGCTCTCTTATAACACCAAAAACGTTTGTGGTAATACCTGTGAAACTCTTTCAATTGATTTACTTTTTCCTCTTCAAGTGCCGGGTCAATATGGTTGAAATTAAATACGATCCGACTTGGTCGGCGGCGTTGTAGTCTACTGTTTTTCTTCATTTTTTTTAGATAATTTCAAAAAGAAATGTGATTTGGAGAGAGCTAACATTTAACGATCGATCCACTATTCTTGCTGAAAATAACGCTCCTGCTGAATTTGTATTGAGTTTACAGTGGTATCCATGTGACTTAAATTACATGTTTGGATTTGCTTACTTGCTCATGAATTATTAATGAATTTTGTAAGTGTACGTTGTGGCAAAAGAGATTTTCAACGTGAGGCGTATGCGCGAGGAAATTTTACATACAGTTTAAAGGCAAGCAATGTTTACGTGGCTTGTAAGGACCCTTTCTTTTATTTCAACATATTTATTGGCGAAGTTTGCCCTGAGAGTTACAACGGTCAAAGCTCACTAAGGACTCTTGACTCATTCGTTTGGATTTGATCTTACGTGCCTTATTATTCAAACTTTTATTTTTCACTTTGCTACCTTTTTTTGCTTTT
Source organism: Cladopsammia gracilis (assembly GCA_022457155.1). Lineage (NCBI taxonomy): Eukaryota > Metazoa > Cnidaria > Anthozoa > Scleractinia > Dendrophylliidae > Cladopsammia > Cladopsammia gracilis. Next base: position 1,100,549 of record JAJGOT010000241.1, on the reverse strand, counting down.
ATGTTAGTGAACCTCACAATAAGTTCAGTGACAGGGGGATAATTTAAATTTTGGCACGAACACGCTGGCAGTCTAGCATGATATGATCAAAATAGGTGGCAAATTAGGGGATATTTTGATGGTAAGTTGCACTCTTGAGTGTTAAAGTAAGAGGAGGGTTGGGATGTGGAGGCTACCCCCTCTCAGCGTCGTCAAAGTGTGTCCTTCTCCGAACCTCACTCCACTGTGCTTCGTGCATGTATGAGCATTGTTTCCTAGTTGAGAGAAGGACTGGACCGGTGAAAGGTGAACTTTTAATCTTTGCCATGCATTTTTCATGTTTTTTTCATCACTTACCGCAAGTGTTGAAAAACAGGAGATTGTTCAGAATTGTTGCAACTAGTTCTAGTTCTAGTTTTAGTTGTAGAAAACACAAGACGTGTTATGATGTTCCACTTTTCCCACTTCGTGCACATACGAATGACTTTCGTCAGTCTGAGTTTTTATTTTGCGATCAATTTGCAGCCATGGTGTATGTCGCTTTGACTACTTTGGTAAAATTAGAGCATGCATCTCTTCCTGGTATAAATCTGACTTTTTTAAATAAATATACGCTAATTGCAGCAAGGATCCGAAAATGGGTCAATTTTGAAGTGATGAAAGGTCGATCAGTTAGGGTCTCCAGTGGCAATGACATTCGCGGTTCAAAATCTCACGTCTTTTTAGTTATAGAAACAAAAGAACTGAATTTTTATTATGTGTAAACCATGTGTTGTGTAGAATTTTTGAAGGGAATGGAAATTGCAATCGAATTTGAGTGGTCGAATATTATGCGGACTGCCTCTTAATCCACTTTGCTAATCACGCCACATTCAATGTGTTAGCCATCTTATTTACCCCTTGTGCAATACGCCATTTCCGAGTTGCCTTTAGCCTCTCTATCAAAGCGAGGCTAGGTGCGAAACCATTCATATGAAAATGAGTTTCATTCACATGCAAATAAGTTTTATTTGCATGTGAATGAAAACTCATTTTCATATGAAAGGTTTCGCACCTAGCCTCGCTTTGATAGAGAGGCTAAAGGCAACTCGGAAATGGCCTATACGCCTTTACTAAATGTAGGACCCCTGAAGAGCCGTAACAAAGTTGAAAAGTCCTATGAATAAATCCGGTAAATAGCTGTATTTAGGCTGGTGTCTAATACTTTTTCAAATTATAAGAAAAACAATGATTCATCTTAAAGCTAAAGCTGTGTGTCATTTCGTTTATTCAGGTACTTAAATAACAACCAGCTAAAACAATTACCTCCAGGAGTCTTTAAACATAATGCGCAGCTGGTGGTGCTGTAAGTTAAACATTTCAATAGTAATTATTAACAAATAAACTACATTTCGGCGTGCGTCTGTTTGGTTATAGATCCCTGATGACGTCAAAACGTAGCAAAAAAAAGAACGACCCGGTGATGATGAAGTCGAGTGCATCAATTATGTTTGCTATCACACTATGACAAATCAAGTTTGTGACCTATAACTGAACAGGACCACGGGAAAATAGAAAATGTAAAGCAGCACACGCGCAACTTTATACTTCAGGCTTCAAACTTTGGACACAATGATTTAATCCTTAAAAAAGACTTGCTAAGTGACAAATTATTCATTTGCCTTGTTCGTATTCTCATTCCTTGAAGTGTTAGTATTTTGTTCGCCCACACCTTGTATAATTACTGATTTCTAATTTCTTTTTACTTTGCTATAAATTGTCGAATACTCACACACCCGCCCACTCCCACCCACAACACCTCCCAGCACGGCCATTACCCCCTTTATTCATGTTGGATTTATTTTTTGGAGATATAAACAATTACTGTAACAATTACTATTTACCTAAAAGTAGTACTAAACCGTCGCGGAACCCATTCCATGTCTTAACCCTTAATAGATAGCATGTGATGCGCTCGACAAGATAAGGTAAATAAAATGGGTTATAATTCTGCGACGTCATCCAAAATGGCCGCCATCTTGGCCATCGTCTTGGATTTTACTAAAAATTCAAATGTATCGGAAAATGCGAAAAATAAACTATTTTTCAATAGAGTTGCAAAATATTATGTTATTGAACATTTAGCTGTCCGATGGTTAAAATGCAGTTTGCTTACCGCATTTTCGGTAAAAGACAGCTGTAGTGACCATTTAAGTGTATAAATCCCTTCTTCGTTCTTAGTATTTTAGTCTTGGTAAGAAGGTCCGATGCACACCGGCCGCGAACTGCCGGTGTAAGAGGTCACATGCAAATCTCTGTTAACGTGCCCCTGAGATCAAATTTTCGATTTTCATTTTTTTGACATTTTGGTGTACAATTAGGCTTTCTTACTCATCTTGCCAAATTTCAATTCATTACGAACATCAGAAGTCATTTTATTTTAACATTTATTTCCGAGAATTTACCGCCGCCATTAATCAACCTTGTTACAAGGCTTGGTTGCGAATGGGAGAAAGTGACGTCAAAGACTCAAACATATCTCACGGGTTGAAATTATAATAACATTAAGTATTGAAAAACACGCGAAAAGCAACAAAAACTTTGGACTTGTTCTTCGTGCAATTTTCTATGCTGAACCCGTGAGGTATGTTTGAGTCTTTGACGTCACTTTCTCCCATTCGCAACCAAGCCTTGGAACAAGGCTGATTATTGGCGGCCGTAAATTCTCGAAAATAAATGTAAAAATTAAATGACTTCTGTTGTTCGCAATGGATTAAAATTTGGCAAGATGAGTAAGAAAGTCTAATAGTACACGAAAATGTAAAAAAATGAAAATCAAAAATTTGATCACAGGGTCACTTTAAACTTTCGACACATTTCTGCATCATGGCATCTTATTTAAAGGCTATATCATTTGTCGAGTGTTCCTCGGTTTGAAGTAAACGGACAGATAAATCTTATCACTGCTTCGACAATGGTTAAATGTACGAATATGTCGGGCCATTTGAGGCCGTGATCGTGACAACAGTTATTTGTGTGGGGTAGGGCGTAGGGCGAAATGTGTGATCATGAAACGCAAAGTATATCAACTTTTTACCTGATTAAGACCACTGTGGTATTTAGCTATTTCTGTCCTTTTTTTCGTATTGTTTTTCTTTTTTTAAGTCGTGAATACGACTTATTGCGATTACCGGAGAAAAGTCACTCGCTCATCGTAAACTTTATATTAAATTTATATTAAATTGTGGATATGTTACACTTCGGTAATAGCATACATGGAGTCTGAAATGGGAGTAAACCAAGTCCGCCATTACGGCTGTTGTGTTTACGAATGCTCGATGAGCTGAAACGTCGGTTTGGAAAACGTTGGGGTTCTTTTACTTGTTATTATTGTTTGGCAAGGATATCTGACATTAATAATGAAGGAAAAGGTATGTTTGTCTCGTAATTTTCATTTTCGCTAGTGAACACATACCTTCGTGTTTACTAGCTACACACGAAGGTTTTAGAGGTCCTTCTTTGATAAAAGATATTGGTACGTGGATCTGCAACTGACATAAGTGAAGTCGTCATAATATGCACGATCTAAAAGGACCTACATTGTGTAGGGTAGGAAAAGGTCCGATGGTTGTTTCATATTCACGACTTGGCTCGCAAGGCCGGAGCCTTTGATTTTATTTCCTTTCCATCAGTACGATAACACACTATCTAGATCTTCATGAAACATTATGCGAGAAAGAAAAAATCAGTCTAATATCCACCTCGATGCTCCCAAAAGATATTAACTTGTACAATGCAACTAGTAATGCAAACATTTGTCAAACGTTACACACCGCAACTGGGGTCAGTTGCATAAAACTTAACGCCAGACGTAACAGCTAACGTCAGATGTTCAGCCCAGTTAAAGTTACTATTTTAACGTCAGACGTTAGCAGTTACGTCCGACGTTAAGTTTTATGCAACTGGCCCCTGATGTTTTCTTTTTCTCTTAATTGATACTTGTCATTAATCTTACTGTGTGTTTGGGTTGCCTGTGGTTCGTGAGACTATTTTCGGCGCTCGTGAATTACTGGCTCGATAATACTGGAGAGGGAGTAGGGGGAGTGGGGGGGGGGGGGGGGGTGCTTTCTGCCAGCCTTACTTCAGATTCATGTCATGCTTTACTTCAGAACCATTTGGGACTAATAGTTGATTAATCCAGTGTCGGTGTCAAACTAAGTGAACCTAGTAAGTATTTTTAGACAGCAGCAAATTTAGCTGAAAACAAGAAAATGTCTGGAAATTGAAGAATTTACTAAGTTCAATAAGTAATCGCCAATTCTCGAGCAGAAAAAAAAATTCTCTAGAAGAAAAACCCAGCATCACCTTGAAGTTGGAAGTCACGCCTATGCTCTAGAGTGCGAAACTTGGTGCTTTTTGATTAGTCAATGACTTCATATGCTACAAAACCAGAACAGGCCGGTGTTGAACAGAAACTGTTAATGATCACACGGAAGACACGGAAACACCCCAGGCTTTAGATTCTCATGGAAGAGATGACCATCCAACTCCCGATCACGATATGATACGTATAATATGTGTGAATTAGTTGCTTGCTCTAAGCTTGCAAATTTCTCTGTACAGATGCTTGAGGACATATGCAACTTTTTTTTCAGCTTGAAATTCCGTCCATAATCATTAAAGCTAAAGACGTTAGTTGTGAAGAAAGTAGTTACAACTAAGTCGAAGTAAGTTCTATGGCGGATCTAGGGAAGCGGCCCCCTCCCCTCCCCTTATTTAGCGAAGAAATTAAGGGGAGGGGAGGAACTTTTTTATTTTATTCTGAACAAGAGAACGAGACTGGGGAGAGGTAACCTGCAGTGCAAGTTTCCCCCCGCCCTCACGTGACTTGCGCTCCGCGGTCGTTGCTCACTCCTCGCGCCCGCGCACAGCAAAAGCATATGTTTCGCTTCACACCTTTTGCGCGAGCTTTGGAGAAAAAATACCCGGTTGTTTTGAAATCTAAAGAAACGAGAACAGAGCAGTTTATATATGTAAGATGACTCACGTATCATTTCAAAAGAGAGGACCTTGACTCTCCTGGTTAGAAGGTGCATTCTGGAAAAAAAAAAACAATGGAATGCAGGGAACGCGTAATTGTGCGCGAGTCCACCAAAAAACCGAAGCAGCAAAGACGGATGCATGGGGCTGATAAAGTTTCGAGTGAGTGTGGATACGGAGAAGCAAGACTGCGAAAAGGCGTTAAAAATCGTTGATCGCGAGAGTTGGCGCTCCACGCCTGCCTTTGCGAGCATCAGCGCTTCGAACCTCCCCTGCGCGCTTTCGAAGAAAAAAGAACGGCTGCTTCGCAATCTTAGAACACTAGAACTGAGCATTCTGTTTCAAATGCCCCACCCATACTGTAACGGAATGTTACTCTTAACCCTATTCGGCCTTGGGGGGGGGGGGGGCACAAAGTGCCCGCGCTCACTTTCAACATTCATAACTTCTTTAATATGTATTCAAACGCCATCAAACTCTGTGACTTTTCCTAAAATTTATCTGGCAACAATTTCATATGACAATTTTTTGATCACGTGACTTGACGTTTCCATGGCAACAAGATTTTGACAGCCATGTTTTTGGAAATTTGCATATTTATACCTTTGAATGAAAAAAACAATGTTTATTGGTATAACTTTTGTATGTTTACTTCATTTAGCGTTTATTTATTGGTTTTGATTAATTTTGCGTCAATTTGGACGGTTTTTAAGAGGTTTTATAAAAATTCAGAAATCCAAGATGGCGGATCCAAGATGGCGGCCTCATAACTAATTACCTAATAACTACGTCATATGACGTCATCGCTTCATTGTGCGGACAGCAAAGGAGACAGTTTTGGACATACTATGTAGCCTCTAGGTTTCATTGTCATAGTAATATATTCCCACTGGAGCCCCCACTCCCAAACACCCCAAGCTAGAATGAGTTATGGGAAGAAGCGAGCCCGGAGGCGAAAGGGAGCGGGAGCTCAAAAATGAAAGAACACGTCTAGTCATCGCTGCGGGGAGGAGGGAGGGGCGCCAAGCGGACGTCTGGCGGCCGTTAGAACGAAGAGAGGAATAAACCGGATAACGACGGCCTATTTATGCAAAACCACCTAATATATGCATAACTTTTTTTTTTAAATTTTTTTTTTTTAATTTGAAAATTTTTTTAATGAGATATGATATAATACAATACATTACAATACAATACAACCTACATACATACATACGTACATTATTATTATAGCACTTGAGATACTAGCCATAAATATAAGAAGCAGTGAAAACATTAGAGGCATCAAACTTCGTGACGGTCAAGAAGTTAAATTAACAGCTTTCGCTGACGATATGACAACTTTTTTACTAGATAAAGAGTCTATTGACAATCTTTTTATAATGTTGGATGATTTTGGAATCTGTTCTGGCCTCAAATTAAATAGAAGCAAGTTAGAAGCTATTTCTATTGGCTCGCCTTCGACAAACTGGAACATTAATTTTGATTTATGCAACTCAATTAAGATTTTAGGTATCTTTTTCTCCTACAATGCGAAAGAAGCTCTCAGATTAAACTTTGAGTCAATTTTAGAATCTTTAAAAAAGAAATTAAATTTATGGAAATGGAGAAATTTAACTATTTTGGGCAGAATACAAATTGTAAAAACATTCGCAATTTCAAAACTTCTCTATCGTGCTTCCCAAATCTCTTTTCCAAAAGAAATAATAAAAAGTGCAAATACGATCATATATGATTTTATATGGAAAGGTAAGGACAAAGTGAAAAGACGAGCACTGATTAATAATATTGAAAACGGAGGTTTGAAAATGTTGCATTTGGAATCCCTAATTGAAGCACAAAAGATATCTTTTTTTAAGCGGTATGCTGACCCTGACTATGCTGCTGATTGGAAACTTGTTTTAGATACAATCTTAAAGCCTGTTGGTGGCCCGTGTCTTTTGAATTGCAATTTCGATTTAAAAGTTCTTCCTGTTGCTCTTAGCCCTTTTTATCGCGAATGTCTAACTTTGTGGGCTAAACTTAATACGCAAACATCTGAAAAAGAAGAAGACCTCTTAAATGAAATAATCTGGAACAACAGAAATATTCTTGTAAACAAAAAGTCATTCTTTATTTCTGATATGATTGATTTAGGCATTCATAGAATTTCTGATATGGTTAAACCCGGAGGAACCTTTTTAACATGGTTTGATCTTCAGGCCAGAGGTTTACATCAAAAAGCTTTCTATTGTGGTGCGGGTTAATAGATGCTTTACCTCTAAAATGGAAGCAAATTCTGAGAACTGTGACGACTCTAACCAGAACCCCCTTTGTTTCTACGAATTTTACGTTGCTACTTCAATCAAAACGATTAACACTAACTGAAATTAATACCAAAAAAATTTACGATGAACTTGTATCCGATATACGAGAAACGCCAACTGCTCAGATCAGATTTAATGAAATGTTTTCTGGATGTGAACTTGATTGGAACAAAATTTACAGCCTGCCTTTCCAAGTTGCGTTAGATACTTACACAAGAGATTTTCAGTATAAGCTTTTAAATAGAATAATATTTACTAATACAAAATTATATAAGTTTGGGTTAGCCGATTCACCTTTGTGCACCTTCTGTGGCAAGGAAGATGAAACCCCTGAACACTTATTTATTTTGTGCAATTTTTCAAAGTGTTTTTGGCAAGAAATTTCTTGCTGGTTGGAGCATCGTAATATTCATACCGCTATTGATTTGACCACTCAAACCAATATTATGTTTGGCTTGTTGGATATTAATGAACATTTCATGTCTCTTAATCACGTTATTCTTATAGCTAAACAAACTATTTTTCTTTGCCGTCGAAAGAATATAGCTCCAAATTTCAATATATTTCTTGCAAACCTTAAAAAAGTTGTTAAAATAGAAGAATTTCTAGCTAAACAAAAAAACAAAATGAACCTGCACCTTGAAAAATGGAAACTTTTCGTAGAATTACTTCAGTAATTTTTTTTCAGTATTTGTATCTATAATTCCTTACTGTAATAACTATAACTTTCTATTTTTTTTTAATCTTTTATTTTATTTATTTATTTTTATAAGCAGTAAAAACTATCTGTATGCTATACAGTTAAAAGGAACACAGGGCGCATAGGCGTGACCTGTGCTCCAACTAGTGAGACTAGAGTTAAAAAATATATACAATAAAAAATATTATTATTATCATTATTATTATAATTATTATTATTATTTTTTTTATGTCAAACTCCTTACCTATGGAGTCAAAGCAGAAATGATTTTACGTATTTTTTTCCTTTCTTTTTTTTATGTACGTATGTATGTATGTAGGTTGTATTGTATTGTAATGTATTGTATTATATCATATCTCAATATATGCATAACACCACCCCCTACTGGTTCACGGATGCACGGGTGTAGAAACAATTGAATCCTAGCGGATTTGGGAGTGTTTGTGCGTGATGGCACCAGTGAGAATAGTAGTCACACACAGACTGAAAATTTAAAGTTTTGTAGTCACACAAACTAAATAATAGTCACACACAGACTGAAAACTTGCAAGTTTTGTAGTCACACAGACTAAATAGTCACACACAGATTGAAAATTGAAAGTTTTGTAGTCACACAGACTGAATAATAGACACACAGACTAAAAATTTGCAAGTTTTGTAGCCGCACAGACTGAATAATAGTCACACAGACTGAAAATGAAAAGTTTTGTAGTCACACAGACTGAAAACTGAAAGTTTAGTAGACACACAGACTGAATAATAGTCACACAGACTGAAAATTGAACGTTTTGTAGTCACACAGGCTGAATAATAGTCACACACTGAAAATTGAAAGTCTTGTAGTCACACAGACTGAAAAATAGTCACATAGACTGAAAATTGAAAGTTTTGTAGTCACACAGACTGAAAAATAGTCACACAGACTGAAAATTGAACGTTTTGTAGTCACACAGACTGAATAATAGTCACACAGACTGAAATTGAACGTTTTGTAGTCACACAGACTGAATAATAGTCACACAGACTGAAAATGAAAAGTTTTGTAGTCACACAGACTGAATAATAGTCACACAGACTGAAAATGAAAAGTTTTGTAGTCACACAGACTGAAAAATAGTCACACAGACTGAAAATTGAAAGTTTGTAGTCACACAGACTGAAAAATAGTCACACAGACTGAAAAATAGTCACACAGACTGAAAATTGAACGTTTTGTAGTCACACAGACTGAATAATAGTCACACAGACTGAAATTGAAAGTTTAGTAGACACACAGACTGAATAATAGTCACACAGACTGAAAATTGAACGTTTTGTAGTCACACAGACTGAATAATAGTCACATAGACTGAAATTGAACGTTTTGTAGTCACACAGACTGAATAATAGTCACACAGACTGAAAATGAAAAGTTTTGTAGTCACACAGACTGAAAAATAGTCACACAGACTGAAAACTGAACGTTTTGTAGTCACACAGACTGAATAATAGTCACACAGACTGAAATTGAACGTTTTGTAGTCACACAGACTGAATAATAGTCACACAGACTGAATGAAAAGTTTTGTAGTCACACAGACAGACAAATAGTCACACAGACTGAAAATTGAACGTTTTGTAGTGACACAATCTGAATAATAGTCACACAGACTGAAATTGAACGTTTTGTAGTCACACAGACTGAATAATAGTCACACAGACTGAAAATGAAAAGTTTTGTAGTCACACAGACTGAAAAATAGTCACACAGACTGAAAATTGAACGTTTTGTAGTCACACAGACTGAATAATAGTCACACAGACTGAAATTGAACGTTTTGTAGTCACACAGACTGAATAATAGTCACACAGACTGAAAATGAAAAGTTTTGTAGTCACACAGACTAAAAAATAGTCACACGGACTGAAAATTGAACGTTTTGTAGTCACACAGGCTGAATAATAGTCACACAGACTGAAATTGAACGTTTTGTAGTCACAGAGACTGAATAATAGTCACACAGACTGAAAATGAAACGTTTTGTAGTCACACAGACTGAATAATAGTCACACAGACTGAAAATTGAAAGTTTGTAGTCACACAGAGTGAATAATAGTCACACAGACTGAAAAATAATCACACAGACTGAAAATTGAAGGTTTTGTGGTCACACAGACCGAACAATCGCCACACAGACTGATGATAAAAAGTTTTGTAATCACACGGACGGAAAAATGATCACGCCGAATGAGAAAGCCAAAACCAACTAACATGGACGCGGAGCGGAAAACATACCCGCGCACGTGGCGACTAAGAGAACCATGAATTGTAAAATAAACTAACAAATTTAAACCCCGCACCAAAGGACACAAAAGCGGGAAGGGGAAACCGAACCACACCGGGGAAATACAAACAACTAGAGAAAAAAACCAACCTCTGGAGCCACAACTGGTATAGCGTCGGTGGGAGCAGCGTCCGGAGCAACATTACGAGCAACAGGAGCAGGAAGAGCCGGGAACCGGTAGTGCTGGTTTTCGGCCGCTGGAGCCGCCTGTAAAGGATGAACTTGAACTGCAGAGGCTGCAGCAACAGCGCCCGCAACAGGGTTCTGAGTAACTTGCTCCGGCATAGAGACTAGAAATACGAAGGCGCAGCGATGATTAGAAAAAGAAACAAACGCCAAGCGGACGTCTGGCGGCCGTTAGAACGAAGAGAGGAATAAACCGGATAACGACGGCCTATTTATGCAAAACCACCTAATATATGCATAACACCACCCCCTACTGGCTCACGGATGCACGGGTGTAGAAACAATAGAATTCTAGCGGATTTGGGAGTGTTTGTGCATGATGGCACCAGTGAGAATAGCCTTAATGTTCTTGAAGTTACGAAGGGGAGGGGGGGGGGACACATTGGGCTCAGGAACTCAAAAAAAGCCCAGGCCGAATAGGGTTAAAACACTATTAGTAAAGAACAATAGCAATCCTTTCTGTTTTAGAACCCTCCTATCCTTTAAAACAGAGCACACTTCATGATATTATATTATGCTATGGCCAATCAAGAAATTACAGTTAGCTTCTCCTTTCCCCTATACTTTCCCCACCGCTGATAAGAAGGTTTCCCGGATCATAAGCTTGCACAGGGCAACCCTATAATCTGGAAACCGGAATAGGAAACCGGAAATCGGAATTCGAAATCCTTTTTCAAGCCTGTTTGTAATAAAAAGCCGAATATCACTGTTTATTTCTTAATTAATTCGCCAGATTTAATCGCCAAAGTTTGGCACGAACACGCTGCAAGTCAGGCACGATCAACATAGGTGATCGATAGTTGAACTCTCGGGGGTTAAAGGAAGAGGAGGCCGGTTGGGATGTACAGGCTACCCCTTCTCAACGTTTTTGGAAATTTCCTAAGCGCTTATCATTTTGGGAGGCCAAAGCAATCGATAGTTGTTTGCTGACAGTTTGCCTCGACAACCAAATTTTGAAATCAGTTTCGACGAAAGTATTGAGTTTTTTTCATCTTCTCAAATTCTTTGTTTTAAAAGTTGCTTTGATGTTTTCACTTTTCCAGTCTATTATAACATTCTGTTATTGACTTGGAATAATTTTAGTTTAATTGAGGTAATTTTCGAAAAGAAAGAAAGAATCAAAATGGTGGATCTAAAATGGCGGCTCAACAAACAAATGACGCCCTGTGACATCATCAAAGCGCAACCACCTCACGTTGAAGAGGACACGATGAGTTAAGATAACACATGAAGAATAGGAGAAACTGAATCTTCATTTCCCACATTCATTCATTAATTTAGAATAAATCCTGCTATAGATTAATATTGCTAAATGCTTCAAATACATATGAACTAAGAGGCTTTCAACTAAGCGACATAAAGTTCAACAACTTTTGTACATCCTTTCACTGTGAATAATTCATGTTGGGAATGAATAAACCGAAAATAATTCACTAATGAAATGCAAGCGAGGTTCCAGGATGGCATTTGGATGCAGTCACTCATTTTAATTGGGCATTGACGTCTCTGTCAATAAGCCACCAAATCAGCGCGGTGTACACTGTACATTGTGCATTGTACACTGTACACTGAAGCTGTAAAGTATGATATAATGACACATGTTACTGCTTTTTGGTGGCATTACATATGGCTTGACATCATGATACTTATGACGTCATACCTCGTTTCCATTATAACCCGTCATCAACGAACTAATGGAGAAAATGTGTGTAAGGGATGAACGAAAAGTCACTGCAAAGAAATAGTCTTGAGAGAAATCTTAAGGGGGTGGGGGAGGGGGTGGTGGCATACATCAACCTATCTCACTCCTGAGGCAGTGTTGATAAGGCCGCAGCATCGTGGTTCAAAGCACTTCTGTTATTTGCTAGCGCTCTTGCTCTATTCTACTCTTGTCAACCTAAATTCTTCCCTCTGCTTCCATCTAGCCTTCTTCCAAATGGATTCGCGCCTTTTGAATGCAAAGATTATGTAAAATTTTTAGGAGTACTGATTGACAAAAATTTAACCTGGAGGCCTCATATTGAACATATCGCTTCCTAGATCAGTAAAACAGTAGGCATAATTGCCAGGCTGAGGCACCATGTACCCCTAAATACCCTTCTTCAAATCTACCGTTCGCTGATATTTCCCTACACGCTCTACGGTCTCCCTGTTTGGGGCCAGGCATCCCAGTGTGATTTAAAGTCTGCGGCGTGCAAGACTTGAGAGAAAGTGTTTCCGGCATCACGGATATGGGCATCTTAGATCCGACTCTCAATCCGACGCCGCAGACTTTAGACATTTAATCACGGCCTGAGAAATTTAACGATCCTAGCACTTTCAAAGCGATAACAAACTTTGGCCGATAAGTATTTATCTTGCAACAAAAGTGAGCCAAAGAAACCACAATGTATGCCAATAGCGCTAGCTCCGAATAACGGCATAAAGAAACAAAATAATTCTAACGGCTCTGGACAGCATGAATCCTCCTATCAATCTGAGAGATAATCCGCCGAGATCAAAAGGTTTATATCATCGAAGAGAACAAGTTCTTAACTGTGATCTAAAGGCGCGATCCTCTCTGAAGTCTTGCTGGGAAAGCTTTACACTTTAGGCTTTTAAATACTTTTTGCGACGAGTGGGAGTCGTGTTTAGCCTGTCCTTTTTTATCTCGTTAATGCGCATGCGCATTAAGCGAGATTTCGGAGTCGAGTACGAAAAAGGGACAAAAGTTGTTAACAAAATTTTGTGGACTTTTGTCCGGGGGGGTTTCTTGTCCCTTCTTTATAGAAGGTATATTAGGGCATTAAGGATATGGTTGGTTAAACCGGTTAGGATTTCAAGAAGGGCGTCACATACTGCCACTAAAATGTTTGGGGAGCACCCCCGGACCTATTGTTAATTTCCCTAGGGTATTGGGATGTCAGAACTTGTCATGAACTTGTCATATCTCACATTACGTTAACGCAAAGGTATTAGTCCTTCTTACATTTCGATATCTCACGTTACCTATCAGTTTCAATCATTTGTCGTAAAGCCATAAGGGTAAAAATAGGTCAAATGCGTTTTCTTGGGAAACGTAGTTTGAGAATTTCACGGTGTATTTTACTAATGGAGACGTTTTAAGAAAGTTAAATGGGACAGGAAAGTTTGTGTTTTAATATGAGCGGTATGGCAGAGCAAAATAGCATGAAATTTGCGTTTTTTCTATTCATTGCTATTACGGTTTGATTGTGCAATAGTATGGTAAACATGTCATAGTTTTGTTGATTTTTTGGCTTATAATGATGACGGTTGAATGGAATTGCGGCAAGCCTTCAATGGCTTAAATTTTTACGTCTTTTGCGTACTGTTGCATAATGAAACTGTAATAGCAATGATTAATTGTTTTAAAATAGCACAAAAGCGAAAGTACACGGGTCAGCCAATACTATGCTACCGGTGCCAAGTGCAGGTTCAATCAAATGAGTTGCAACCTGTAGGTAAACGAACTTAAAATATTCACCTTTATACGGACTTCTATTTTATGAAAGGGGTCAATCCGGCAATTTCTTTTTTAGTCATATGGGAAGTTTGACTGAGTCAGGGGCTCTCCCATTCAGTACATTTGATAGCTGCGTGGGGCTAATTAACACCACTCGTATTATTAATCACGTTAAAAGTGACATCAAATATTCTAGATATGACTTGTTCTCAAAAGAACATGCTATTTTGCTCTGCCTTTTAAGTCGCTTACCGAGTGACAACCGGAAATATCGTGAAAAGAAAAATTGGTAAGAATATTCTGCTCCCGGAGGGGGGGGGGGGGGGGGGTGGGGGGGAACTCCTATAAGTCGTCAAGCGGAGGTGCTCGTCAGGAAAAAAAAGTGGAACCCTGAAAGATATCAAAGTGGCCGTTATCAACCAGAATTTTACCTCTAAAAGATACCATTTTTTTACCAAATATGCGATGGAACAATGCGATGCGGCTAGAGTGCTGGAAATAAATAGACCTGACTATACATGGGTCGAATTCCAGCTACCATCAGAAGGAACACCGGAAGGCAGTAGCGACTCGTCTTTCGCTAGGAACACACTAAAAGATACCATTTTCTGGGAAAATGAGGTTTTTTTTTAATCATATATTCTAAAAGATACCTAGATCCCGAATTTTCACCCCTAAAAGATACGACGAGCACCCCCACCCAACCACATATGGGAGTCCCCCTCCGGGGTTCTGCTATACCGTTAATAGTAAAATACTGTCTCCCTACCTCCCTCCATTCGACATTACACCAACCCATTCGACGGCCTTCTGACAAACATTTGCGAACAGGTTTATCTATTAGTTTTCGTAGTTCCGTCCAGATCCCATCAAAGGTAATAGTAGGACTAAATGACGATTTGCAAAACTTAATACAGCTATTTTTATAGCTAGTAGTATGCACCCCTAAATGATGAGAATTATATAAATGTCTTTCCAAGTTCACTCGCGAATCAACAAGATAGTACATGCTTCTAGCCAAGCCCCTCACAAATGCACAGAACAGTACAGATCTCTAATCAAACTTCGGACAAACATCCGTCAATCAAAAGTACAGACAATACAATGGTAAACAATTCTTAAATACTCTGTGCACAACGACACCCTATGTCTTATTAAAAGTTGATATACGTTTTCAAATTTCCCAAAAAATAATCCCTCTTTTCACTTACAAATCTAAACTTAAACAAAACCTCA
Organism: Cladopsammia gracilis; assembly: GCA_022457155.1. Classification (NCBI taxonomy): domain Eukaryota; kingdom Metazoa; phylum Cnidaria; class Anthozoa; order Scleractinia; family Dendrophylliidae; genus Cladopsammia; species Cladopsammia gracilis. The sequence goes on along the minus strand of JAJGOT010000241.1, from coordinate 1,085,336 downwards.
TCATTAATTTCATTTTGGAGGTCATTAAACACCAGCCTGCACACTAAAATATTTCAGTTTATCGAAACTGTTATCAACTTATTTCAATTCTTTGACAAGTCATCAACAATTAAAAGGAAAAAAATTCAAGACTTACCTTTTAAGTCTAATTAGCACGTCATTAACTCTACTCATCTCACATCACTAACCGCAAAACAGCCACTGTATTAAACTCCTCAAAACGTTAAAAAAGCAAAGTACAGTTTTTCTATAGTCAAAAACATCTTACACAATACAGAATCGTAAACGCGTTTTGACTACATAACTCTCTTCAGCAACAACTTTAGAGATCAAAAAATTCATTCACCATTCTACCATAAGAAAAATCCATTAACACCTCTCGAACAAAAATAGATCTGCCGAAAAACTGATAACATTTACTTATTTTAAATCATTAAACGCGCACGGAAATTTAAAACAAAATTAAAATACATTTATAAGACGAAAATAAATTGAACAATTCCACAAAAACTCTACTTCACAGATTTCTCAAATACAGTCGGACCTCTATTAAGCGGCCGCCTATTAAGCGGCCACCCTCCATTAAGCGGCCACTTTCCAAAGTCCCGAATTGTTTGTCAGTAAAGTGCTGTATTCGATACCTCTATTCAACGGCCACCTCTATTAAGCGGCCGCGGCCACCTTTTTGCTGTTGCAAGTTTAGTGTTTACTGTATTTTTACCTCTATTAAGCGGCCAGCAAATCATCTTTTCAAGCGAAATGGTGACAGATAATATGAAGGTGATAACTGATAACAATAAAAACTGCAATTTAATCTCCACTTGCCCAGTTTCACGGTTACCAGGACCTTGCCCTATCTATCGGAAAGGCAAATGACTTGATCTTCTCGTTACAACTCCGAGCTCCACAACGGCAAACAGCAGTGACGGATTATTTTAAATAAATCGTCCGTGAAATATTTTGAGCTAAAATTGTTACAGACTATTGGTGCAAAAAAGGCCTAAGAAACTTGATGTTTTGTTGCATGGATTTGCATATTTTTCTGTACCTACTCAACACCAAAAAATACTGTACTTATCGACTACATGCCCTCTGTGTTAGAACTAGAACTTTGCACGGACTTGAAATGCGCAAACACAGGGCACTTAATTTTTTGTTTCAATGATTGTTGCATTTATCTTCACATATGTTCACTTTTCAACAAGCCTTTTGCTATATAGAGGCAATAAAATTACGTTGACTGCCATTTCTATCCAATTTATATTGCACCTCTATTAAACGGCCAACCTCTATTAAGCGGCCAGTTTTCAAAGTCCCGAGGGTGGCCGCTTAATAGAGGTCCGACTGTACAAACGATGTCGTTACCCTAAGTACAAAATACGTCTTCAATACTTACGAACGACATCATACCGGAAATACACTTATCCACCCATCCACAACAACACGAAATAAAGGGGAAAGAATTTTAAACTAAGCAATTTAAACGATACTTCCGACAAGAAATCTACTTAAATCGCAATTGATCTTCATTTAAACAAACATGCGCAATTTGTTATTATTCAAACTACCGCACAATATCTTCCCAAGTTTCAAACTCCTCAATATATCCAACACAACTACCCGCTTTTTGTCACGTCAAACAATACTAAATCAAAGGGCTCTTAAAGCCATCTCGTTAATGCGAGAGAATGTAAGGTTAATAAACAACAACAACAAGAATTGGAAAAGTTGGGTGCCTTTGATAGGTAAATGTAGTAAAGACGTGATAGGTAATATATGTGTAAAGCTGCTAAATGGTTTATTGAAGTTGAAAGATTGAAAATACCTGTAGGTCTAATCGTAGAGTTAGACATTGCAGTCATAGAGGACTTAAGGGCTTTTTTACGAGCCACCAAATCAATAAAAGTCATGAGCAACAAAATAATCACGAGTATGAATGTAAATAATTTTCATGTTAATTTAGCGTATTTGTTCAAAATAGTCTTCATTTTACAGCTGAGGGGAAACTTCAACTTGATTATATTAAGCGAATGAGCCGAGGCCAATTTGGTTGCTACGGGGGGAAATTATGAGGAGGGATGGGGGTGGCAAAACTACTTAGATTCAATCTATCTTTAGAGAGCCCTTTTACTTAGTTAATTTTCTTTGTTTTGTATCAGTCACAGTATTTTAGAAGCAATGACTTGTATGGCATTACAATGGCGATTTTCTTATCAATCGAAATTTGGGAAAGATGTTCGAAGGTTAAAAAATATTTACTATCTTTATTTATTGATATTTAAACAAAACTAAAACATATTGCAACGATTTTCATTTGGGATTAAAATTGATTTACTAGCAATGTTTTTAAACAGCCAATTAATATGTGCAGTGTATATGTGGATGTATGAGACAAAACAAGAACTTTGTGCATGTGAATAAGTTCAGTAAAAAGACTTCAGTAAAAAAGGAATGTTTTATCTAAATACTTCACTAAGGTAGACTATTGTAAAAAAGGCAAATGAAAATATTTTACTTGTCGCTTTTTCCGTCAACTAAAAAATTGTGTACCTTCGGGCAGAATGGTGTCTCTTGTAGGAATAGAGCTGGCGATTAGATTTCGTTTCCTTTTATAGCCGAAGCTGTTTTCAAAACATCTCGGCTTAAAGAAGCCTTGGTAAAAACGACAAGCGACGTGGCCCCGAAAATTGCCGACATGAGACGTTCTGAACAGCGAGAAACGGCTCGATTCCGCTTCAAAAATACGACAAATTACGACAGCGACTTTAGAAGGTTGTGCAATTTACCAATAAAAATTAAACATTATTGACCATATCGTTCATATCAACACCCGACAGCCAACGGTCTGTTTTACATGTAACGATCAATTTGTTATTGAAACGTCTACCAACCTCGTTCCCAAGGCCCCTATCTTCCTCTCTCTTGGATCGGACGTGCAGTTAGAGTACACCCTAGACTCCCGGTAAACACATACATATCCGTGACCTTTGATTTTTGATTTTTTTGGCGCAAATTGGTTTTAACAAGCTTAATAATTTTCCTTCGAGCATTTTTATTTTAAAAAGAGACTTATCTTTTGATCTTGATGAAAAATTGCACTTTATCAAATAAAGACAAATAAGTGACAGGTCACGCGTGTGGTTTCCGTTCGAATTACACGCACCGGCTCCCCCGACGGTGTCAATTTGCGCGAGGGCAAAAGTAACGACCCTCCCCTCGGGTGAATGTCATTTTGTCATTTTGTCTCTGTGTATTCGAATTTCGTGGTACAGCCGTTTGGATCGCGGACAATGGCGAAGCGAAGATGGCCAGAATCGCTCCAAAACGGAGCCCTTTTAGAGACCGTGAAACGGAATTTGGAAGCTAGCACGAATCGCACGGGTAGACATTTAACCTGCGGCCTCACTGGTGGCAATTCGGGGAGCTTGAGTTGAATTGTTTAGAATTTATTGGCTTTCGCGTGGCGAGGGTTCGCTCAGAGGTCGCCAGCCTTCCCTTCTTTTATAGTGGATAGTGGGGCGAGTGACAAAAGTTGTAAAAATGCATTTAAACCGGTCAGGATACATCAAGAGACAATAAAGTAAAGGTGCGAAGACTTTAGTGTGTAATATTTTCGATTTTTCTATCGCTTATCAATTCCGTGACAAATCGTATTATTACCTAGTATATTTCATTACTGTGTACTGGCTTCGAGTCACTCACATCACGATTGGTCTGCCTGTGGGATCATCCAATTTAAATCTTTTTTTGTGTGCCACAACGCATCGGATAAATGTTTACGCTTATCCGCGTTTGTAGATCTTTATATATATAAGATATAAACATCTAAGAATTTTACGGAGATTTTAAAGAAGAAAAGAACTGATCCATGACCTATGGTCGCTACAATGTCTGTCATTGATCGATCAGATTCCGTTCACGCATATTCATTGCTATTTTAAGACTTAAATTCAGTCAGGAAGTCAAGACAAAAAAGTGCATATCCTTAGAATTCCTCTATTCGTCAAAGAAAGAATTAAGCAAATATATATTTTTCCAACTTTAATTTCATTTTTAAGACAGTTTTGAGATTCGCTCTTTCCTGTTCTTTATAATCTTCCGGAAACCGGACATTCCACAAAGATAACAAGTATCGCAGAACATTCATAATCCATCGGACAAAATTATCAACAAAAGCCAGAGAAACTTTTGATAACCCAGACGTCAGATGTGGGTGGGCTGAAATATCTGTTTTCCGCTTAGTTGTCAATGCTTGTTAAAGGAAATATTTCACGCAGTTGTGTATGTTGTTATCGATATCGATATGAAATGTTTTGGAAAGTGAAGCGGACATTGATTTTTCTTTTGTGGAGAGTTGAAAAAGAAATGGCTGCATAAGTTAATGTTATACATGAATGGGTTATTTGCGAATATATAGTAGTTCTGTCTTTTTTTATTCGAAAGTCGAGAGCTTTCTATTTCCGGTATCATGTGTTTAATAACTATTAGAGATTAAATGGGTCTGCTTTAAACCTCAAAATATAGTGTTGACAGTGTCTTCTTGACGACCCCCGGGGTCACGACCGCAGTAAAATTTCGTAAAATATTCTATTAAGATCCAAGTCTTATGCGATAGTCATATATTGAAATAGTGGGATCTTGCAATTGTTTTTTAATAGCTCCTCAGAGTTTATTCCGCGTGTAAGTGTAATGTGTTTCTCGGAGCTAGGCAGTATCTCCATTTCATCCGGTTTGAAATATTTGAATCTCCAGCATAATAGCTGTACACTCTTTATCAAGTTTCCCGGAAAGTGACATCATGAAACTTAGCGCCCCAATTTCTCAAATTATAAAATTTGTACTAAAGTAATCAAACATGCGGGATTCCTGACCGCAGTATTTTTCATAACCTTTTTCTGATCTGCCGGAGATACAGGCAAAGGTTGTCCGTCGTTGCATTATTATGCAGTATTACTTTATTTTGTATTAAATTTTCCACCGCAGAAATATACTCGCGCAGAAAAAATTACTTGTTTTAATGATGTATATCGGCTTAACAAGAACTTTTCAACAGTGAATATATTGCTATCATAACTCCGAGGCGACCGGCACAACAGTCATCTGTATTCCCGATTCAACTCCACACACGTCCTCAAAAGAACCAGAGACTGTTATCATAATACTGATACATATTTACAACAACGTACAATAATTCACTCACTAGTTTTCTCGTTGTTTATGCTCATATTGGCGCCAGAACAGCAACCATATAACTAGGAGAACTATAAAAACCTCCGGTCAGGAAGTGAAATTGTTTAATACCGATGCCTTGGATTTTATTTATACTTGACCAGAAATCCGCAAACATTTCCTCCCAGCAGAAATTTAAGGTGTCCCGACGTGCAAAAATTTCCTCCCGCAAAACAAATTCAGTCAAAATTTCCTTGTGCACGGTAGCTAAACTAATAAAACTATGACGTCTTTCCCATACTATTGCATACAAACGCAAAGTTCATGCTATTTTGCTCTGCCATATCGCTCATATTAAAACACAAACTTTCCCGTCCAATAACGTCTCCATTCGTAAAAATAGACCGTGAAATTCTCAAACTACGTTTCCCAAGAAAACGTATTTGACCTATTTTTACCATTCTCGAAAGCAGCTTGAATGGCTTTACGACAAATGATTGAAAATTTTAAATATTGATACGTAACGTGAGATATCGAAACTAAGAATTTTAATATCTTTGCAGTGACGTAATGTGAAATATGACAAGTTCATGACAAGTTCTGACATCCCAATACCCTAGGGAAATTAACAATAGGACCGGGGGTGTTCCTCAAATTTTTTAGTGACGGTATGTGAAGCCCTTCTTGAAATCCTAACCGCTTTAACCAACCATATCCTCAATGCCCTAATATAGCTTCTATGAAGAAGAAAGAAGAAACTCCCCCCCCCCCCGGACAAAAGTCCACAAAAATTTGTTAACAGCTTTTGCCCCTTTTTTCGTGGTAATTTCGAAATCTCGCTTAATGCGCATGCGCATTAACGAGATAAAAATGGTATCTTTTAGAGGTAAAATTCTGGTTGATAACGGCCACTTTGATATCTTTCAGGGTTTCACTTTTTTTCCTGACGAGCACCTCCGCTTGACGACTTATAGGAGTCCCCCCCCCCCCCCCCTCCGGGAGCAGAATATTCTTACCAATTTTTCTTTTCACGATATTTCCGGTTGTCACTCGCTAAGCGACTTAAAAGGCAGAGCAAAATAGCATGTTCTTTTGAGAACAAGTCATATCTAGAATATTTGATGTCACTTTTAACGTGATTAGTAATAAGAGTGGTGTTAATTAGCTCCACGCAGCTATCAAATGTACTGAATAGGACAGCCTCTGACTAAGCTAAATTTCCCATATGACTAAAAAAAAAATTGCCGGATTGACCCCTTTCATAAAATAGAAGTCCGTATAAAGGTGAATATTAAGTTCGTTTACCTACAGGTTGCAACTAATTTGATTGAACCTGCACTTGGCACCGGTAGCATACGTGTTGTAGTATTGGCTGACCCGTGTACTTTCGCTTTTGTGCTATTTTAAAACAATTAATAATTGCTATTACAGTTTCATTATGTAACAGTACGCAAAAGACGCAAAAATTTAAGCCATTGAAGGCTTGCCGCAATTCCATTCAACCGTCATCATTATAAGCCAAAAAATCAACACAACTATGACATGTTTACCATACTATTGCACAATCAAACCGCTTGGCCAATCATAATGCAGAACGTAGCTAATACAGGAAATCGCCTGCTGCTGAGTTGACCTCTGATACGCTTGGTTAATTGCACGCTTACTTGTAACTCTAAAATTTTCTTTCCACCAGTGATCGAGTGCATTGTTATTTAGAAGTTGCTGAAACCAATTCTGTGGTCGTGGAAATACCCAAGCCCTCCTTGGCGACGAGCAAGTTCGTGGCGAGCTCCTAAATGTAAATAAAACGCCGACAAACCTTGAAGATAGCGTAGTTGAAGGCGTCTTCTTCGGTGTCTTCTCGCAAAAAAAAAAAATGCCGGATTGTTATATTTATCAAATGATAAGCAGGAGAATGACTGAAATTAAACTTACAAGATCTCGATTCGTGTCATCCATGTCGATCTGTACGTTTTCGCGCGTAAACTGCAGTGTCAGTGAACTCATATCTTATTATATTTTACCCTGGGGAGTCTTTTACTGTGTAACCGCATCCCCAAGGGTAAGATGAAACCTGAGATAAACCGAACCCAAGCCATTAACCCTTGGGAAGGCCCCAAACCCAAGGTGTGTGTAACCACAACTCAATAGAAAAAAACGCAAAGTTCATGCTATTTTGCTCTGCCATACCGCTCATATTAACACACAAACTTTCCTGTCCCATTTAACTTTCTTATAACCTCTCCATTAGTAAAATACACCGTGAAACTCTCAAACTACGTTTCCCAAGAAAACGCATTTAACCTATTTTTACCCTTTTAAAGTAGCTATAATGGCTTTACGACAAATGATTGAAACTGATAGGTAACGTGAGATATCGAAATTTAAGAAGAACTAATACCTTTGCGGTAACGTAATGTGAGATATGACAAGTTCATGACAAGTTCTGACATCCCAATACCCTAGGGAAATTAACAATAGGTCCAGGGGTGCTCCCCAAACATTTTAGTGGCAGTATGTGACGCCCTTCTTGAAATCCTAACCGCTTTAACCAACCATATCCTCAATGCCCTAATATAGCTTCTATAAAGAAGGAACAAGAAACCCCCCCGGACAAAAGTCCACAAAATTTTGTTAACAACTTTTGTCCCTTTTTAGTACTCGACTTCGAAATCTCGCTTAATGCGCAAGCGCATTAACGAGATAAAAACCAACATTTTTTTGCCACCCTTAAACACGCAAATTGTATGTCATTGTTGTCATACTTTGTTCTCATAAATTGTGTATAATTAACCCTAATATTCCAATGAACTAAAAAACAACAAGACATGTGATATAAAATCGAGTACTTCTATATAGAGTCGCACAAAACCACGCAAAGCGACCACAACCAACATCAATTTGCCGAACATTTTTGACAGAAAATCGTTGACAAGTCATCAAAGTGTAAAACCCCAAACATGCATTACATCCTTTTAACTCTAATTAGCACGTCATAAACACTTCTCATCTCGGATTACTAACCACAAAAGAGCCACTGTATTAAACTCGCCAAAAACTTATGAAATCAAAATACAATTTTTCTATACTCAACACATCTTACACAATACAGAATACTAAACGCGTTTTCCAAATATTACTCTCTAAAGTAACAACTCTAGAAATCGAATTAACACCTCTTGAATAAAAACAGACCGCCTAAAAACTGAGAAGATGTAACTATTTTAAATCAATAAACACACACGGAACGACCAGTAATCTCTTTAAATACCAATTCATCTTCATTTAAACACAAATACCCGATTTATTATTTATCAAATCACCATAGAATATCGTTACAATTTCCAAGTGCTAAATAAATCTTACAGAACTGCCGGTTTTTCTTTATGCAAACAATATCGTTACACTGCTCTTAATAACGTCACTTAAACAACGCCGCCAGGGTCTGACTAGAAGCCTATCTGCACGCTATTTTCTTCTTTTTTTCTTTTAAATCAATAAGAGGGGGACATTGGAGATTTGCGGTGTTACGGTGTTGCTCATTTTTTTATGCGGTGTTGCGGTGAATAAAATCCCAGCTTGCGGTGTTGCGGTGATCTCAAACCCTACGGTGTGCGATGTTTACACTTTACAGTCTGCGGTGTTCGGTGCAACAAAATTATCTGCGGCGTCGCCGTTTCCTGTTTGACTCTAAATTTAGCCTCTATATGTTATTTACTCCGTACTTATTTTTGAAAAGCACGTACCATTATGTTAAATTTGTAACAAAAAACAGTACAATACTGTCTAGTTAATCTTAAATACTCTGCTGGTCGCCAATCCTAAGCTTTTTTCATGGTAACTTGACAAAAAGATATATTGCGGTGACGGTGTTTCGTCGACTTTTCTTGCGGTGATGCGGTGTTCCGTAATTTATTTTGGCGGTGTTGCGGCGATTCAGAGCCCCCCAATCTCCCCCTCCAATAACATGACCACAAAATTAAATAAAATAAATTGCCACTTTTACACTCTATGTAGTTTACCACTGAAAGAAAACAAACTGCTCGTAGTCTAAACGAACATCTCTGTAACAGGCCATTCTGTTCTAAAAATCAAATCTTTCTTACTTCACCCTTATACTTCCCCCCCCCCTCCCTACACAGTAGGCAACAGATACACTTGGACTACAATGGCTCGTGGAAGGCACGACGCACACGACACCTGTTTTCTAATCCTTAAGTATCCAACTAACCAATATTATATAGACTTTAAAGACAATTGAAGACTTACCATTGCGACAAAAATCATCTACCGATCTAACAACTAACAATTTTATTCACACCAAACGACGAACAGTGGAAAGCCAAATTCACCGCATATTATCAGCCATCATATCACTACAGCACCTGTGTTTTTAAACGCAAATCACTGTCAAATCTTATCATTAAAACCACTTTCCTCAGATCCCCTTCCGCTTTCCGGTGGCCACCCGCTTAGCGCTCGTCTGAAACGCATAAAAAAATAAAGCCTGTTCTGCAGGCTAGCCATTCGACTCTACAACAACCGCACAGTATATCCTACTGCAACTACCAATTTGCCTTACAGCAGTTACCAAGTAATTATACTTACATGGAAACAATGTGCCGCGATCACGAATTGTTTTCGGTGATCGCGGAATGTTGTACACTGTTCTATATGACCCTATATGTGCTCTTCGCTACGAATTTCTACGCGCACCAACGACCTCAGAGCTAGAGGTCTACTTGCATATATATATATATATATATATATATATATATATATATATATTTATAGCAACAAAAGGGATTTCAAGCGATACAATTTTACATGAAATTGTTGAAAAATCGAAACGCGTTCTTACAATGTCTTATGTAGCAAACACTCCTATCACAAGTGGCCCTTACGAACCACATGAAACCGCGAATCCTGTCAGTTGTGAAATAGCCAGCAGTGACCTGTTTGAACCAAGATTATTAAATTATATAATGAGATACCACGAAATTTCACCTTCAAAACCATTGATTTCATTCATTAAACTTACAAAAACTGTTTATTAAAACTTTGATAGCAAATCTTAGAACAATATCTATAATTCTTCGATATCCCGCGCGACTATTTTTCACAATAAGCCGTGAAAGAACGGGTAGAAATCCGCCTGTCTTGCAACACACGTACGCCCAACAAAAATACTATCTTCGAATCTCCAAGACCATCCTTCAAACTGCTCCAGATTTGGTACATTTAGCCCTATGCAACGAACATTTTAGTATAGACTGACTTTGAAAACCTTTCACATGCACAGTCCAATGGACTAACGTCAACTCCGTCACTCGCGCAATCCCATACTGTTGCGCACCGTTGATTTTAACCTCATTTTAGCGTCCTTTTTTGTCTCGCATTTCATGTGTTCTTTCAGCCATTAATTCTAGTAATAATCAGAGATTAAGAGTACGTTCGACATGTTCGTTAAAAGCTGAATTGAAAGAAGCAGTATAGATGTCGATTCACACCATGCTAAATGTTTTTCTTCACTGCCACTTGAGAATGCAAGTAACTCGCGAACATTTTGCTGTGACAAGGAAGAAACAGCGTGACATTTGCGTAACTTTTTGTTTACATTTACATACATCATTGAATATTTCCCAAAAGCAGCAAGTTTCGGCACATGTGAAGTTCGACGTTTGAACCGGGCCATACACGATCTATAATAAAACTAAACAAAATCATTAAGAAATCGAATGTTATTTAGTAACATAGAAATCATAAGATAACCAAACAAAGGAACACCGTGATGCAGCCCTCTATATTTTTAATACTTGAAAACAGCAATAACGGTCAACAACAGCGAGCAAAACCATGCGCGCATAAGTTACGAGGAAGAATTGTTGGATCTAAAAAGGAAAAAAAATCGCAGCCAACCGTTATTTCACTTGCCGTATTACAGAGACCCATGAACTGTGTAGAGATCGACGCGGATCGACAGCCTTCATAAACAGACCCTGAAATGTCTGTGGATGACTTTCCAGGCTCCATTTCACTTGCTATCTGATAAAAATCGGTCAATTCTCAACTTTTTTCCAGCCATTGAAAAGCGTACAGTTGCTTTTATGCGCTGCATATATGAAAGCGTCCTTCTCCGATCGGCAGCAAGCGAGGCCAAAGTAGATACCAGTTCCCGCCCGTGAATTTACCCCTGAAAAACACAAAAGCATCTTCGGGGGGGGGGGGGGGAGGGGCTAATGGGATGTCCAAGCATGACAAAAAATCTCGATTTTTTCCGCTAGTAAATTGCACAGGATACCCAACACACGATAGAAGACATTCAAAACGAAATTAAGATCGCGTTCGCAGACGAACGCAATTACCATGTACCTTTTTATATACGAAAGCTTTCAATTTCTCTAACTTTTCTCTCTGAAATACCGAACATGACAGGATCTAAAATTATCTGTCGACAATGAACATAACAGCGTCAATGTCTTTCCTGCTATTAATAAACAGTCACAGTAGGCCCAGCTATTTTACTTTTGTCTTTACAACATTTTAATTTTCAGGATCCAACCTTTATAGCAGACAGTTGCGCCGAAAACGCAAACTACCTACGGCGGTCTGCCAGCATGTCCCCCACGAAATTTTCAAACTAGAACACTCAAAAACGCCATTTCCGTTTTTTGAATTAAAAATACTTTACCTAGCACACTTTTCAAAAAGCTCATAATCGTGGAAGCAAATCGCCCTAGTCCCCCTCATCACAGGTAGCGGACAAGAACTGCATGACAGTCTTTTGCTACCCAGTCCCATAGCAGTGACAGCAACCCACACTTCAAAACCCAGTACCAGTTCCCATTTATTTTTTTAGCAAGACAAGTGACTGAGTACAATATCGCAAGTGTAGAAAACTGACCCTTTCTCATTACATGATCTTCACTACCATTCCATCACCCACATGCTCTGTCAAAATTACTACCTATTCCATTCAAAACCAATTACTAGAACTGCGCCCATAGCAAACGTCAACGAAAAATGACCACACGATCACCATTTTCCCGCCATTTTCACATCAAAATAAATTAAAACAACAGACTGATACTTACCACAAACAAACACAAACAAAAAAAAACACTCTACCATTTCATTTGTCTTCATGGTTTGTTGTAAAACCAGAGAAACAAGACATCCTACAACTGACATTCTAGTCCATTCATCAAGACTGAGTCTATTCATCAAGATCACTAGAAAGCCAGCGTCAACACAAAAAAAAACTCGATCACAGAATTCATATCAACATAATCACCACCCTTTACCCAAACACCAACTGACATTACCACACGACCCACACCATCGCTCTCCGACACTTCTGCGTTTTCGTCTTGAAAAAGTGGAGCACTAATAAGAGCAGATCCCCCAATGCTATACAGAAAACTTGTTAGCAAAGGGGCACAAGTTCTCCTCCTTTTGCAAAAAAAAAAAGAATAATAATAATGAAAAGTAAACACAAATGGCTACTAAAATAAAAGTACGCCCATTTCGTGAACATAAATTTCTATTGGCTGATTTGCATCATGTGATGTTTTCATGTACGTATTTTAAGAAGACTTATTCTTAAGGTGCGCTACAACAGCATCTTTACAAAATAAAAAAAAAGAACAATTGAAAAAGTTGGGTGCCTTTAATAGTAGGTGGTAAAAGAGAGTTCTGAGACACCCTCAAATTCCCCTGAATTTCACACAAATATTTCCTGCAGATTTCAACAAATAACAAATTATTTTTCATCAGCCCAAATCAACAGATACCACGTAATTCTGATGAGTTTGAGCAGATTTGACAAATTTGTGAGTTGTGTGAAAACTGACAGAAATTGTTGAATTTTTGAGATTTGTTGGGTCTGAAATATTTGTGTGAAATTCAGGGGAATTTGAGGGTGTCTCAGAACTCTCTTTTACCACCTACTGAGCTAAAATGACCACAAGACAAAATCTTGAAATTGGCCAATTTCAAGATTTCTCCGCTGAATTTCCGCACAAAAAAATCAGCCATTTTCCAAAATCTCACGCTCATTTGGGGAGAATATTTCTCCCAGTCTCCAATGCCCCAAAGCCAGCGTGTCAATTGCATTGCCTAAAATCACTCTTTTGTCATCTTCTGCACTCAACGCAATTTTGGTCATATTTTCCGTAAACAAATGATGCCCTCTGCTGCGAAAAATAGTTTGCCTCCTGAGTTGCTTTTGTTTTGTCTTCAAACATTTCACAAAATTTTCATGCCTCAAACTTTTCCTGATCATGCATTTTTTCACTCCTTTTGCCTTTCGTTCCTCCGTGGTTTCTGCATTCTCCTCAATCAGGAGAGAATACAGTTTCGGTCTCAGGGCGACAAATTCTGTCAAAATGGCACCTTCACATTCATCTTTCATCAACCCAATCTTTTTCTTGTTCCCCGGCACGATTGGCATTCCATTCAACACTGCTGGATGCTCTAGAGAAAAATCATTTGTGTCAAACCATTCTGCCACATCCCCCGCAATGTCAGCAAAGAAATCTTCCGTTTCAATTTCCAGCACCAAAGAATCTGTGTCGGTATACAGGAGAGAAACATTTTCCCACTTTTTCTTCACATATTCATAGTGAAAATCATACATCAAAAGTTTGGACAAATCCAAGATTGACATCCCAACAAAGATGGGTTTTGACATGACCACTCGCGTTTTCCTCATCTTGACTGCAATCAGAAACTCATCGAAAATTTTCACATCGGCGAAGTTGCATTTATTCACCAGCTTTTCTGCCCTTTCCGCATCTTTCACCAGTTCAATCGTGACTCGATTTCTCAGATTTTCCATGGTTTTCCCAAAGACTGAGTTGTTCATGAGTTTGAAGAAATCTTTTTCAAATTTCGTTTTTCCCTTGGATCTCAGGGCAGTGTTTTTGTCAATATAACATTTCATGAAATTTGCTTCTTCAAATTTGATTCCTCGCCTGATCTTTTTCAACTTCATTCCCTGGGAAAGATAAAACGCCAGATTGCGACCGTGCAAAACCATGCCTTCTTTGTCCCTCAGATTTTGCGTGAGTTTTTCAATCCCACCCAGCGCCAGTTTTTCCGGAGCCAGGGGAAAATCATTATGCTCGTCATGCAATTCTGGGGGATAAATGAGATCAACTTCCAGAATGCAACCTTGACCTTCTTCTTTCACAAACTTTTCCCAGTTTTGCAAATCTTCTTCGCTCATCCATTGGAATTTCCCAACTGGAAGAGGCTGCGACATGGCCCATCCATAAAGGTTGTTTGCGTCCAAATAAACCAGGAAACGAGATGGATCTTTTGGATTGAAATTTTTCATATATTGGTTGTTTGCTTTCGCAAATCGCTTGAATGCATTTGCGTTTCCTCCCCTGACTCCTTTTTCAAACATCAACAACTGTTCCACATCATCTAGAAGTTCCAACTTCACTCCGGTCACTTTCAGCATTGCATCCCAAGCCAACCCAGGGGTGGTAAAATAGTGCGCGGGATCCAGTTCATAGTTTTCTTCGCAAAGTTTTCTGAAACTTTCCATGACATCTGCAAGCAGCAGCACATCCGTTTTCAGATAAAGATCGTGAAATTCGCCCATATTTTTCACTTCAAATTCTTCCCAGACTCGCTGGGCATGGGCAAAATCTTCATTTGAGACTTTTTCCTGATTCAATCTGGAGAAAAAAGCGGCTTTCTTTGGCAGTTGTTTCTCAAACTTATCAAACCCATCCATGAATTCATAGGGGAAGACTCCTTTTCGCCGCATCAAATCGCTTTTCTCACCAAAAAATCTGGTGATTTCTTTCAATTCTTCTTTGGGGAGATTTTTTGCCAGCGATTCCAATCCTGCCAGCGTGAATTTGAAGGAATCCAGAAATCGAATTTCATGTTTCACTGAAAATTCTTTCCCTTTCTCCTCATTCCATTCTTTTTTCAACTCGAATTTCAGGGAAAAGGAAATATATTTCTCCTCGTTGTTGGGAATGCATGTCACGCTCAAAACTTCATCCATTGTCCCCAAAGCTCGCACAAAAAGATGAGCGTCATAGTTTGCTAGATTGTGAAAAAACACAGGGGTGAATTTTGGCCTTTGAAACTTCAGGTTGCAAGATTGATGCGCTGCTCCCCTGAATTTTCCTGAGAAGTGGCAGTGATCCCTCACCTTGGACAGACTTTTTTCTCCAAATTCTTCTCGACACAGCCAGCACACTTCCGCTTCTCGAAATGATTTCCATTCTTGGTTGGTCAGGGGAATCATTTCCTTTTTCGGCAAATTCAAGTGAGCTTCTCTCACTCGGGAAATCAATTCCCGAATAAACTCTTTGGGAAGTTCTTCATTTTCATTTGCAGCTCTTTTCAACACAGGCTCCATTTGCAAAAACGGGGAAACGAGATGAAACGCAAATCCGCAGGGAATATGCTCGTGGGTTTTTTGAGTTCCCCCCAGCGGTTTCAAAATTGACTCAAAATCTGCATATCCAACAACAGGCAGATGCATCATTTTTGGGAAGTTTTTGAAGGAACAAGTTCCTCCTGGAAGTT
The DNA here is from genome assembly GCA_022457155.1 of Cladopsammia gracilis. Classification (NCBI taxonomy): domain Eukaryota; kingdom Metazoa; phylum Cnidaria; class Anthozoa; order Scleractinia; family Dendrophylliidae; genus Cladopsammia; species Cladopsammia gracilis. The sequence continues at coordinate 1,069,610 of JAJGOT010000241.1, read as the reverse complement.
CAATTCTCGCGGCTTCAAAATCTCCGCAAATGGTTTTGTGTTTCTCCAGACTTTCCACTCTGGGAAATGAATTGAGGCATCTTTTGCAGAAAAATCTTTCATGCCCATTTCGCGAAACTTGAGAGCTTGCCAAGCGGGAGAAATTTTTCACCAGACAGAAGTGCGTTTTGAATTCTTCTGTCAGCAGAATCAAATCCACATGAAGTCCCCTTTCTTCCTTGGTGATTCTCAGGGGAAAAACAAATCCATTCCAGCCAAAAACGTTCACTGAAATGTCAGGATTTCTGGCCTCAAAAAACTTGATTTTTTCCACGGCCATGGGAAATTCGCAACCATCCCAATTCATCTCTTCTGTTTGTTCTCGCAAAGTCGGTGTGATTCTTTCCGGATGAACCTTGACCATATTTGCGGCTCTGCCCAAGCACCATTTAAAACACATCTCGTCTTCATTTTGCATGTTGATCACGGCTTTCTTGTTTGCCAAATCAGCAGGCAGTTCAATCCACCCAGATCCTCGCAGGGGGTTCCAGCGCACAAAATGAATTTCCAAACGCAAAACTCTTTCAAACATCCAATTGGATCCCCTGCGATTGAAGTTTTCCAGATTCTCAATCATTTCTCTTTCCATTTCATCCAGAATCTCTGGGTTGTTCCCCAAATTCCTTTTCTGCCGGGAATGGAAAAATGGATTTTCAATCACTTCCTCCCCAGAAGCCAAATTTGTTTGGGACATTTCCACATTCAAAACGCATTTCACTCTTGTTTGTGGATTTTCTCGCAGGAGCCTGAGAACCAACCATCTTGCTTTCCGGAAAAAATCTTGGGGAGAAATGGAATCATCTCCTTGAATAAAAAATTGTCTCGCGAATCCTCGCAAAGCGGATTGCCCTTCTTCCACGACCAACCTTTGTTTCCACAATTCAGCGATTTGCTTTTTCAATCTTTCCACCGCGGGATTGGCTCTTCTCCGAACATCCGCGTCATCCACACTTTCCAACCAATTTGTCCAATCGATAACCGTATCTACATTTTCTTCAATCGCTCTGGGAATGACTCTGGGGGGAACAATTCTTCTTTCCGGAATCAAAAAAGGCACATCAATTTCTGGATTTTTGTCATCTAGGTTGGCTCGTCTTTTTCGAGTTTTTGGCTGATTTTTTCCCCCTCCTTGCCAAAGATTTTCAACTAAAAACTTCACCAGTTCATCTTTTTTCAATCGCGACCATCCTCGCAAGTTTGTCGTTCGCGCAAATGATTGCCATGCAGCTAAAGACATTTTTAATGGAGAAAAAATATTTTTCCCCATTTAAAATGAAGTTTTCAATTCAGGAAGTGAGCGAAGGGAGCGAAGCGACCCCCGCGAACCCCGGAGGGGAAGGAAAAGAAAAGCAAACTTTTTTCACATTCAAAGAAGCCAGCGAAAAAACGGGGCTTCCCTCCAAAACGATTTTGCGAGTTCTCAAATCGGGCAAAAGCAAATACACCAGAAGAACCGATCAAAAAGTGTTCTGGATTCAGGAGGAAGAAGACTCACCATTCATCCAGATTGATGGGGAAGATTTTTTCACCGCAGAGGAAATTCGGGAACGATTTGGGTTATCACGCACAGTTTTTTTCAATCAACTCTGCAAGAAAAAAACTCATTTTCTGGATTCAAGGGAAAAATCGCACGAAGTCACTTGGGTTTCTCCCAGACTGGAGAAATTCCTGAATCTCATGAGAGTGAAGGCTGCGGATGAAAAATTCACGTTTTAAATTTTTTATTTTTCGGAGAAAAAAATGTCAGGAAAAAACAAATCCAGACCTTCCCAAGACGAAGAAAAACAAGATCTATTCTGGGAAAAAGCGTGTGAAATGGAAAAAAGCTTTCAAAAAGCTGTGGATATGGCCACTGGTTTTCTCCCAGTCCGATCGGAAGAGGATCGCGAATTTATTGCGGAGTGGATTTTTCGTGATTTAAAAAAACATTTTTATCTCACCCAAGAAAATGAATCCCGCGAAAATAACAATTTCTGAATGCTCTCTCGACAACCCCGTGAAAAAATCTTCCGGAAAAATCTCTTTCTGTCTCCTCCCATGCCTTCACAATGACAAATGGCTCAAAGTGAAACTCCAAACCAAATTCAAGATTTTCGCTCATCAAGGTGACTCGTTTTCTCTGGGAATCACTCTTCCGGAAGAAAACATCAAATTTTTCAAAGATTTGGAAAAGCATCTCAACTCTGCTGCGATGAAAAAGAAGCAGGCAATCAAAGAGATTTCCCCGTCTTTTGCTCGATTTCAGGAGGGAGATTTCACTCTCGTGAAAATCGACAAATCCGAGCAGGAAAAGATTTATGCCAAGATTTATCCTTCCAAACTCAAGCACACGGATTTCTCTTGTCGATTTTGGGAATTGTGCGACGATGGGAAGAAAAACCCAATCCTGAGGCAAAAAGAACTCATTGGCGTTCCTCTCCGGGGGCAAGTTGTGTTTTCAATCAAACATCTTTTCTGCGGAAATCTGAAAGCCATCACATGCATCGTGGACGAAGTTTTGGTGGAGGAAAAGGTGGAAGCTGCCTCGGAATTCGATGAGTTTGAGGACAAGAATGAGGATGAAGATTGAAGTTGGATCTCGTTGAGATCAGGGAGAAAATCTTTTCCAGAATTCAATTCTGGAAAAGGCAGAACTTTTTTCAGATTTGTGCAGATCCGCAGAATTTGCAATGAGTTGATTCAGTCATCATTTTCTCAAACAATTCAGTTTGTTTTTTCATATCTGCGGCAATCTCTTCAACCCACTTTTCCAAATTCACATAGCTTTCCATCAGCAGGTCAATGGAATCAATTTCGTCGTCACTTTCACTCAGTGTTTTTCTTTTCGCATTTGAATTTGAAGGCATTTTCTTTCCAATCATTTTTTTCCTCAGGGGAAATTTTCCACTCCGGAAAATGAAAATGAATCCCCTCCGGAAAATGCATTTTGAATTTCAAAACCCCTCCGGAAAAAATGGATTTTTCTGGAGCAGATATCTATTCCAGAAAAAAATGGATTTTTCTGGAGCAGATATCTATTCCAGAAAAAATGGATTTTTCTGGAGCAGAAAATGCCTTCCAGAAAAATGGATTTTTCTGGAGCAGAAAATGCCTTCCAGAAAAATGGATTTTTCTGGAGCAGATATCTATTCCAGAAAAATGAATTTGAATTCTGGAAAAAATATCTGCTCCAGAAAAATGTATTTTGAATTTTGAATTCTGGAAAAAATATCTGCTCCAGAAAAATGAATTTGAATTCTGGAAAAAATATCTGTTCCAGAAAAATGAATTTTGAATTTTGAATTTGAATTCTGGAAAAAATATCTGTTCCAGAAAAATGAATTTGAATTCTGGAAAAAATATCTGTTCCAGAAAAATGAATTTTGAATTTTGATTTCTGGAAAAAATATCTGTTCCAGAAAAATGAATTTTGAATTTTGAATTTGAATTCTGGAAAAAATATCTGTTCCAGAAAAATGAATTTTGAATTTTGAATTCTGGAAAAAATATCTGTTCCAGAAAAATGAATTTTGAATTTTGAATTTGAATTCTGGAAAAAATATCTGTTCCAGAAAAATGAATTTGATTTCTGGAAAAAATATCTGCTCCAGAAAAACGAATTTGAATTTTGAATTTGAATTTGATTTCTGGAAAAAATATCTGCTCCAGAAAAAACGAATTTGAATTTTGAATTTGAAATTGCAAATTCATTTCCTGGGGGAAATGACTTTGAAAATCTGGGAATGACATGAATCTTTTTCCCCGGAGCAGAATTTGACCTCAAAATTCACACAAAATTTGGGAAAAGTTGTCAAGGGGAGAATTTTTTTGCAATCTGGGGTCTATTTTGGGGCATTGTGGGGAAAAAACTGCCCTCTGTGCCCTGCTTTTCTGCTGAACTCAGGAGAAAATGGCAAAAACCCCATAAAGACGTGTGGGTTTGGCGAAAATTCTTTTTTTAAAAAAAAAAAATAAAAAAAAAAAATAAAAAAAAAAAATTTTTCATAGAAATAGAATTTCAGCACCCAACCCAGGTGTATGGGGTAGTTAACTTTTTGTTGCTCATTTTCCTGCGAAAATGAACTCAAAATTCAGGAAAGTGACATTTGTCCCCTGAATTTTACCATTTGTCTCCTGAAATGGAATTTATCCCCCTGATTTTCCGGAAAATTCGGAAAAATCCTGGTTTTTTCTGTCTAAATTTCGATTACCTAAATCGACGAATCGGCATTCGCTGGAGATGCCGATTCGTCAATTTAGATTAATTTAAATTAACGAAACTCGGCATTCGTTAGAGAATGCCGATTCGTCGAGAAAATTCCTGGAGATTTGCGGCATTTTCTCCTGAGAATCCACAAAACAAAGTTCCCCAGAAAATCATTTATTTTTTCCACCTATCCAAATGTGGGTTTTGATAGATGCAGTTTCCAAAGAAAGGCTCAGCGAGAGATTTTCATCCCAGGCGAAGCTGGCCAAATTCATGAATTTTTCCCCAAAATCTTTAAACAAAGCAATCAATGAAGGAAGAAACAAATTTCAGTTTCGCGGGAGGGAAGTGGCAGTTGTCAATCTCCAAGTCACTCGTTTTTCAGTTCATGAATCTCCCAGCGATCCTCCGCTGGCGAAATTTGAAACCGAAACCGAAATGGCAGCATGGATCGGAGTCACAAGGCAAGCCGTTTCTTGCGCTTTCAAAAGAACTGGCTGGTGCCAGAGTTGGAAAATCAGGAAAAATGGAAAAGATTATTTCATGAAACGAATTGCCGACAAGGAACCGGTGGGTTCTCTTCCCGAAGCGGCTGGAGTGGAGCGGAGTGAGGCGAGCGAAATCCCAACCATCACGCAAAAACCGCATGCGATTCCCGTCAAAGTCATTTCCCCCAGTTCAACAAAGATTTATCCCAGCGTTTCAGCGGCGACATCTGAGTTGGGGATCGATGCGAGAACAATTCATGATGCATTGAAAAGCGGGAGAAATTCTTTCACCCGGAGAAGCGATGGAACAAAATTCAAAGTTGAAAAAGCGGATCCCAAATCATGCCCTGGAAGTTCCCCTCCAACTTCTCAATTGAAGGGAATTTCGGAAACATTTTTGCCCCTGACAGCGGAGGAAAGCGCTGGTAATTTTGGCAAATATTATCCAAGGCTGCGAGAAAAGTATCCAGAGTGGGTTGTGACTGAAGATGTTGACGTGGAAAAGCAGAAGACCTTGCTGATGCTTTTCAACCCTGGCACAGGCATCAACTTTCCTGTGAAAAATTTTGAGGATCTCAACAAATATTTTGACAATCGGCGATATTCACATTTCCCCTGGCCAGAGGACTGGGAAGAACATCACAAACGAGGGATCTGGAAGTTCCCCGCGAGAACGATAGACTTTAAAATGGAAACCTGGATTCGATTTGCTTTTGTCAAAGCCTAAATTGGAGAAACGATTGGATAAAATCCCATTTTATCCAGATAAAATGGGATTTTAATTTTTTATTTCCTTTTTTTCTCCAAAGAAAATGTCGAAGCCAGCACCAACGCATTTTTCAATCTCCGATGGGAAAAAAAACAAAAATTTCACTTCCATTAATTCAGCGGCAAAAGAATATGGAATCTCAAATTGCGCAATCACAAATGCATTGAAAAAAGAAAACTCAACCATCACCCGGAGGTCGGACAAGAAAAAATTCTTCCTCGGCGAACCAAAAGCGGAAGATTCACAACTTTCTTGCGAAATCGATTTTTCTTCACTCCCAATGGATGAGGAATGGTTTGAAAAATTCAAGATCGCTGTTTCATCTTTTGATGAACTTTGTCGAATGATTGCGAATAATTTATTCGCGGATGAAGATCTTGAATTGGACTGGAAGAAAAAAGAATGCCAATACAATGGTGAAACCGTTTGCTTGATCAAAATCATTTCCATCATCTGCAGAGTGGCTTTTCAGGTGAACAAAGAGAAAGCTCTAGCAGTTTTGAAGGAAAAAATTGGGAAAAAAAATTTTCAGCCCTTGAAACTAATTCAAATGGTCGCATCTTTGGGGAAAAATGAAAGAACATTTCACGTTGATATATTCAACAAAATCAGGAAATTCAAGTGATTTTCCCCTGATTTTTCATTTCCGGGAAATGAAAATTCAACCCTCAAATTTTTTCTCCCATTCAGCTTCAAACTTTTCCAAATCCAACCCCAAATCAATCACAATCCCATCAATCGCTTCCATTGAAAACAAAAATTCATCCCTGTCGAATTTTCCTCCCCGCAAAGCGAAGCGCAAATCACTCAATGTTTTTTCATAGGTGGTGAAAGCGAATTTCGCCATCTCAATTTTGCTTTTCAGATTCTTCATTTCATTCGCGGTTTTCAAAACTAATCCTGCTCCTGAAATCACTCCCAAAACGATTGGGTTCAAAGTCGAGGCTCCAGCAATCGTCCCGATTGCAACCAGACCGGAAGAGGTTAAATTCATGAGCAGATTCATTTTCTTGAATCGGCCATGCGCTCGTTTGAGACACCAAAATCTTTTGTGATAAAATCGAAAAAGTTTTTTGATCTCTTCCAGTTCTTCTTCCCGAATTGCGGGGTTGATGTGATTGAAAGCAAAAATGCTTTGTTTTCGCGCTCGCTTCATTTTTCAGGGAGAAAATCATTTTTCAATCAGAATTGTCGCTTTTGCTCTTTGAATGGCATTTCCATCCGAGAGAGCCAGATAGAAAGCTTCTTCCTGCCCAATATGGAGATTGAAGGTGAACTGCAGTGAACCAAATGAATTGGTGGAAGGTCTGACTGCTTTCCGAGTGATGCGATCTCCTTTAACAACACTTGTCATGATGATGGTTGCTCCACTCACTGGGTTGGATCCGCGTTGAAGAATGAAAACCGTGACATTCAAAATCCGGAAGTCAGATCCAAATTGTTGCCAATAATTTGTTTCATCTTCCGCTTCATTTGGGAAGATCAAACAATCACCGTGTTTTCCTTTCACAAATCTTGCAAAAATGAAGTGTTTTGACGGGCGAAGCGGCAAATTCAACACTGCGTGTCCATTCAAATCCAAGTCAGTCTCCATAACCATCTTCCCCGCTTGGAAAACGAAAGGGAAATCATAAACGCTGCTTTCAACATCAGGTTGAGAACCAGCAATGCCATATATGATCAGATTTGCATTTCCTTTTTCGGTTGACTGGGCAGTGCCTCGCCATTTCAAATCCAGGAAAATAAATTCAGGTGGGGAAATCCTCCATTTGTGCATGTGGATGATGGATCTGGAATACCCCGAAAACTTCTTTGTTGATTGTTGATTGATATTCAGACTGGCGCTCACAACGTTGACGCTCACGCCATCCATTGTCGCGGGGAAGAATTCAATACAAATCGTGTATTCTCCCTCTGGTAATTTGTACATATTGAATCCAAGTCTCCCAGAGTATTCATTTAAAAGATCTTTTGTGATTTCCAAGTCATAAGCCTTCTTGTTGAAATGATGCGGCGAATCTGGAAAATCACTTATCCCAGTCACTGTCATATGATGTTCAGAGCTGGATTCATCCACATCTTCCATCAGATAGCGGAATGCGTCCTTTGGGTGAGAGGTTGACGTGATATGCGATTCATTTACGTATTTTTTGATCTTCTCTTCTAATTCCATCGTGTGGGCTACCACACCTCCTATCGCATTATCCACATAAGATTTTGACGTGGGTTGTCGCTTCAGAGTTGGCGTTGCAATATTGTTGATTTGTTGCGAGTTCATATCCAGGTTTCCAGTCATTGTCCCGCCTTCCAACGAAAGCTTTTTCGCGGATTGGGCATCCACATATCGCATATTTGCGCCCTGATCGGCAACTTCGGGATCTTTCACGTTAAAAATGGTGTGATTTCCCATATCCAAAGCCGTCTCCATTGGAAACGTCTCTTTGCGGCTGAGAAAGATATTTTTGGTGTCATTATAAGAAACCAGGTTGTTATAATGCGCTCCCAAATCATGCCATGTTTGTTGTTTTGAGTTTTTCACGTTGAAAAGTTCTTTCAAATCAATATCCTTCGTGACTTCATGAGTGTGAGCCGGAGCAGCAGGGTGGAATTTTTTCAGAGTGACCATATTCACCGCTGACAAATCCTGGTTTTCATCAGTGTCCAGATTGACGATCAATTTGCGATTCATTTCTATTTCCCCGGGGTTGATGAGTTTTTGTCCCCTGAGATCAAGATCCCCAGTCATATGCGAGGAACCATCCACCTGGAGAGAATCTGCCCGCAATTGCGTTGCAAGCGTGTCAACTTGGTGTTTGGTAATTGCATCCGAATTCCCCGTTCCTTCAGCGACATTTGTCATTTTTTTGTTTTGAAGATCGAAGTCCCCTGCTGGCGTCAGCTTGAAACCAACTCCTGGCAATCCATCTTTTCCATCTTTTCCTCCCTGGGAGGTGCTTGTTTCAGACAGCAATCCATTTGAATAACTCATTTTAAATGCGTTCATCAAAGTTTTTGGCAATGAATTTCCTCGGCTTATCCACATACAGGAAAGAGAACGGATCATGCGTTGCTTTCCGATAATCTTCTTTGCTGACATTGTTCTCCCTGCAGATCGCCGTAATTTCTTTGTTGCTTGGGAATTCGAAGATGCAAAAATGCGAGCAATTCAGGCGGATATCTTTTGGTGTTCCGAAATAACTTTGCGAAAGATAAATCACAGAACATTTCTTGTGCCTGCCCTGAATGAAATAATCAATCAATGGCTTTTGGTTTTTTTCGGAAACAAAATCATCGAAAACAACCAGCTTTTGATTCTCCCCTGACAATTCAGAAACTGGGATGATTTCATCCGGGGATGCTTCCACAACGTCATACCCAGCTTCTTTGCTGATTGGGCGAAACGTTTTCAGCAGATGTTGATATTTGGTTTGGTCAAGATTTTTCGCATAGAGGAAAATTTTATCGTAGAAGAGCAGCGGGCGGAGGATCATATCCAGAAGAACATTTGTTTTCCCCGATCCTGAAGGGCCACAGATCAACATTCTGAAAGTTCGATCCGGCATGAAAGGGTGACGTTGTTTGAAATTCGTGATTGGATCCTGACAATCATAATTTGGAATCTTCATTTTATTAATGAACATGGCGTTCTTTATCTTGTTCTACATCATGTTCTACATCCCAAATTTGTGTTTCTGGGATATAAAATGAGTCTTTTGAAATGGCAAGAAATGGCTAAAAGCAAATCTGCTTTGGGGAAAAAAATCAACTTTGTTCACAATGCTATCACCCAGAAAAAGTTGGGTGAAGAGACAAGTCAAATCGGACTTGAAAAAACATTCAAACCCATCACAGCGAAACTGGATGAGGTGATTGAGTCGAATTTGGGGCCGCTTTGGCCACTTCCCCGGAAAAAGAAAAAAGCCAAACCAGCGGAGATTGATTATCTCCCCGAAGTCGATCCATTTGAAGATATGGATGTCGAAGGCTTGTTTGATGAGGCCGTTCCATCCCAACCCAAGAAGCAAATTCCAGCAGGGCCGCCAACATATGAAGAAGTTGTGCAAGAGGTAGGGGAAGATCCACCTGAATATGAAGAAGACGACTCTCCCGATTATGCTCTTGCGCCGGGAGATGAAGGGGAATGGGAAGAGGAAGAGGAAGAGGAAGCCAATAAGATATTGGATAGCTTGGATCTCACAAATTATGATAATGTGGAGAAAAATCTCAGTGACCCAAATATCTCATCAACGAGGAAAATCAATTATCTCAAGAATATTGTAACCATTGCAAACTACAGAAGAAATCAGTTGAAGGGCTACAAAACATCTTGGTCCAAAAAGTTCCATAAAGGTGCAATAACGCAAGAGCAAAAGAATTTGCAACATAGCAGAATAGACCACTCATCCCGAATTTTGAGTGAATACATCAAACATTTTCAAGCGAAACAAAAGACATTGGAAGGTTCGGGAATCAGGAGAAAAAAAGGTGGATCCATCCGTTTTTTTTCCAACCCCGCAGATCTCCTCCAGAAACTTGAAGTCATCGTTGGCTCCATTCTCGCGGGGAATACGAATCAGGGGATCAGAAACACTGGAGTTGGCATTCTCGATCTTCTCCTGAAAGAAAACGCCATCAATCGTTCCCAGCATGAGAAGCTTTTCAGAAAGTATTTCAAACTCTAAAATGGAAATCGAAAGAGAAATTGTCCTGTCATCCTTTTCCGTCAAGACTGGGGGAAACAAACCAGAAAATTTCACAACAAAATTCAATCGGCCCATTGTTTTGGATCCAAATTCCCAATATGTTGTTGGGTTGAACAGAATTATCAATATGAGTTTTACGTGGTATAACATCAATGCGGCATTGAAAAATCAGCTGATCAGATTCAGCTCTGACGGTGGGAAAACATTTTCCGATATCACCTTTCCCGCTGGGGTTTGGGATTATTCCACTTTGAATGCGGCAATTCGAAACGCAACAGGCCCCCTCGCAGGATCCACCCCAGGAAAGAATGAAAAATTCCCAATCAATCTTGCTTTCTCTCCCACAACTTTCAGAGTAACAATCACACTGGAAGCAAACTGGCAACTTGATCTCGAGAAATCCAACTTTGGCGATCTCATTGGTTTCGATAAAAAGATTCTGAAAGACAAAGTCAACATTGGCCCCAGAGTTCCAAACCTCAGTCAAGATACTGATATGTTGAACGTTCATTGCGATCTCACAAGTGATTCGCTTGTGGATGGGGAAGAGAGTGATATCATCTTCTCCTTTTCCACATCTGTTCTGCAGGCCTCCTATAGTTTCACTTTGGAACCCATGAGAGTGATGTTCAGCCCTGTGAATAAAAACAGAATAAGCTCCATTCGGATTTATATCACCGATGGGAAAAGGCGGGTTGTTGATTTGAATGGAGCTGATACAGCGTTCTCGCTTATCTTGAAAAAACAAATAAAATGAAAAGTTATGAATTCTCTCGTTTTTTCCACCCCCAGCTGGGGCGGTTTGTCTTCCGGCATAAAGGAACAGGTGTCATTGTGGACAATATTTTCAAACCAATGAGGAAGGTCGCATCAGTCGTCTTCAATAAATTCGCAAAACCCATTGCGAAAAAAGCATTGGAATCAGGAATTTCTCACGCTGGGGATAAACTCGGCAAAAAAGTAGTTGAAAAATCTGGTGATTTGATCATGAAAAAGCTGGGAAATATGAGAAAGGGGAAGCCACCAGGCAAAACAAAACCGCCAGCGAGCGAAGCGAGCCGAGCGAAGCTAGCTCGGCCACAATCAGCCCCTGCGTCAACCTCCGGAGAGCGACCGCAGGGAGCGCGACCGAAGGGAGAAAGTTCTGATGCCATATTGAACAGGTTGATCTCTGGGCAAGGAATTCGGAAAAGAAAAAAATGATTTAAAATGGCTTTTCGATCGAATGAATATCTTCAAAGAAATGAATTAGTGCGCTTCCAGCTGGATGACACAATCCGAGCTCCAGCTAATGGGCAACATCAACAAAAAAGTGGTTATAAATTCACGATTAATGACCGATCCGCATTCTATGATTGGTACAATGCGTATTTCGAGGTGCAATTTCAACTCCAGAAAATAGCAGACGGCGCTGGGTATGCCGCAGCTGACAGAATCACAGTGATCAATGGCGCTCATTCCCTGATTAATCACCTGAAGATTAGTTCTGCTGGAAAGATTGTTTATGAGACTGATAATCTGCATAACGTTACTTTTATTAAAAATTTGCTAGAATACTCCGACGACTTCAGCAGATCAGTCGCCAAGAACAGTTTCTGGTATTTGGATACTGATGCAACAACCGCTAATACGAATCTTGGATTTGAAGCTCGGCGGGTGCAATCTCAAGCAGTGCAAAACGATGGAAACGGCGGTGCAAAGAACATTAACACAATCATTCCCCTGAATCGCTTTTCCTTTTTCGAAGAGTTGGAAGATAAGATGCTTGTTCCCATGCAGCTGCAATTTGAGTTTAAGCTTCAACAGGATAATGAATTAATTCATATGGCTAATGGCACTGATGCTGGAAGAGTTGTCGTGAATAGGTTTTTGCTTTGGGTCCCCAGATTGACACCCAAAGATTCTCTTTATGACAAATTTGTCAGTTCATTCCTGAAAGAAACACAATGGAAATATCTGAGGGAGATGTATTCCGAATCAGCTCCTACGCAGTCATCAGGATTCTTCCAGATATCCGCAAGTATTGACAATGTTAAGCATATTTTTGTTTATCTTAAAAGAACCAATGATGCTGCTAAAGAAGAAGATAGCCCTTATCTCATGGACACTTTCAAGCTGAATGCGGACAATGCAGACTCATCCTTGTCGAACTGCCGGCTGGAATATGGAAACGGAGTTTTCTACCCGGAAACAGAGTATGACAGTGAAAGCAAAGTGAGGATTTTCCAGGATGTCATGGCTTATGCAATGCGGAAAAATGATTATAACACTGGAACACAGTTGAATCTGGCTAATTTCAAGTCTCTTTTCCCATTGATCTATTTCGATCTGACTTATCAAACTGAAAAACCGACAAGAGATCCCAAGCAGTTGATATTCAGGTATCGATTGAACGCAGATGCAGCGGCAAACTTCAATGTACATGCGATAGTTCTCTATGAAGAAGAAGTGAAAATCGATAAGATTGGAAATGAGCTGGTTATCGTGTGACGTGTGAAGCGAGCGCAGCGAGCACGCGCAGCGGCTGTGAAAAACATATCTTGTCATTTAAAATGACAACATATCACCCATATAAAGTAAATCTGTCGGAAGGGCAAAAAAGCAAGCTTGGAAGAGCATTCAAAGCAAACTGCGCTATCACCCTGAGGCTGAAAAAAAATCAAACACGCGGAAATGATGAACTGATGCTGACAGTCAATCAAAAGAACCGAATTGCCAAAGCCGCATCTCAGGGAAAGGGAGTTGAAATCAAGATATCAAAAACGCAAATCCGAAAAGTGATGAAGCAAGGCGGAAGTCTTTTCTCTGCTATTGTTCCCCTGGCTCGTTCCCTGGCACCCACCCTGGCAAAGACACTTGGGCTGTCAGCATTGGCTGGTTTGGCGAGTGAAGGAGCGAGTCAAGTTGTGAAAAAAATAAGCGGGAAGGGAGCGCAGCGAGCGAAGCGAGCCGAGGCGAAGCCGAGAACGGGTGGATTTCTCATTCCCCAAGATAAAATTCAAAAACTGATTGACAATAAACATTTGTTGACAGATAAGCAGAAACAGGATATTTTGACTGCCCTGAAATCAGGAGGACAACTGACGATAAAACCATCAGCAAAACAATCTGGTGGATTGTTGGGAACCGGCTGGCTTCCATCGGAATTCCACTGGCGCTGGACATGGTGAAAAATTTGTTTGGGAAGGGAGCGCCAAGAGTTGGTCGCCCCAAAGGAAAAGGAGCGCCACGCGTTGGTCGTCCCAAAGGAAAAGGAGCTCCTAGAGTCCGGCAGCCCAAAGGAAACGGCGCTCCAAGATTGGGCACTCCCTTCCAACGCCCGCCTCCATTCATCGGAACCTGGGGACGAAAAATTGGAATGGGAAAAAAATCCAAAAAAGGAACGGGACTTCTGCTGGGATCGAAAAGTCCATTCAACAATATCCCAGTTCTCGGGGCGATTCTTTGAAACCCAAATTCGTGAACAAACCCCTGAGCAACCTTGATCTTCTCCAGTGGATTGATTTTCTGAAAATTCCCAATTTCAAAGGGATTTTCGCCAGGGATGAAGCCATGCCCAGAGAACACAGCCCCTGCATTATCAATCTTGATTCGCTTGAAAATGCCGGAACTCACTGGGTGTGCTGCGCCCCCGGACAGAAATTCACGTGGTATTTCGACTCTTTTGGGATGGGATTTCCCCAGGAATTCAAAAGTTCCAAACCGGTGATTTGGAACAGCAGTCAATATCAAAACATAGACAGCGTTCTTTGCGGGTATTATTGCCTGTATTTCCTCCATCAATGGTCGCAGGGGAAAGATTTCTATGATATTCTCCAGCCTCTCAGTCTGACTGATACAATGGGGAATGAGAAATTCATAAAAGAATATTTCGATTGAAAATGAAATCATATTGCGTGAAGGAAAAAAAACAAACTGATTGCGTGAAACCAACTGGTTTCCAGACTGCAAAAAATGGCAGAAAGATGTGGTTTTGCCATTGCGCTTCCTGCGGAATAAAAAAGACAAGATTTGTGAAAACGAGCGGAGTGAGCCGCAGAGCGAAATCGGGAAACTGAGTCGGCCCCCGCGTGGCGGGGGCATCGGTGAACTTGCGCTGACTGGTGTCGCGCATGCGCTGCCTTGGTTGGGAAAAAAGACAGTTGAAATGGGTCGTTATGGAGCCAGTGAATTATTGCGCAATAAAAACACTCAAAAGAAAGCATTGGATTTTGCCCTGGACAAGATGAAACCATTTCTTGCCAAAACCTCTGCTGATATGATGAATGAGCTGTCCACGGCGATCCGACCAAACAGAAAATATAAAACAGATCGAGCAGATTTGGATGGCGGTGCTTTAGATGTTCATTCCCTGATTGGGAAGCTGCCAAGACCAAAGAAAGGTTTCACTTTGCCTGGACATAATTATACCGGCCCCTGGAACCCACTCGAAAAACAAGTCCGATTCGATGAAAAGGGAAAAATTCTCGAAATCTGGCAGCAGCCCACAGGAAAAACAGATGCAGTTGCTATGCAGCACGATGTTGATTATTCAGTCTGCGCAAAGAAAGCGGATCCGCGCAAATGCAAGAACGAAGCAGACAGGAAAATGGTTGCCGCTTTGGATGCCATTCCCTGGAAAGAAAGACAGTGGGGTCATGCTTTGGCGAGAAACGTGATTGATGCAAAACAGAAACTTGGGCTCGGCGCTCCAAAAAACGGGAAAAGATTTTGAGTGAAGGCCAGTGGACTCAAAATCTGGCAATCGAATTACACCGGCCAATCAGGCGGCGCTTTCCAAAGAGGCGAGTCATTGCGTATGGGATTGACAACATCTGGGCGGCTGATCTGGTCGAGATGGGGAAATTTTCGAGGTGGAATAAAGGGATCAGATACCTGCTGATGGTGATCGATGTTTTCTCAAAATTCGGTTGGATTCGTCCCCTGAAAGACAAACGAGGTCAAACAGTGGCTGATGCTTTCCGAGATATATTTAAGGGGCGAAAACCGAAAATGCTCTGGACTGACAAAGGGTCTGAATTTTTCAATGGAATAATGTAGGCCCTCCTGAGCGAGAATGGGGTAAAATTGTATACAACGGAAAATCAAGAAAAGGCATCTGTTGTTGAGCGCTGGAACAGGTCTTTTAAGGAGAAACTCTTTAAAATGTTTAGCGCGAACAACAATACAATATACTGGGACAAACTTGGCAAATTACTGGATCAATATAACCACCATTTTCATTCGAGCATTGCCATGACTCCCGCAGAGGCGAGCAAGCAGGAAAATGAGAGGCAGGTATTCGCTAATTTATACGGAGATTTAATTTATGCTAAACACAACCCGGCAAAATTCAGGGTTGGCGACAGGGTGAGAATTTCAAAGTTTAAACGAAAGATATTTGACAAAGGTTACACGTCGAATTGGACAGAGGAGATATTTGTTATCGATGAGGTTTTAAACACAAACCCTGTAACGTACCGATTAGTTGATCTGTTGGGAGAATCAATCACCGGATCATTTTACGAGGCAGAACTTCAAAAGACAACGCAAGATGTGTTTCGAATTGAAAAAGTTATTCGCCGCGATAATAAGCGAAAACTCGCGCTTGTAAAATGGAAAAGTTACCCCGATAAATTTAATTCTTGGGTTCCATTGAGCGATGTGGAAAAGCTGGGCTAAAAAAGTCAATCATTAAGTTCCGCTGAAAAATTCTGGAAAATATTTTTTCTTGACTGAAAAAATATTCCGCTGAATAAATTCTGAAAAAAATATTCCGCTGAAAAATTCTGGAAAAAATATTCCGCTGAAAAAAATATTCCGCTGGAAAAATTCTGGAAAAAATATTCCGCTGAAAAAAATATTCCGCTGAAAAATTCTGGAAAAAATATTCCGCTGAAATCTGGGGGAAATATTTTTTTGACTAAAAAATATTCCGCTGAAAAAAAATCTTGGGAAAATTCCATTTATTCCCCCGAAAAACTAGCTAACGCGTTAGCTAATTTATTCCCCCGAAAAACTGGCGAAATAATGTTCCAGGGCACCGTTGGGTTCAGTTTCCCACGCGTGGGAATATTTATTGTCTCATTGCCTTTTATGGCAACCATCAAAGGGTTAGCATTTGGATTAAAAATAACATCTACACAATGGAACAAAGATAATTTCCCACGCGTGGGAATCTTTATTGTGAGGAAAAATACCGATTTTGATTGGCCGCCATATGTCAATAACCGGGCAGCTGGGCAATGTCAGAATATGAATGTTTCACATTAATATTCACAAAGTCTGTTATTTCAAAACACCGCTTAGCATCGCTTTCGTTTCGCTTGGCTTTCGTTCATTTCCCGGTGGATTTCCCAGAGAAGACCGCTTTGCTTTTGGAGTTCCTTTTTGAGAATCTTGTGTTCCTTTTTGAGAATCTCGTGTTCCTCCTGGAGATTGGCAAAAGATTCAAAAAGTTTTTCAATTTCATCGTCTCCCCACTCCTCTTCCTCAGCTTCCTCCATCTCTGAATCAGAGACAATGAATTCCTCGTCAGAGGTTGTTGGGGTTTCATCTTCGCTTCTTATTTCTTCCTCTGAGCATGTAGAACAATCTTCATGGTCACTGGCTTCGCTCCCTCCGGTCGCTTCGCTCGCGTCGCTTCGCTCGGCTTCACTGGAAAATGCTTTTTCAAGATCCATTTTCTTTCCAATGACATTTTTTGAAGATTGTTTGGATTATTTTTTCTTGTTCCGCCCGTCTGGATGGGAGTTTGAGCAGTTTGAAATCATCTTCATTGGGGCTGAAACCGTTCTTCTTCAACAGGGCGAAAAGAACTTGATGGCAATTGAGAAACTTTTTTCTGCTGGGATGAAGGTCATTATATGCAAGTGAAAAATATTTAAAGTCGTCGATGAGAAATTTTTCCAGGTGTTCATAATCATTTCCGTCGTGACCTGTTATGTGATTAAAAATTGCATGATCGTTGCCATGGACGTTTTTCCACTTGGAAGCTTTGACGAAATCCCGGACTTTTTTTCTTGTGATTTCGTCACGGGGAATTTGGGAGAGAATTTGTTCTTGATAAAATTCGAGATCTTTGAGTGGAATTTGATTTTTCCCCTGATTTTTGCGGATGATATTTTTGAAATGTTCCAGCCTGGGATTTTTGTGAGATTGCCATGTTGTGCGGATTTCTCGAATAATTTCAGGAGTGAAATCGATTTCTTCTTCTTCGGAATCAGACATTTTCTTTGCCGGAAAGAGATTTTTTTGAGATTTGGATGGAATTTTCCTCTGTGAAAATTCAGCGAAGAAATCTTGAAATTGGCCAATTTCAAGATTTTATCTTGTGGTCATTTTAGCTTTAGTAGGTGGTAAAAGAGAGTTCTGAGACACCCTCAAATTCCCCTGAATTTCACACAAATATTTCCTGCAGATTTCAACAAATAACAAATTATTTTTCATCAGCCCAAATCAACAGATACCACGTAATTCTGATGAGTTTGAGCAGATTTGACAAATTTGTGAGTTGTGTGAAAACTGACAGAAATTGTTGAATTTTTGAGATTTGTTGGGTCTGAAATATTTGTGTGAAATTCAGGGGAATTTGAGGGTGTCTCAGAACTCTCTTTTACCACCTACTTTTAATAGGTAAATATAGTTAAGAGCCCTTTGATTATAACACTACCCCAGAAATTCTAGAACGCCCGCAATGCATCACGGTAAGTGACAATGGGCCTTTAAGCTCCGGTCAAAGAGAAGCATTTAACGCACCATATAATGCAAACACAACAGTGCTGCATGTTGTTGTAACAATGTAGCTAATAAACTGAACAAACTTGTCAAAAATCGCTTTTAAAATGCATTTGCTTTGATGCCCTTAATTTTCTACTCTCAACCTCTTTCTACCTCGATTTCCCATTCTATTTAATGGCTTCAATCTTGCTCTTGATAAGCTGAGCCAAATTGGACAAACTTTCTCCAGCTGAGTTTGACTATTCTCGTTCATGAGCTCAAAGACCAATTACTTTTTTGCTTCATTCGTCACGTGTACGAACATGAGTCTTGATGCCCAATATAAACTCGATAAAATCCACACTGTTTTGGATGTAAACAAGAACAACAACTCTTCGAGTAGTGAAGTCGTGCTTTAAGAAGCTTTAAGGGTCTTGCAAGTGCCCTTAGGTACGAGAATTAATTTAATATTGTTATGATTTGTTTTACATGTACAGTCGCTTTTCCGGTCACACAAGGTGATTTGTCGCGAACATTACTACACTGTACGTCATTTGAAACCTTTAATCAGTCTTTCGCAATCACTCGTGCATGAAAGGTCAACTTAATACTTCCACATATCTGTTGCTCGAAAAAAAAAAAGAAAACGAAATCGTTATCGAATGGAAGTCTCGCCAAACCCGGCAATAATGTAAGTTCCTTTTAGTTGATATGTTAATTTCGTTTCGTCATTTTCCTTTTTCTTATGTTGTAAATAAATCCAATTATCCATAAGCTTGAAGTTGCTATATATAGACTCAAATACGCACATTTTGAAATATAACCAATATATTGAACGGCATGGATTCGACTTCCGTTGGGACGCACAGACGGTTTCGTTTTGTAAGTCGTCTTGAGAGCAAGTAGCCCTTTTAATGGTATACTACATAAAGGCTTAGCTTGGGACTCCTTGGGATTAGCTTGGGATTCCTTGGGATTCCTTGGGTATCAGATGGTAGCTAGCACTACAATATCATTACTGCGACCAAACAAATCAATATCCAATCTCGTTCCCAGGGCCTTCTCCGCTTTTAAAATGGCGGAGCGAGCGCGGAAACCCCTGGATACCGCTGACAAAACAAAACAAAAATCATGGAGCGTTTTATCGCGTAAAACATGATGAAATGTCTTCGTTTCGTTTGAACAACGGTTTCAGATTACCAGAAAACAAACATGGCTGCCAATCACTGAAAAGAGCCTCCGAGAACGCAATTTCATTACGTGTCACGTGTCAAAATACTGCACGATTTTTGGAGTATTTTGGCAGCTTTATCCGGGCCCGGGGCTTCTACGCCCGGTCCGCCATTTTGAAAGCGGATAATGCCTTGGGGACGAGGTTGATCAATATCTACATTCTTGGACAAAACTGTTGAGGCAGCTCTAATCTATATTGTAGTCATCAATAGTTATCAGTAGTTATTTCCGTTAGTTTTCGTATGGTGTCCTTTATTTTGAAAGATCTTCATTATTCCCAACAGAAAAAAAGTCGTTCTAACATCGAGTTTTGTCGAAGGCAGTTTCCAAACGCAGCGGAAGCTGTTTTAGCCAACATAGAATTTGTACCAGATACAATTTGAGCGACCGTATTGTATTGGATATACAATGTCTCGCCTTCGGCTCGACATTGTATATCCAATACAATACGGGCGCGAATAGGACAATATCATGACTTTTGGAGGGCATATAGTTTATTTGTGGCCCGAGTAGCATCATTTGCGCCCGAGCGGATCGAGGGTGCAAATGATGCTACGAGGGACACAAATAAACTATATGACCGATAAAAGTCATGTGATTATCATTATTATCAATACACAAGGTCAAATCGTACAAATTCATTTAATAAGAAACAGGGCCGTAAATGAGTTTGCAGCCCGTCAAATTCAATATCTCCCGCCACTCACGCATGTTTTCTCGAAGGCAGTTTCTTATTTGGCCGCGTAAATTGATAATAATATTGTATTGTACTTACGAAATGAAAAGCATGCTTTGTTTTACCCTGATTAGAGAATTCTCATGGGATGGAATGATCAGGGAACGCAAATCAAAATTATTCGTCAGTGATTGCAAATATGGAAGGATGTCGTTTTCGAAGCCCGAAAAATGCAGACGAAAAGGTTGCTTGGTTGTAAGAGACTACTCCCAAAAATACAAAAAAATAGTACCAAATGGAGTATTAAGATTCTCGAGGAGTGGCAAAGTACTCGCTTAAATAAGGTAGCTGTAAAGGAGGCGCTGTGCTTTGGCTACTCGAAGGTGGACGAAGTTCAAGATTTAACTATCGATATCGCGCAAATGTCGCCTGTGTCAATTTCTCCGAAGAAGTTCGTGGGAGAAATTGTAAATCGTTACGATGGTCAGTACCCTCCAAGATCATTTTATCAAATTGTTTGTGGGATAAATAGACATACATCTAACGTGAATGGCGAGGATGGTGTAAACATTTTAGCGAGGGGTGACCGAAGGTAAGTGTGAGAAATTGGTTCTCGGCTGTTCAAATACACATTTTACAGATTTTAATAGCCAATTCTGACTCTTGGTTGTTCATTAATTCATTGCGTCCCTGTTTTGCTTTAATGCGGGGGTTTAGGTATTCTGTATGAAACTGGTGACAGAATACTGAGTGACCTATTAGTATTATGTATCAATTTCATACAACCTCCAAGTGAGTCTTTAAGAAATGAAACATGAATGAAAACCAACACGATCCCAACTCGGAAAAAATTTCCGAGTTCCAGATGGGATTCGAACCCACGACCCTCCGTGATCTAGTCGGATGCTCTACCACTGAGCTACTAGAACTCTGTGGTGAGCAAGGGTGAAATGTGGGCTTTGACTGGAACTGCATCACGCGGTCACACAGCCAAATACCTTGACACATATGACTCATAACTGCATCACGCATTAAGGCATATCGAGGATGCAACCAACCAACCTCGAAGTGAGTCTTTAAGAAACAAGAAGCTGTACACAGCTTGAACTCGTGGCGCCTTTAACTCATTGCAGCATTGATTCCCAAGTGATTTGAGTGCTTTTACAGAGAAACATAAGCTTAAAATTATATCTAATCAAAGGCTCCTATAAAGAGCCAACCCGAGAAGAAGAAATGCTAACGCGTAACACGTAACGCAATATTGCCGTAAGCTTACGTTTTCACACTGACACAGTTCGATATATATATTTTTTTTAATTAAACGTAAGGATTTTTGACAAACGAAAAAAAAAGTTCATCACTTTATTAATGTCCAGTTCGAAAAAAGAAAAAAAAGGACTTTATGGAGATTCGAACTCGGGCTGTCCGGGACTAAGCCACAAACTCAATCACTGCGCTGTCCAAGAGCACATACTATCTACGAACTAAATTTTATTATTTTAAGCTAGATACGCATCAGAACGCGTGTTTAGGTTGCAAAATCCTTTTAGATCGATTTTAATGTTGCACTAAAAACTCCAAATGCGAAACATCTGTAAGCTTATTGTTGTCTATATTCGTTTACATCAAATTAATTATTGTTATCGTTGGATTCACGTCGAATTCCTGTTACGAAACGTGTTCGTCACAAAGCATTTGCTCACTAAGTTTACAGCTGATGGAAGGAGCGAGTGAGTGAGTGAGTGAGTGAGAGTGAATTTTATTTAAACACCCTTGCCGATAACCTGTTCATCATGCTTTCACGTATACACGGGTTTAAAAGTAAGACTATACTGCATTCACTAGATTCAGTAGCTGACACTTAAGCTCGACCCGGAGCTCGATCGCTAAGCAAATGGCAAGTTTAATATATAAAACACAGAACTTGCCAGAGCAAAAATCCCACGGGAATAAGCGGCGAACACAATATCAAACGGTCCTATCCATCCATGAACACCTTGAATTGTCTTGAAAGTGTGCAGTTGTACGCAGTAGTTCTTTATCTTGCTTCTCGAGTACACACACGGAGAGATTTTACGGTATGTATTTCATGGCCGAAAGCCATATAGTCGTCGATATAGACTTAAATATGCGTGCATAAATTTGCATGCGCTAATGTGACACGAAAAAAAAAACAAAAAAAGTCAACGCCGGATTTACAACTCGTGTGCTTCGCCACGAGTAATGAAACATGAATGAAAACCAGCATCCCAACTAGGAAAAAAATTCCGAGTTCCAGATGGGATTCGAGCCCACGACCCTCCGTGATCTAGTCGGATGCTCTACCACTGAGCTACTAGGACTCTGACAAGGGTGAAATGTGGGCTTTGACTGGAACCGCATCACGCGGTCACACAGCCAAATAACTTGACACATATGACTCATAACTGCAACACGCAGTCGCATTAAGGCTCACCACAGAGTTCTAGTAGCTCAGTGGTAGAGCTTCCGACTAGATCACGGTAATCTTCACAACGTTTTCATTCAGAAACAAAAAAACTTACTTCGCAAAGTGAACTAATTTCTATCAGTTTATTTCTCTCGGTAGAATAAACGGCTGTTGTGTTTGCCTGCGGTGAGGATAGAGAAATGTTCTTGCCTACAGCGAAACCGTGGAAAGCTGAAGATTAAATTTAAAAACTTTTCAAATTTTTCTACAAACGGAAAGTCGAGCGTAATTCATTCATGGCAGTGCGAAAGCTTAAACTGAGCTATTCTTATTTAAAAATCATATCTTCTTGAATGAAAACTTACAGAATTTAGATAAAAGAAGGCAAAAACTGTGGAATATAAGCATACTAACCGAGCAATGTAGTTAAAGTATGAATTTCTCGTAAAATCCGATCGTGAAAATGCGTATAAATTAACTGAAAACAATCCGTACAAAACAAGAATGACAAATTGAAGCAACGCTTTTTTAATGAAATTTCACAGAATGTCGATTACAATAAAAAGAAAAACGGAAAAATAAGAACACAGTACACTTAAATCAAATGCAGTCAAAACCTTTGTAAACAAGCGCTAAATTGTCTAATCACGTACAGTATTTTTTTAAGCCACAAATGTCGCTTTGCAAAAAAAAACAACAACAAACGCCGAACAAACTATAAAATCAACAAATCATAAAATCCAAATTTGTACTCGCCTTTTCGAGGAATAACATTGGCCTTTAATTTAAAGGCTGATTTCTCTATCCACTTAGTGTAATATAATCTCTCATTCTTCATCGAGATACCTCGTTGAAGCGTTAGGATCTTTAGCGTGTTTTCGGATCTTTGTCAGCCGATGTCAGCCATGCATCTGATGCATGGTTGAACTTTGCTGGTCGGTTAAATATTTTATCTAGCTAATAAAATTCGCTTTCGCTTTGGTAGCTTTCGTCTGGGTCCATATTTGACGAGAAAATTCAATAATACCAGGGCTCACAAGCTTAAAACAACGGAGTCACAAATTATCGTGAATCATGCAACTACGCAACCCGGGCGGAATCGTTGAGTGAGCGGGCAAGATCGTACATTTCCGCCCGCTCCCGGAACCAATCATATTGCAGGTTTCGCAGAATTTCGCTCGCTCGCGCTCTGAGAAAAAGATAATTTATACTATCGAACTCTAAATTGCTAGGGAGAAATGTAAGCCCTTAAAACATTTTCAAAAATGAGAAAAACATCTCAATGTACTTTTTAAGCAATAGAACACATTTTCTATGAGTTTACCGGCGACGGAAAAAAATTGTATATCACTCGCCTGTGGCTCGCGATTGATGAAATAACTATGAAAAGCGTTTATAGCGCTTTGAAATACCTCAGTTTAAATTTATCAGCCGAAAGAAGAAAATGTATTCAATAATCCAAATATACTTTGAAGGGGAAGTTTAGAAAATTGTGTCCGGAATCCATCGCCGCAAACGTGAATGTGCGAGCAAAGTTTGCAAGCCTACAAACTTTATTTTGGATTCGAAGATTTCATTCTTGTCAAAAAAATAACAGTTCGGATAAAGGTTAGTTCCAGAATCTCAACTTCGGAAACTTTTTTCGACTTTATCTACTTACTTTGAAGTGTACAGTGAAGCCCGTACTTCTCCACATTTTCAATGCTGAATGAAAATTAAGCTTATTGTTTTTAAGCCTACAGTGTTGAGAGTTTGATTGGTTTGATGAAACAGAATTGTTTGATCATTTCATGCAAATATTTTGATTAAACCTAGACCTAATTTTTGTTAGTTTCATTTATTTTCATTCTTGCTTGGCCTAATCAGAATTAAACTGTATCCGGAACAAACGTAATCGAAGTGCACTCTCAAAACCAAAACACGGTGATAAAGGGTAAATGGAATCAACGTGAAATAATTTGCCTAAAAAAAACAAAGCTATACTTTTTATTTCCACTGTGCAAATCCGGCTCATCAAGAAGTTATCATAGGATGTGTAGGCACATTTGTAAACTTCAGTTTAATTTTAATCGAAAATGTCCTCAGTTTAAGAGCCCCAGTTTGCTCTTTTGGATCCACTTTGAGCTTTTCATTAAAGCTTCAGCTCAGTGAACTTCACAAAGTACATTTTGAGGTTGTTTTGATTTTCTTTTTTCACTGCATGTAAGGCTTTCCTAGCCAATGTTAAATGAAAATGTATACCTGTTGTTGATATCAGTTTAAAAACAAGCTTAGTGTTCTTTTGTCGATAAGTCATCTCTTGCGTGTTTTTGGTTTTAAAAAGCTTAAGATTATTACTCGTTGGAATTTTTTGTCTTAGGTTCGAGCAGCAACTTATTGTTTACAAGAAACAGATTTTCTGTTCTATTCTCTATCGCTGCGCTCAGCCGAATAGAAAACATTTCCCATGTAAACACTAGAGACAATTGGTGGGAGCCGACCAGCCATTTGACAGCCATTTTATTCACAGTAAAGTGTAACCCTTACAATGTCTGTCTGCGTAAGCGCATCGCAAACCATGGCCTGAATGTTTACAAAACGATATAGCGGTGATTAAGCCGGATGCGAAAAAACTCCTAATTTGGAGAAAAAAAGGGAAACGTATTCTCCAAACCAATGCAGAACCACCTTAACCTCTGGAGTTTAATAAAAATGTTGAAAATAACAACTGAAGACAGTGATTTAATCATTATGCTGTTTATAGCAGTACATAATATGTAAAAAAAATACCCCGAGCAGCTCCGAGCAATGTTGTAGAATGGCTGATTGGCGTCAAGAATAGCATGAATCAAGGAGTGCTATAAATAGGCAAAAACTGCGAATGCCAAGCATAGCAATGATACGTATGCCCATGGGAAATCCATTTATATTCTCTATCGCTGCGCTCAGCCGAATAGAAAACATTTCTCATGTAAACACTAGAGACAATTGGTGGGAGCCGACCAACCATCTCAAAAAACAAAGCTGGGGGACAAGAGATACCTTAATGCAATAACAACTGAATGCCTATGTTAAAACTGACCATCAACTGATGGTTAATGTCCTTACGACAATACAAATCTTTAGCACTATCCGTCTTCCGTCCACCATATTATTGATAGCGGCAGGAGCTCCGCCGATTCTTAAAGAATGTAGACCAAACCTAGACGTATCAAGCCCTACCGCTTTAAGCTTAATTCAACTTCACTGACCCTCGAATAAGAAACTTTTGTGCTGGGCGGAAGAAAATGGCCCTTGCTCATACCAAACCCTAAAGAACTAAATACAAATTCACTTGAACTGGTGTCCTCCTTGGCTAGTTGTGTGTATCTAACGAGCATACTGTGAGGACGAGTAAGCCTACCGGTCCTAGCGACCAATCTAGTAGATCCCTCATAATACTGATCAGTCTTACCCTTTGGTATGTACAGAGAAACATACCGATCTCTAATATCTACACACCACTTAATATTGCAAATCTCGTCATAACGAAGCTACTAAACAAAACACACATCCCTTATATCAGATAAACTAGCGACTAACGATGCGAATTTAGATACTAATTTATGAAGATGGTCGGGCAAAATAGGCAATCTATTCCTATGCGAAATGGAGCTAGAAACTAGCTTTTTGCAACCTTCCAGGACGAGATTAAAACACTTTGAATCACAAGGATTCAATACAGCACAGGAATTATGGAAAAAAACTAATTGAGTAGAAGGCTGACGTAATGGAGGAACACGAGTAACTTGATTGCAATAAATTGGGTAATACAAAGCAACCGCGAGTCTTATCCGCTGGGAAGTACTTGCATTCTGGAAAAAGCGAAGCCCAAGCTTTCCATTTCCTGAAGTAAGAGAGGTATCCTTTTGTGGTTGACGAAGATCTGCTACCGGCAAGGACTGAAGGAATCTGTCTTGCTTAGAACCGCAACTCTGGACTGGAAAGATCTCTGAAATGATTTGTAAAGAAATAATCGGACAAATTGTTTCCCATAAATAGAAATTTTGTGAAAAGAAAATCACTAAACCAGAAAATCAATTGACGAGAAACTACGCAGTAGACCGTCTAGGCTTCTATGGCTCTCAGAAAATTTACTAGATATCTTCGTGTTTCAATAAGCACTGCTCAGAAAACCACGAGAATCCGGCTACTAGCAAGCATATCAACCATCGCCAGCTAGCGGTACTACAATTGTGTGCTAAACAAATGACATCGCCCTTGGCGGAATTAAATCGCAATGCGTGCAACATCTCCATTGGAGGAATGAAACTCGCATCATGCAAAAGCAACAATACACCAATCCTCGGGACAAAAAAACGTGATAAATCGCGCAATAAAAGCTGAAAACGTTCCTAAAGCCTATAAAGACAATCATCGCCCTTGGCTGAATGCAAAATTCCATTGGGGAAAACGAGCAATAACGAAAAACGCTTCAGCGAAATTGGAATCACTAGTAAACTGTTCACAGCACCACAACTAATTAAAATCAATGAGATCCCTATGAGGCATCAAATCACACAACTAAAACCGAAGATCGTAACCTAAACACATAACACATGACACATGACACATGACACACGTGACACATGACACACTATCACGATACAGTGTCCAATATTGGAAACCACTAATCGCTAACGTAGCTTATTGTTTGGCATTCCTGGTAAGAAACATGTTGTATCATGTACAATGATATCAAGCGAGTGACCAAGCGAAGTATAAACACTTGCGGAAGAGAGAAGAACGTAGGAGAAATGTCACGACAACATTCGTGTAGGAACACATTTTTATGATCACCTGTCCCGTGGCTACCTTAAGCCATATTTTTTGTCGAATCTTCTTTGACTATCGGACAAAACTGCAGCTGTAATAAAACAATAACATGTGATTCACTTGTCACTTGGCTTGTTAGTTGCATGTATAAATGTAACTTGTGAACAAGCTCTCTAGGGGACAGGTGTGTGGGAATTCCCACAATCCTAACCCCTTAGAGAGCTTGCTCGCAGGCAACACCTGTTTTACAAAACGCGTGAATGCATATTCATATAAGGTGAACTTTTAATCTTTGCCATGCATTTTTCATTTTTTTTTTTTCATCACTTACCGCAAGTGTTGAAAAACAGGAGATTGTTCAGAATTGTTGCAACTAGTTCTAGTTCTAGTTCTAATTGTAGAAAACACAAGACGTGTTCAGGGAAAGTCGGAATTTGGAGAAATTTCAATTTATGATGTTCCACTTTTCCCACTTCGTGCACATGCGTATGACTTTCGTCAATAATACAATAATACTGTAAAATCGCTGTGTTCTCGATACTTACAAAAACAAATAACCAACAAGGCCGTATCTGCTCTTCCATACTTTTGCATAATCAAACCGTAATTTTCTTCCGAGAACAAATAAATTAAATATATGCTCAAAGCACATCGAGTCGTGACTTTACAAAAACTATTTCTAGCGTATTCAAAACACCTAACTGTAACATACCTTATTATCGGAAATTAACAATGCACGTTGACAACGCGAATTTTTCAAAAAGTTAGGTTTGCATGCATTAAATTAACGCGAAGTTATCGATAAGCATCTTGCTTTATTTACTGCGATTTTCATAATTCTACAATCTTGCACTTTACATTTCTGAATTACGCCAAACTGCGTTTTGGCTTCCGTCAATAAAACCTAATTCGAAGACAAGTGCACAGATGTTTCTCGGGGAGACAGAGGAGTATCAAGATCAATCAAAAGACATTTTGAACTCGATTTTAAACGAAGACGTCCTGTCAGATAGTGACTCTGAAGAGCCAATAGATTTTAAACGAAGACGTCCTGTCAGATAGTGACTCTGAAGAGCCAATAGAGGAGTCATGAACTAATAAGGTAATGAAATAAACGTGCTTTAAAATAACAATGTTGTAAAATAGCGTGCATTAAATTTACGTCGACATTAATTAAGATACATTAAATTAACGCGAATTCATAAATTCGCGTTAATAAAGTGCATTGTTAATTTCCCATAAAAACGGTAAATAGGCCATTGTCTGAACATTACATATTAAATTCGCTGGCAGACACGCGCGAGAATACACGCCTTCGGCGCTTCATGCCTCTCCGATCAGAGGAAAGCGATTTAAGCGAATAAGCCTAAAACAAAGAGCGAAAAAAAAAACACTTAACTGGTAAATGTTAACTTTCCATTTTAATTCCATTTACAGTTTAAAAAATAATCGTATTCAGTTTACAAAAAATAAACAACAAATAACCGTATTCAGTTTATAGTTTTTATCTCGTTAATGCGCATGCGCATTAAGCGAGATTTCGGAGTCGAGTACGAAAAAGGGACAAAAGTTGTTAACAAAATTTTGTGGACTTTTGTCCGGGGGGGTTTCTTGTCCCTTCTTTATAGAAGCTATATTAGGGCATTGAGGATATGGTTGGTTAAACCGGTTAGGATTTCAAGAAGGGCGTCACATACTGCCACTAAAATGTTTGGGGAGCACCCCCGGACCTATTGTTAATTTCCCTAGGGTATTGGGATGTCAGAACTTGTCATGAACTTGTCATATCTCATATTATGTTACCGCAAAGGTATTAGTCCGTCTTACATTTCGATATCTCACGTTACCTATCAGTTCCAATCATTTGTCGTAAAGCCATAAGGGTAAAAATAGGTCAAATGCGTTTTCTTGGGAAACGTAGTTTGAGTATTTCACGGTGTATTTTACTAATGGAGACGTTTTAAGAAAGTTAAATGGGACAGGAAAGTTTGTGTTTTAATATGAGCGGTATTGCAGAGCAAAATAGCATAAACTTTGCGTTTTTCCTATTCATTGCTATTACGGTTTGATTGTGCAATAGTATGGTAAACATGGCATAGTTTTGTTGATTTTTTGGCTTATAATGATGACGGTTAAATGGAATTGCGGCAAGCCTTCAATGGCTTAAATTTTTACGTCTTTTGTGTACTGTTGCATAATGAAACTGTAATAGCAATGATTAATTGTTTTAAAATAGCACAAAGCGAAAGTACACGGGTCAGCCAATACTATGCTACCGGTGCCAAGTGCAGGTTCAGTCAAATTAGTTGCAACCTGTAGGTAAACGAACTTAAAATGTTCACCTTTATACGGACTTCTATTTTATGAAAGGGGTCAATCCGGCAATTTTTTTTTAGTCATATGGGAAGTTTGACTGAGTCAGGGGCTCTCCCATTCAGTACATTTGATAGCTGCGTGGGGCTAATTAACACCACTCGTATTACTAATCACGTTAAAAGTGACATCAAATATTCTAGATATGACTTGTTCTCAAAAGAACATGCTATTTTGCTCTGCCTTTTAAGTCGCTTACCGAGTGACAACCGGAAATATCGTGAAAAGAAAAATTGGTACGAATATTCTGCTCCCGGAGGGGGGGGGGGGGGGGACTCCTATAAGTCGTCGTCGGAAATTTAAAACAAAATTAAAATACATTTATAAGACGAAAATAAATTGAACAATTCCACAAAAACTCTACTTCACAGATTTCTCAAATACAAACGATGTCGTTACCCTAAGTACAAAATACGTCTTCAATACTTACGAACGACATCATACCGGAAATACACTTACCCACCCATCCACAACAACACGAAATAAAACGAAAAGAATTTTAAACTAAGCAATTTAAACGATACTTCCGACAAGAAATCTACTTAAATCGATCTTCATTTAAAAAACATGCGCAATTTGTTATTATTCAAACTACCACACAATATCTTCCCAATTTTCAAACTCCTCAATATATCCAACACAACTACCCGCTTTTTGTCACGTCAAACAATACTAAAAAACCAACATTTTTTGCCACCCTTAAACACGCAAATTGTATGTCATTGTTGTCATACTTTGTTCTCATAAATTGTGTATAATTAACTCTAATATTCCAATGAACTAAAAAACAACAAGACATATGATATAAAATCGAGTACTTCTATATAGAGTCGTACAAAACCACGCAAAGCGACCACAACCGACATCAATTTGCCGAACATTTTTGACAGAAAATCGTTGACAAGTCATCGAAGTGTAAAACCCCAAACATGCATTACATCCTTTTAACTCTAATTAGCACGCCATAAACACTTCCCATCTCGGATTACTAACCACAAAAGAGCCACTGTATTAAACTCGCCAAGAACTTATGAAATCAAAATACAATTTTTCTATACTCGACACATCTTACACAATACAGAATACTAAACGCGTTTTCCAAATATTACTCTCTAAAGTAACAACTCTAGAAATCGAATTAACGCCTCTTGAATAAAGACAGACCGCCTAAAAACTGATAAGATGTAACTATTTTAAATCAATAAACACACACACGGAACGACCAGTAATCTCTTTAAATATCAATTCATCTTCATTTAAACACAAATATCCGATTTATTATTTATCAAGTCACCATAGAATATCGTTACAATTTCCAAGTGCTAAATAAATCTTACAGAACTGCCGGTTTTTCTTTATGCAAACAATATCGTTACACTGCTCTTAATAACGTCACTTAAACAACGCCGCCAGGGTCTGACTAGAAGCCTATCTGCACGCTATTTTCTTCTTTTTTTCTTTTAAATCAAGAAGAGGGGGACATTGGAGATTTGCGGTGTTACGGTGTTGCTCATTTTTTTATGCGGTGTTGCGGTGAATA
Organism: Cladopsammia gracilis; assembly: GCA_022457155.1. NCBI lineage: Eukaryota > Metazoa > Cnidaria > Anthozoa > Scleractinia > Dendrophylliidae > Cladopsammia > Cladopsammia gracilis. The sequence continues at coordinate 1,038,683 of JAJGOT010000241.1, read as the reverse complement.
AAATCCCAGCTTGCGGTGTTGCGGTGATCTCAAACCCTACGGTGTGCGATGTTTACACTTTACAGTCTGCGGTGTTCGGTGCAACAAAATTATCTGCGGTGTCGCCGTTTCCTGTTTGACTCTAAATTTAGCCTCTATATGTTATTTACTCCGTACTTATTTTTGAAAAGCACGTACCATTATGTTAAATTTGTACCAAAAAACAGTGCAATACTGTCTAGTTAATCTTAAATACTCTGCTGGTTGCCAATCCTAAGCCTTTTTCATGGTAACTTGACAAAAAGATATATTGCGGTGACGGTGTTTCGTCGACTTTTCTTGCGGTGATGTGGTGTTCCGTAATTTATTTTGGCGGTGTTGCGGCGATTCAGAGCTCCCCAATCTCCCCCTCCAATAACATGACCACAAAATTAAATAAAATAAATTGCCACTTTTACACTCTATGTAGTTTACCACTGAAAGAAAACAAACTGCTCGTAGTCTGAACGAACATCTCTGTAACAGGCCATTCTTACTTCACCCTTATACTTCCCCCCCCCCCTCCCCTCCCTACACAGTAGGCAACAGATACACTTGGACTACAATGGCTCGTGGAAGGCACGACGCATACGACACCTGTTTTCTAATCCTTAAGTATCCAACTAACCAATAGAGCGTATGCACTCACGTGGCAAGCAGCTATGCAAATTTATTGGAACAAAAGAAAGTGTTAACATAAGAAAAGCGTTCAAATCCCACAGGATTGTTTTGGTACACCAACATGGCCGCCGTTCTATTGTTTTGGTACACCAATATGGCCGCCGTGACGTCATGTGCATACGCTCTATATTATATAGACTTTAAAGACAATTGATAACTTACCATTGCGACAAAAATCATCTACCGATCTAACAACTAACAATGTTATTCACACCAAACGACGAACAGTGGAAAGCCAAATTCACCGCATATTATCAGCCATCATATCACTACAGCACCTGTGTTTTTAAACGCAAGTCACTGTCAAATCTTATCATTAAAACAACTTTCCTCAGATCCCCTTCCGCTTTCCGGTGGCCACCCGCTTAGCGCTCGCCTGAAACGCATAAAAAAATAAAGCCTGTTCTGCAGGCTAGCCATTCGACTCTACAACAACCGCACAGTATATCCTACTGCAACTACCAATTTGCCTTACCGCAGTTACCAAGTAATTATACTTACATGGAAACAATGTGCCGCGATCACGAATTGTTTTCGGTGATCGCGGAATGTTGTACACTGTTCTATATGTGCTTCTACGCGCACCAACGACCTCAGAGCTAGAGGGTTACTTGCATATATATATATATATATTTATAGCAACAAAAGGGATTTCAAGCGATACAATTTTACATGAAATTGTTGAAAAATCGAAACGCGTTCTTACAATGTCTTATGTAGCAAACACTCATATCACAAGTGGCCCTTACGAACCACCCGGGAGGGGGGGGGGGTACTCCCTATAATGGGCTATACGGGGATGCTCCGCCCGAAAGGGGTACCTTTTTGAGGCTGGAGGTATATGAAAGGGTAGGGATTTCACGGGTTGAAGTATATGAAAGGGTAGGGATTTCACGAAGTATAGGAAAAGGTAGGGAAAACACAAGTTGAAGTATAAAAAAGGGTAGGGAAATCTGCCATTTAAGTATTATAAAAAGCGCCATTCAAAATACATCATACAGACGCAAGTAACTGGCCATATCAAAGAGGTACCATTTTCAATGAAAGGTATATGAAATGGGTACCATTTTCATTGAAAGGTATATGAAAGGGGTACCTTTTCCTGTTAAAATCGGTATGTGAAAGGGTAAGGGTTTGGACCTTGGGGCGGAGTCTCCCCGTACAAAACTTTGTTGGGTACCCCCCCCCCCCCCCCCCCCCCCCTGGGCGAACCACATGAAACCGCGAATCCTGTCAGTTGTGAAATAGCCAGCAGTGACCTGTTTGAACCAAGATTATTAAATTATATAATGAGATACCATGAAATTTCACTTTCAAAGCCATTGATTTCATTCATTAAACTTACAAAAACTGTTTATTAAAACTTTGATAGCAAATCTTAGAACAATATCTATAATTCTTCGATATCCCGCGCGACAATTTTTTACAATAAGCCGTGAAAGAACGAGAAGAAATCCGCCTGTCTTGCAACACACGTACGCCCAACAAAAATACTATCTTCGAATCTCCAAGACCATCCTTCAAACTGCTCCAGATTTGGTACATTTAGCCCTATGCAACGAACATTTTAGTATAGACTGACTTTGAAAACCTTTCACTCGCACAGTCCAATGGACTAACGTCAACTCCGTCACTCGCGCAATCCCATACTGTTGCGCACCGTTGATTTTAACCTCATTTTAGCGTCCTTTTTTGTCTCGCATTTCATGTGTTCTTTCAGCCATTAATACTAGTAATAATCAGAGATTAAGAGTACGTTCGACATGTTCGTTAAAAGCTGAATTGAAAGAAGCAGTATAGATGTCGATTCACACCATGCTAAATGTTTTTCTTCACCGCCACTTGAGAATGCAAGGAACTCGCGAACATTTTGCTGTGACAAGGAAGAAACAGCGTGACATTTGCGTTACTTTTTGTTTACATTTACATACATCATTGAATATTTCAAAAAACCAGCAAGTTTCGGCACATGTGAAGTTCGACGTTTGAACCGGGCCATACACGATCTATAATAAAACTAAACAAAATCATTAAGAAATCGAATGTTATTTAGTAACATAGAAATCATAAGATAACCAAACAAAGGAACACCGTGATGCAGCCCTCTATATTTTTAATACTTGAAAACAGCAATAACGGTCAACAACAGCGAGCAAAACCATGCGCGCATAAGTTACGAGGAAGAATTGTTGGATCTAAAAAGGAAAAAAATCGCAGCCAACCGTTATTTCACTTGCCGTATTACAGAGACCCATGAACTGTGTAGAGATCGACGCGGATCGACAGCCTTCATAAACAGACCCTGAAATGTCCGTGGATGATTTTCCAGGCTCCATTTTACTTGCTATCTGATAAAAATCGGTCATATCTCAACTTTTTCCAGCCATTGAAAAGCGTATAGTTCCTTTTATGTGCTGCATATATGAAAGCGTCCTTCTCCGATTGGCAGCAAGCGAGGCCAAAGTAGATACCAGTTCCCGCCCGTGAATTTACCCCTGAAAAACACAAAAGCATCTTCAGGGGGTAGGGGCTAATGAGATGTCCAAGCATGACAAAAAATCTCGATTTCTTCCGTTAGGAAATTGCACAGGATACCCAACACACGATTGAGGACATTCAACACGAAATTAAGATCGCGTTCGCAGACGAACGCAATTACCATGTGTATGTACCTTTTTATATACGAAAGCTTTCAATTTCTCTAACTTTTCTCTCTGAAATAGCGAACATGACAGGATCTAAAATTATCTGTCGACAATGAACATAACAGCGTCAATGTCTTTCCTGCTATTAATAAACAGTCACAGTAGGCCCAGCTATTTTACTTTTGTCTTTACAACATTTTAATTTTCAGGATCCAACCTTTATAGCAGACAGTTGCGCCGAAAACGCAAACTACCTACGGCGGTCTGCCAGCATGTCCCCCCACGAAATTTTCAAACTAGAACACTCAAAAACGCCATTTCCGTTTTTAGAATTAAAAATACTTTACCTAGCACACTTTTCAAAAAGCTCATAATCGTGGAAGCAAATCGCCCTAGTCCCCCTCATCACAGGTAGCGGACAAGAACTGCATGACAGTCTTTTGCTACCCAGTACCATAGCAGTGACAGCGACGCACACTTCAAAACCCAGTACCAGTTCCCATTTATTTTTTTTAGCAAGACAAGTGACTGAGTACAATATCGCAAGGGCAGAAAACTGACCCTTTCTCATTACACGATCTTCACTACCATTCCATCACCCACATGCTCTGTCAAAATTACTACCTATTCCATTCAAAACCAATTACTAGAACTGCGCCCATAGCAAACGTGACCGAAACATGACCACGTGTTCACCATTTTCCCGCCATTTTCACGTCAGCGAGAAAACTCCGCAGTTCTCTCAAAATTACTACCTATGCCATTAAAACCAATTACTATAACTGCGCACATAGCAAACGTCAACGAAAAATGACCACACGATCACCATTTTCCCGCCATTTTCACATCAAAATAAATAAAACAACAGACTGATACTTACCACAAACAAACACAAGCAAAAAAAACACTCTACCATTTCATTTGTCTTCATGGTTTGTTGTAAAACCAGAGAAACAAGACATCCTACAACTGACATTCTAGTCCATTCATCAAGACTGAGTCTATTCATCAAGATCACTAGAAAGCTAGCGACAACACAAAAAAAACTCGATCACAGAATTCATATCAACGTAATCACCACCCTTTACCCAAACACCAACTGGCATTACCACACGACCCACACCATCACTCTCCGACACTTCTGCGTTTTCGTCTTGAAAAAGTGGAGCACTAATAAGAGCAGATCCCCCAATGCTATACAGAAAACTTGTTAGCAAAGGGGCACAAGTTCTCCTCCTTTTGCAAAAAAAAAAGAATAATAATAATGAAAAGTAAACACAAATGGCTACTAAAATAAAAGTATGCCCATTTCGTGAACATGAATTTCTATTGGCTGATTTGCATCATGTGATGTTTTCATGTACGTATTTTAAGAAGACTTATTCTAAAGGTGCGCTACAACAGCATCTTTACAAAATAAAAAAAAAAAGAACAATTGAAAAAGTTGGGTGCCTTTAATAGGTAAATATAGTTAAGAAGACAACACCACCTAATACCTTTGACAACAAACAGTCTTTTTTAATAACTTCGCATTATAACGCATTAACGAGATGGCTTTAAGAGCCCTTTGATTACAGTCAGAAAATCTTTCACTCTTCCATTCTCTTGTATAATCAAACCGTAATTTTCTTCGGGGAACAAATTATAACTAGTGCTTCATAATGGAAGGTAAAGTGCTGCGAGCAGATGGTCTAGTTATAAAGCATCTTATTTTCCACCTAGCTCGGTTTTCTTTGTTCGTTACAGTGTCTGAAAAGCTGGGTGCGGCTTTGATTGTAACTGGGGAGAGGCGGGGCTGAAAACAACAGCTGATAACAACAGCAAAACAAAGGATTATATATTCCCCTCAACATATTCCCCTCAACATATTCCCCTCGACATATTCCACTCGCCTTAGTCTCCTCGACGTATTCCCCTCATAATAGAATAACACAAACGAGAAGACAAAATAGGGCGTAACAAGGAAAACGCTCTAGCATCGGTCAATATTTTTATTTACAAAAAAAGACAATTTCATCAATCATGTTCCTACGTAATTAACTTGCCGGTCGCGACCAAAAAGCGAAATGAGTTAATAACATTATTCGATGGTATCGTACCTCGATTCAGGTTTCGGGTCTTCAATAATGCACGACGCCTGGTTTTACGCTTGAACCTGAATATGTTTCTGCCGCTTTCCCTTGGAAAACACACCGCAACCACTCCATTGATCTTCGAAAGATGAAGGCGGGCAGTTGGTCCACGGCGTGACCACGAGTACTGTTCATACATTTTCTTCTCTCTCTCTTCTTCTACTCATAACGAAGCAACGTGCTCAGTGCAAATTTGACAAAAGCAAAGCATGTTTACCGTCTCGCTTCGTAATGTGCCGCGATCCCAATGCGGCCTTTCGGAATCATGCTTTTTTGCATTTGTAATTGAACGGAATGTTACTCTCCGAAAAATTAATAGTTTCTTTGTTTTAGAAAAACAAACAAGGTGGAAAATAAGCATGTTATTGACCAGTCCTTCGGGGATATGTGATATATTCCCCTCATGGCGTTCCCTCGGGCTACGCCCTCGGGTACGCCACGAGGGGAATATATCACATATCCCCTCGCTCCTGGTCAATAACGCTTACATATTTCTTAATTGCCCGAAAAAATATTGGGAGGCATTCGGTAGTAATGTCCAAAATTGATTGCCGAGTAAAGATGAAGGAATGCGTTCATTAACAGATGCAGTAAGTCTTCGGTGCCTTTTGGTTTAGGTATTAGGAGTCGAAATATGTAGGCCAAATAAACTAACGCGTACAAGACGAAGAACGATGACAACAAAGCTAAGCGTGAATAAATGTTTTTTTTTTAATGTATGTTTGCGACCACAATGGGTTGTTTGGCACATTGGCCACCGAGCGCATTCGCTCAGTTCGGTTTCTTTGTTACCACAGTGGGTCGCTTGACACACTGGCCACCGAGCACATTCGCTCAGTTCAGTTTGTTTGTCACAGATCAGAGCAAGAGCAAATCGGCTCAACTCGTGATTCGGTTTGTAGGTCATTTTATGTCACTCCTTTCGCATGATGTGATGGCAACAGAAATCTTCGGAGAAGACATAATACGCTCAGAGCCGGAAAGACTTTTTTGTACTGACCAAAAATACAATAAATAATATACATTGTAAAATCGCTCGTGTTCTCGATACTTATACAAAAACAAATAACCAACAAATAACCGTATTCAGTTTACAGTCAGCAAAATAATGAATTCTTGCTCTTCCATACTCTTGCATAATCAAACCGTAATTTTCTTCGGAGAACAAATAATAAATTTACGCTCAAAACCGACAACACTTGTACTAACTAAGAATACACAGCAGAGACTTTACAATGGTAAAAAGGGCTTTACGATGGTAAATTCCGTAACTACATCTTTACCGTAGTAGATGTGAAAGGTCCACTTAAAAACGCATTTGAAAGTTTCCATGCGTTTCCTTCGCGTGGTCGGTAATGTGAGGTATGAAATATGAAAAGTTAATGAAATGATGACATACCAATACCCTGGGGAATTTACATGTAACAACAGCCCCGATGTGCGGCGCGCTTTTTGAAACCCTTACCCTGTTACAAACCATATCCTTTGGTGCCGTTATAAATAGCTTATATAAAGAAGTACCCTTCCCCGGACAAAAGTTTACGACTGAAAGAGATCGAGTGCAAAGCTATATCGGTACACTACATCTCGTTCACGCTTGCGCATCAACGAGGTAAAAAACAGTATTTACTGAAGCTACTGTACATTTACATTAATAAACGCAAACGGATAGTTACAACCAGATTGTTGTTACTCTTTGATAGGGATTTGGATAACAACCAGCTGAAGGAGTTACCCCAAGGTGTTTTTGATAACAATACGGGGTTGGTGAACCTGTAAGAAATACTTTCATACTTTTCAGCTTCAGTGTCCTTAGGTTCGTGAACTGAACTGAGCCGATGTATAACCGCAGAGCCCTGTTCGATTTATGTTAGAAATCATCCGTAAACGTTGTTGCAACTAAGTGGGCTTTTTCGTATAATTCCTAAATACTCAGCGATTATGTCATTATCTGGTAATATAATTAAGATTAGTATGAAGCCAACTTTGTTTTTTTTTTTACTCAATTAAATCTCAATCTAAAATTTAACGTATCCAAATAAGATATGACAAATTCCGTACTCTACATAATAAACCTTTATTTATCCAGGGATGGCCTACACTTTTGTACGAGCTTATAATCAAAGATTAGCCGGAAATACCAATACAAAATAGTAAATTGCATCGTTTATACAAACGAAAAATTATATCGTTTCGGTTTAATTGATTCTCCTTGCTGCACTTTTTGTGAAGAGGTAGCAGGATCCATCGAGCATTTACTCTTCTCCGGTAGAATATCTTCTGAATTTTGGAAATGAAGCACTGAAGGAGACTGATTTAATTTTCGAAAAGATTGACAAGAGAGAGATTTTACTATTATTAATCACATCTTATGACTAGGGAAATATTACACTTACACTTACACTTACACTAAGTGTGTGTCAAATATGCTTACTTAACTTCAGGGTTTTATCGCCAGGATATATATATATATATATATATATATATATATATATATATATATATATATATATATATATATATATATATATATATATATATATATATATATATATGTTAATTACCGGCCGGGAGGTCCGTATAGGAAAAAACTGTGCCAGAGGTCTCGAGTACGGCCCGATGCCGCAGGCCGGGGGCCGTACTGGAGACCGAGGGCACAGTTTTTTCCTATATGGACCGACTAAGGCCGGTAAATAACTTATTTTTTTTTCCTACTTCAATTCTGCGATTTGCCAAGAAAATCTTGATATACTTACGCGTCGCGTAAAACAAAACTGACAGAACGCGTGCAAAAAGTAACTCGGTAATCTTCACAACTTTTTCATTCAGAAACAAAAAAACTTACTTCGCAAAGTGAACTTATTTCTATCAGTTTATTTCTCTCGGTAGAATAAACGGCTGTTGTGTTTGCCTGCGGTGAGGATAGAGAAATATTCTTGCCTACAGCGAAACCGTGGAAAGCTGAACATTAAATTTAAAAACTTTTCAAATTTTTCTACAAACGGAAAGTCGAGCGTAAATAGCAGTGCGAAAGCTTAAACTGAGCTATTCTTATTTAAAAATCATATCTTCTTGAATGAAAACTTACAGAATTTAGATAAAAGAAGGCAAAAACTGTGGAATATAAGCATACTAACCGAGCAATGTAGTTAAAGTACGAATTATCTCGTAAAATCCGATCGCGAAAATGCGTATAAATTTACTGAAAACAATCCGTACAAAACAAGAATGACAAATTTAAGCAACCCTTTTTTAATGAAATTTCACAGAATGTCGATTAGAAGAAAAAGAAAAACGGAAAAATAAGAACACAAATGCAGTCAAAACCTTTTTAAACAAGCGCTAGATTGTGTAATCACAGTAATTTTTTAAGCCACAAATGTCGCTTTGCAAAAAAAAAAACAACAACAAACGCCGAACAAACTATAAAATCAACAAATCATAAAATCCAAATTTGTACTCGCCTTTTCGAGGAATAACATTGGCCTTTAATTTAAAGGCTGATTTCTCTATCCACTTAGTGTAATATAATCTCTCATTCTTCATCGAGATACCTCGTTGAAGCGTTAGGATCTTTAGCGTGTTCTCGGATCTTTGTCAGCCGATGTCAGCCATGCATCTGATGCATGGTTGAACTTTGCTGGTCGGTTAAATATTTTATCTAGCTAATAAAATTCGCTTTCGCTTTGGTAGCTTTCGTCTGGGTCCATATTTGACGAGAAAATTCAATAATACCAGGGCTCACAAGCTTAAAACAACGGAGTCACAAATTATCGTGAATCATGCAACTACGCAACCCGGGCGGAATCGTTGAGTGAGCGGGCAAGATCGTACATTTCCGCCCGCTCCCGGAAACAATCATATTGCAGGATTCGCCGAATTCCGCCCGCTCGCGCTCTGAGAAAAAAAATATTTTATAGTATCGAACTCGAAATTGCTAGGGAGAAATGTAAGCCCTTAGAACATTTTCAAAAATGAGAAAAAACATCTCAATGTACTTTTTAAGCAATAGAACAAATTTTCTATGAGTTTACCGGCGACGGAAAAAAATTGTATATCACTCGCCCGTGGCTCGCGATTTATGAAATAACTATGAAAAGCGTTTATAGCGTTTTGAAATTCCTCAGTTGAAATTTATCAGCCGAAAGAAGAAAATGTATTCAATAATCCAAATTTTCTTTGAAGGGGAAGTTTAGAAAATTGTGTCCGGAATCCATCGCCGCAAACATGAATGTGCGAGCAAAGTTTGCAAGCCTACAAACTTTATTTTGGATTCGAAGATTTCATTCTTGTCAAAAATATTTCAGTTCGGATAAAGGTTAGTTCCAGGAGCTCAACTTCTGAAACTTTTTTCGACTTTATCTACTTACTTTGAAGTGTATAGTGAAGCCCGTACTTCTCCACATTTTCAATGCTGAATGAAAATTAAGCTTATTGTTTTTAAGCCTACAGTGCTGAGAGTTTGATTGGTTTGATGAAACAGAATTGTTTGATCATTTCATGCAAATAATTTGATTAAACCTAGACCTAATTTTTGTTAGTTTCATTTATTTTCATCCTTGCTTGGCCTAATCAGAACAAGAGGCTACCGGGTAGCCTATCCTCATGCGCTTGCGTAAGAAAGTTTTATGGTTTATTTTAAATGGGTCACGCACCCCTCCCCCGTCAACGAATTTTGCATGACACATATTGCACCATCACACAAGACATGTTGATTGAAGCTACCAATTTTTTTGTACTCACTTTGAATATTTAATTTATTGATTCCTGATGAAAACCACACTAGTCTAATACTTCCCAAACCGTGAATTATTTCTATTACATTGGGTTATTCCAGAAAGAAACCACCCAACCCCCCCCCCCCCCCCCCACCCAACTGACGGATGGCAAGATTGTTTGACCCGTCCCCCTCCGCCCGGATTTCCTGGCCCGCTAGACTCCCCTCCCGCCTGTATTTCCAAGCCCCAGAAACCCCTCCTCCCGGATTTCCAATAAATTTTACAAAGCCCTAAATTTATCTGAGGTAATGAAAAAAAAAAAACATGTAATCGGATTCAGGAGATTCTGCTTTTATAATGTCAAAACTGTGAAAATGTTAATAAAAATAAATATTGCGTGACACATCATAACCCCCTCCCCCCCCTCCCCCCCCCCCCGTGTGATTGCTTGCATATATGCAAATTTCGTGTAAAATGTAATTCGATCGCGCGCTATCCAAAATATTTGTTCTAAAGGTCAAAACGTTTTAATGAAACTCATACTTTACTTGAATGAAAACGTCTTTCCCTTGAATAAAAGAGTTAAACGCTTATCAGAATTTAGTGATTTTCTGCTTCCGGAAGGCTTGGCGATTTATTTATCCTAATTGCAGCGCAGAGCGTTAGGGTCTGTGAATTATATTATAAACATCACAAAATAATATTTAAATTCAGCAATCTGCTTTATTATATCTAGTGTTTTCTAAAATTTTCGACTTTTCCTGTGTATATAGAATGCCATTCTTATCCGTAAAGATGATTCGCATAATTTCGCGAATCAAAAAATCTTGAAAGCAAACTTTATTTTAGAAAGCGTGATTATTGGCTTCACGAAGAAAACATTCGAACAAGTTTAATCGCAATTTGCCTTTACACAGGAAAAAGGACAACGAATTCTCTCAGTTGAACGTTTTTATTTTCAAATATCTATTAGTTTAGTCTCAAGAGCAAAATGTCCCGCTTTGTCGATAAATCGCAGGATCGCAGGATAACAGGATCGCATCGAGGACACCGTGCTCGGCAACGCAAGCAAATTTGTTTAGCACATGTCGAAGAACAAACAGTCTATGAAATGTTTCTTACAAAGTAAATGGACATTCATAAATGTTATTTTCTTTACCGTAGTTTTCCAGGAATGCTTGAAAATTCTTAGTAAAGTCTGTCGCTTCGCGCTTCGTAGGAAGACACGTCCCGCTTTGTGATAAATGGATGCTAATCCTCACAGGAAGATTCCATCGCTTTCAGCTCTCTAACCGCCACTTCAAAGGCATACAAATCGTCTTGAGGACTTTTTCTTTCCATTTCGAAGTCTTAAAAGGCGTGTTTACATTCTGGTAATGGAAAATGAACGTCTGCAAAATACAGAAGCGGTCATATTTGTTTGAAATCTGATGACAGTCTTCTCCGAGTGACAAACCGGTTCTCTCTAGTCCCCCCTAAAATCCAGACATGTGCTCAGTAGACGGATTCTGATTAGTTTAAACTTTCTGAAGCCTTTTATAACAATAGGGGACAAAAATAACTTTCTAGGGGAGGCAGGGACAAGTTCGCGTACACTAAAATATGCGTGCATAAATTTGCATGCAAAATCGTGACACAAAAAATAATAACAAGAAAAACCGAGCCCATTTTTTAACCTCATGCCGCTTTGCGCATGAGTTAATTAAACTGTATCCGGAACAAATGTAATCGAAGTGCTCTCAAAACCAAAACACGGTGATAAAGGGTAAGTGGAATCAACGTGAAATAATTTGTCTAAAAAAAACAAAGCTATACTTTTTATTTCCACTGTGCAAATCCGGCTCATTAAGAAGTTATCATAGCATGTGTAGGCACATTTATAAACTTCAGTTTAATTTTAATCGAAAATGTCCTCAGTTTAGGAGCCCTTGTTTGCTCTTTTGGATCCACTTTGAGCCTTTCATTAACCCTATTCGGCCTGGGGGGGGGGGGGGGGGCACAAAGTGCCCGCGCTAACTTTGAACATTCATAACTTTCTTAATATGTATTCAAACGCCATCAAACTTTGTGACTTTTCCTAAAATTTATCTGGCAACAATTTCATATAACAATTTTTTGATCACGTGACTTGGTGTTTCCATGGCAACAAGATTTTGACAGCCATGTTTTTTAAAATTTGCATATTTATACCTTTGAACGAAGAAAAACAATGTTTATTGGTATAACTTTTGTATTTTTACGTCATTTAGCGTTTATTTATTGCTTTTCATTAATTTTGGGTGAATTTGAACGGTTTTTAAGAGGTTTTTAAAAATTCAGAAATCCAAAATGGCGGATCCAAGATGGCGGCCGCATAACTAATTACCTAATAACTACGTCATATGACGTCATCGCTCCATTGTGCGGACCGCAAAGGAGACAGTTTTGGACGTACTATTTACCCTCTAGGTTTCATTGTCATAGCCTTAATGTTCTTGAAGTTACGCAGGGGGGGGGGGGGGGGCACAATGTGCCCCCCCCCCCCCAGGCTCAGAAACTCAAAAAAAGCCCAGGCTGAATAGGGTTAAAGCTTCAGCTCAGTGAACTTCACAAAGTACATTTTGAGGTTGTTTTGATTTTCTTTTTTCACTGCATGTAAGGCTTTCCAAGCCAATGTTAAATGAAAATGTATTCCTGTTGTTGATATCAGTTTTAAAATAAGCTTAGTGTTCTTTTGTCGATAAGTCATCTCTTGCCTGTTTTTGGTTTTAAAAAGCTTAAGATTATTACTCGTTGGAATTTTTTGTCTTAGGTTCGAGCAGTAACTTATTGTTTACAAGAAACAGATCTTCTGTTCTATTCTCTTTCGCTGCGCTCAGCCGAATAGAAAACATTTCCCATGTAAACACTAGAGACAATTGGGGGGAGCCGACCAGCCATTTGACCAGCCATTTTATTCACAGTAAAGTAGAACTCTTACAATGTCTGTCTACGTAAGCGCATCGCAAACCATGGCCCGAATGTTTACAAAACGATATAGCGGTGATTAAGCCGGATGTGAAAAACCAGCAGTGAAAAAAACTCCTAATTTGGAGAAAAAACGGGAAACGTATTCTCCAAACCAATGCAGAACCAACGTAACCTGTGGAGTTTAATAAAAGTGTTGAAAATAACAACTCAAGACAGTGATTTAATGCTGTTTATAGATGATATGCAAAAAAATTACCCCGAGCAATGTTGTAGAATGGCTGATTGGCGTCAAGAATAGCATGAATCAAGGAGTGCTATAAATAGGCAAAAACTGCGAATGCCAAGCATAGCAATGACACGTATGCCCATGGAAAATCCATTTATATTCTCTATCGCTGCGCTCAGCCGAATAGAAAACATTTTTCATGTAAACACTAGAGACAATTGGTGGGAGCCGACCAACCATCTCAAAACACAAAGCTGGGGAACAAGAGATACTTTAATACAATAATAACTGAATGCCTATGTTAAGACTGACCATCAACTGATGGTTAATGTCCTCACGACAATACAAATCTTTAGCACTATCCGTCTTCCGTCCACCATTGATAGCGGCAGAAGCTCCGCCGATTCTTAAAGAATGTAGACCAAACCTAGACGTATCAAGCCCTATCGCTTTAAGCTTAATACAACTTCTTTGACCCTCGAATAAGAAAGTTTTGTGCCGGACCGAAGAAAATAGCCCTTACTCTTATCTAAACTCTAAAGAACTAAATACAAATTCACTTGAACTGGTGTCCTCCTTGGCTAGTTGTGCGTATCTAACGAGCATACTGTGAGGACGAGTAAGCTTTCCGGTCCGAAATAAATGGTATTATTTCGCGATAAAGCAAAAATGCCTGTGGGATCAACGAATTCCAGCACCTGCTTAACTGAAAAACAAAACCCGTGTGTAGGAAACAAAATAGGCAAAAATACTGCCGAGGGCCACTGTGGAACTAATAAAGTTCCAACCGCTCTAGAAGACTTAAGGTGCAAATAGTGCGTGAAATTAGGTACACCGGAGGTACGAGCTAATTGTTTTCTCCTGCCCAACTGGTGCTAAATGCGTCCGTGCCTTCCAATCCTGGACACCAAAATTTAGAATAAAATCTATGACACTTGGCTGTGTCTGAAGATGCAAAGCGATCGACTGAGAAAGGTCCGAAAATTGAACGGTCATATTCAAAAAAATCACTAGAGATGCTCCAGTCGTCGTAATCAATGATTCTGCTAATGGAATCGGCAAAATCATTCATCGATCTTAGTATCCAGGAAACTTCGATTGAAATGTTGTGAAGGACGCAAAACTGAAAATTTGTAATGCCAAATCATGAAGACGATGAGACGTGCTGCCCCTGTGGGAGATACCACGGCTGCGTTCTTGCTGTCGGTGTAAACCTTGACAATTTTGCCTGGAATGAAAGATCTAAAAGACTTAAGTCCATAAAGGATGGCCAACAATTCCCGACTATTACTGTCTTGCTTCGTCTGAATAGAGAAAAAGGCTTGAAAAAAAAAGCTCGAATTCGTGAGAATCTAAGCATAATGCATGACCTCCGCATGCAAAATCACTGGCATCGGAATGCATAATCCCGACGGGTAGAGAATACTGAATGAGAACCTTGTCATTCAATTTGGAGCAATTGCGTGACCAAAAGTCGATTTCGGCCAAACACTGGCGGTAAAATTGATAGGAAGTTAGGTCGATCGGCGCATTCCAAGAATCAAGAAAAATAATAACGGATTGTAAAACCCTGGACATGAGTAAACTAACGCTCCTGGCGTAAGCGAAACGATATTTCCCACAATGGAGGCGAGAAAACGCGGAGCGACGTGAGGCGAATGATTCTTAACTGATTGCAATGAATCAAGAAGCTTTTGAAGCCTGGCCGGCGGGATGGCCAGAAACCCTCCCGAAGATTGCATAACCTGAGTTGGAACCCAGATAGATTTGCTGCTATTAGCAACGATTCCGGCCTTAGCCAAATCAGAACGAATAAACTCAGCAGCGAAGCGAGCAGAAGGCAAATCAATCTAACAACACGCTCCGTCATCTAAATGCAAAACGAAATGAAAGCCTTTGGCTCTCCAATGCCTTACGATCAAACCTAATTCAAGGAGATCTGAAACAGCTTGTGACACAAAATCAGGGTGACTTTTAGCCGACCTGTTATTACCTAAATAAATGCTAGGAGGTGTTGCCTCAAAGGGAATGAAATAACCACGCCTTATTTTCCACATGGCTCGGTTTTCTTTGTTCTCGCAGGGGATTATATCGAATATTCCCCGCCAATAATAAACTGTCTGAAAAGCTGGTGGCGGCTTTTGATTGTAACAGGGAAGTGCGGAGTTATTCCCCTGCAGTTATTCCCCTGCAGTTATTCCCCTCCAGTTATTCCTCTGCAATTATTCCCCTCGACTTATTCCCCTCATAATAGAATAACATAAACGTGAAGACAAAATAGGGTTTAACAAGGAAAACACTCTATCATCTGTCAATATTTTTTGTTTACATAAAAAGACAACTTCGTCAATCTTATTCCTACGTAATTAACTTGCCGGTCGCGACCAAAAAGCGAAATGTTAATAACATTATTCGATGGTATCGTACCTCGATTCAGATTTCGGGTCTTCAATAATATATCACGCCTCGTTTTACGCTTGAACCTGAATATGTTTCCGGCGGTTTCCCTTGGAAAACACACCGCAACCACTCCATTGATCTTCGAAAGATGAAGGCGGGCAGTTGGGCTATGGCGAGACCGTACCATGAATACTGTTCATACATTTTCTTCTCTCCCTCCCTCCTTCTACTCATAACGAATCAACGTGCTCAATGCAAATTTGCAAAAGCAAAACATGTTTATCGTCTCGCTTCGTAATGTGCCGTGATCCCAATGCGGCCTTACGGAATCATGCTTTTTTGCATTTGAATTGAACGGAATGTTATTCTCCGAAAAATTAATAGTTTCTTTGTTTTAGAAAACCTCACCCATGTGTAAAATAAGCATTTTATCGGCCTTTCACTCGGGGATATCAGATTTAGAACCAGAGGTGAATAAATCTGATATCCCCTCGTATCAGGCCGATAACCCTTACTAATTATGACACTCAAAAGCCCGTTCGGGTGCTCCAATATCTGTCCAAAATTGAGGATGCGCTCGGAAACGCCCTTTAATAATAGGCGTCGCAGCACCCTGTTCATACTCGTGCAAGTTATGCCTTGTTACACTTTAAGGGACGGTGCAATAATTATCTGGAGGGGGGGGGGGGGTTCTAAGATTAATAGGGGGGGGGGGGGGGCTGAACTTAAACCAAAGCGCAGGGAAGGGGGTAAGATGTAATTTCTTAAACATTTGTAGGGGGGGTTAGAAGTTAAACTGAGAGGTCTGATCTCAATCCATGGACTCAAGATAATGTATATTACATGTAAGCTAATCAAAATCAATTTTTGGGATCTTTTAAGAAATATTAATATTAACAGCTTCAAAACCTTGTACTAAAAATGAACAGTTTATCTCAACAATATTAAACATATATTCAAACTGGAGACATGTCGTGTTCCTGAGGACATCAAAGGCACCGACGAATCTTGTAAGAAGCTTTATGATATAATGAGACGTTTCCCAGAGCGACCTGTACCATACCCCAATGTCTTAGAATTGACAGACAAAGGTCCTGGAGCAGGTGTTCATAATATAGAAGTCCAGGACTTGTTCCTTCTGGTGTGCCTTCTGCTTGAATCAGACCATCGTATTCGTTTGCATAGGGCGCCGCATGACTCGGCGCAGAACGAGGCAGAACGCACTAATGCTGCAATTGGAGAAGCTCTTAGGACAGGAAGTCCGGTCGCCCTACCCAATGACCCTTTTCATGGGCTTCCTACTGCAGAATTGGAAAGAATGTGCTTGAAAGACATAGAACAACACTGCATTGCCTGGGAGGAAGCAAATACTTGGTCAATGGCCAACCAAATTGCACAGCGCATTCATGACGAATCGGGTCCTGGAAAGAATGACTTCCTGATCTCCCTTGCCAGCTACCATCCGGAAAGTCACATCCTGCTTCACCTCTCGAAGTACCTTCTTACATGGAGGAAGGCTTCTCCACAGCAACGACACAAAATATGCGGGAACGGAGTTTTTTCAAAGCTTCAAAAGATGAAAGATGCCCATGTGAAGCAAGGACAATACTACCTTGAGTACTTGAAGTTTTCATGTGACCCATCCTGCGATGAATGCGAGGAAGAAGGTTGGACAGGTGGCATTCCCATCACACGATCTCCATTGCCAGCCCTTGATCCGTCCTCGCCAGGAAAGTATCTCCCAGTTGATTAACCTCGTTTGGCTCCATGCGAGGTTGACAGTATCCTTCCTAGTGTACAAGTGAAGAAGATGTTTGTTGAAAAGAAAGTGACCTCTTCTGATAACCAGGCCATACGGCAAGCATGCTTAAAGCTTAACATCGACGAAAGGTCTTGCAGAAGATATTTTCAGCACCTTGAATTCTTGGCTCTAAAAGCAGACAAAAGAAATCTTGAAAGAAACACCATTCCAGAAGATATTTGTTGGGAGAGCAGAGACGATGTTGAAAGACTGACTAACAAGCAACTTCGGCTCTATCTAAGGCAAGAAGGTCTAATGGTATCCGGAAACAAGGCACAATTAGTTGAGCGAATACTTAAGCATGCAGATGGTTCTGTAGCAAGAACATTTGGTGAAGACATCGAAGATGATGATGAAAACATGCCCTCCAGTTCTCATGATGATACCTCAAGTGATTCTGAGGAGGAGTCAACCAAGTATGAAGGTGGTTCATCAGGCAACAATTATGTGGAGCGCAGCTTCCAAGTTTTATTTATTGATGATGCAGACATACCAGAAGTAGTGTAAAGGTAAAGAGGGATGTAGGGAGGATCGGAGGTTGGGGAGGGGGGTTGAAAGTAATCTCCCCTCTAGACGGGGGTGGACAAGAAGTTATTTTAACTTTAATTCAGGGGGGTGCAACTTTATTTTAAGGCCTACTTTGCTAATTTTAGAACCCCCCCCTCCAGATAATTATTGCACAGTCCTTTATCTGTCGTTAAAGCGTCCGATTCCTCCTCAATAGTACTACTGCTAAAGTTCCTAGAAAATTTTTGAGAGACGTCCGCGAACTGCGTGATGCCATCATGACCGAGCGGCCGTATAAGGTGAAGAGGTACTTGAGGCTGCGCTACTGGTGTTGCCAATGGGATTGAATCTTGCAAGACCGACTGGACATTCGCGCCACCAATGCCGGGAATTTCCGCAGAAAAGACAGGGTCCCCTTGGTTGGTCCTGCTGTCTGAACTGCGAGGACTGGTTGAAAAACCTGGACGAGCTTGTGTGTCCTGCGTAGCGTCCCCCGTATGAAGGATATTGCAAACTTCTGCCCTGAGATCGCTCCACATGCATTACGTTTGATCCCATTGCGGCCGCGTTCGCGTAGCGTCTCCCTCTCTGCCGCGCGGATTTTCTTGTCGTCTTCGGGACTCATAGCCACAGCGTTACCCTCGTAGTGTTTCATGGTTAACCACCCGGCCTTGGAGGATTCTGCAATTCTGATTTTACGGTTCCTTTCCTCCAAGCAATCGTAGCTTCGCGTATTAATAGTTCCTTTACTTCGGCAGTTCTGGCGGTAAGTGCGCTCTGTAACTTGTCAATAATCCCGGAGTTGAACATGTAGCTCTTTTCGTTACCGGAGTTGGATGTGACATCCGCTCCCAACTTCGGTTGTTTGCATCATTCTACATCATCTACATGATCTGGCCGGGAGTTCGGAGTCTGCTGCCAGTGCCTCGCTAGCTTTGCTAAATTGAGCGGACAATTCGGTTTTATGCTGACGAAGCTGGTCTAGTAAAAAACCCTTAAATTGTGGCGAAGTCCTTACGAGTCGCCGCTGCTGATTTCCCTTTCGTAAACGGTCGATGCCATTTTTAACGGTCGATGCCATCATTAGCATTCATTAGTAACCAAGCCTTCTTGTAATGGTCGATGCTATTTCTCTTTAGTTTATGCCTGGATTGGGACGAAAACAGGCTATCATTATTAGATCAAATTGGGTCTAGGTAAAGCGATTATTAGATCTAAGCTAGATTCACGGTTAGGTGAGATTTAGGGTTAGGGTGACCCGTTATTGATATATATTAAGAAAAGCATGTTTTATAATTAAATTTTTCTTGGGTTTGCCGGATCAACCCAGTGGTCTAGTGGTAAGAGAGAGATGTTAGCATGCAGAGGTTCCGGGTTCGATTCCAGGTAATTATATTCCATTTTTCTTTTTCTGATAGAAAAAATAATTCTAAAATTGGTGAAAATTTTTCTAAGTGTCGCTAAAATGGCAACGACCGTTTACGAAAGGGAAATGCGCGTCGCCGCTTCGTCGGTCACAATTGGGAAAGACACCAAGCAATGTTGTAGAATGGCTGATTAGCGTCAAGTGAATAGCATGAATCAAGGAGTAGTATAAATAGGCGAAAACTGCGAATGCAAAGCATAGCAATGATACGTATAAGACGCTAAACTCGAGTTGTGAAATTCTTTGTCGTCATGGGTGTGGTGATGCGATATCGGAAAATTGGACTTATAAATTCGGTTGTGTCTCATCGTAAGAAAATTCTGTTTCAAGTGGTTTGTAGCCTGCGGCTAAGTTTTTCTGTTTCAAGTGTTTTTGAGATTAAGAGTTTAAATGAAGTGATTAAAAGGTTTGCGCTTTCTCAAAATGGTTTCATATTTAGAAACATAAATCGTGCTGTAGCGTTTAATGATTATAGTAATGTTTAGATTAGTATTTTATTTACCTGATGTATTTCTTTTTTAAACCGTGTATAAATAAATGTAAATAAATAAATAAATAAATAACCAATCAGGACGCGCGTAGTATCTCAGTTATTTTATAACTAAGGAATAAGCAAGCTAGGTAGAATGTTCATGTGGTTATTTTTAGTATTTTATATATTGCCACTAAGTATTGTATTCTTGTTTTCTTGTATCCATTGAAATTATAAATACAAACTATTAGGAAAAGTTATTTTAGTAACTATGCGGACCTTGCGGAAACATGTTCCGGTGGTCTGCTTGACTTTCGGTAGACTCGTTTTCATGAATAAGCGCGTCAAATCGTGGCGCAGTCAACAAATTAAAAAATGGCGACCGTCGCGCGGTAATTTCGCATGTGAATAATTAGGTAAAACCAAGGTAAAATGGTCCTATTTGAGCAAAGAACGTACCACAGCGGCTTGATATATAGATCTTATACACGAACGGTTGCAATCGCAACGGTAAAAAGGAGGCTGGACAATCCAACTCACCTGACAGATGCCAATCAACCACCCAGGTGCACGGATCTCTTGTGAGCTTCGTCACTAAAAGTTTGAAGTCGATTTGCTCGATCGATGGCCAGCCCATAGAAACTTTTCGGACATGAAATAACCAAATACTGCAGAATTCAAAGTTTTAACTATATTTAAGTTGTAAATGAAGGGAGCGTTAACAATAGCTCAGAAAAACAGCATGCCAGTCGATTGCGCCACAAGGTAACAGACAATCTGTGAGGTTAAATTTTAACATGCCACGGCGTGTCCAGTTCTCTAAATTAAACAATGCGTATTTGTGTCACTTTAAGACGTGTTTTTTGGTTCGTCGTTTTCGTCGAATCACAATTTGGTTTATTTGAACTCTTAAAAATGGCGAAACTTCGCACATTAAAAAAACAACATTTACCGTGCTGTATCGTTTCCCTATAAGACTTGAAAAATTCATTTGAAGTGCGCAGATCGGTTTTATGCCTTATGCACTGGTGAATGGAATAACCACGAAAAATTAACAGCCGATTGATGGACAGTAAGGAGGAAGGAATGAAAAACTGCATATTTGAAAGAGTCTTTGTTGAAGCTAATTGTACATTAACTGTGATAAACGCAAGCGGATAGTAACCACCAAGTTGTTGTTACTCTTTGATAGGTTCTTGAAGAACAACCAACTGAATGACTTACCCAAAGGTGTTTTTGATAACAATACTAATCTGGAGTACCTGTAAGTAATACTCTCCTTTTAGCTATAAAACAGCTTAAATCCCGTTAGCGTCGGAGGATTGGAGGTGGGGGTGGGGGGGGGGGGGGGGGGGGGTTGGGTGGGGTTAGGGGGGGCTGGGGCTGATGGAGGCAAATTAAAACAATTCCTGTGTGAAAATCACCGGTTAGTACCAGTTCAAAAGATGGTTCAGCCCCCTCTCTCCCATGGGTTTTTTGCGGTGTTACAATATTTCGAAAATATTTGACTTCTACATAATAGATAGCCTGTGCTATGCTATACAAGACAAGGTAGATATTTGGGCTGTGGCGCTGCTGGGGTCCGTGACGTCATCCAACCCATTAGTAAAAATTCAAATTTATCGGAAAAATGCGGAAATTGCAAATATGTTTTGCTATAGTTGTAAAATATGATGCGGTTATAACATAAAAAACATGCTGCTTTTGGAAGCGTTTCATATGTTTTAATTCAAGAATGGTTTGACCTCATGCAACTTATGACATCATATCTTGTTACCATAGCAACCGATTATCGGCAAACTTTACGAAAATGTGCCTCAATCACAAATGAACAGCTACTGAAGACTGCATGTGCTAATAATAAACGCTCTTGAAAACATCGGAGAAAAACCTCAAGTAGGTGGGGAGGGTGGCATCCACGCCCCCCCCCCCCCCCCCCCTTGTACGTCCGAGGGTTAATGTCCACTATCAAAGACAAATCACACTTCAACAATTATTTACACTTTATCAATGAAACGTTTTGAGTGCTTTTGGGACTTTACTCGATCAAACCTATCTATCACTACTTCAGATCACTGCTTCAGTAGTGCCTGAATAAGACAACTCAAGTTTTTTAAACACAAAGGTAGTCAGCGTCAATACGAATCGCACCTCAGAACAACCACCTTTATTATATAGCCTCTAACTTAAAAAGTTCATAAAAGTTCAAGATGAAATTTATCCAGATGAAATTAAAGAGCGATAGGTCTTTTACCTATGCTCTGAAAAGTTATACTTCTGGTGTCTTAGTTCGCAGGGAATTGATGTTTTAGTTTTTACGTACAAACATAAAGTGTAACGTATATCGAAAATTTCGATTTGTTTCAAATAATTCGTTATAACCCTCTTTATCGCATACAGCTTAGAAAATATATTGAAATGTATATTTTGAATAAAAAAAAAATATGTCGAAATGCTATACCGTTTTCGTTTGCCGCAACATTTTGAACTCGGGACTTCTCAACCCAGTCTCGCTCCGCATCAGACATCGCTCCATAGACAAGGGCGCGTTTAACCGGTGAGATCTAACCAAAAAGGCCTCCAATGCGACTATTGCGATCGATGGTTTCACTCGAGATGCTGTGTAAATGATTATATTTATGACTCCTTAGTGAACAGTTCTTGCCTTTGGATATGTTGCGACTGTGGATTACCGAGCTTTTCTAGCTCCCTCTTCGATTCCTCAAGTGACATTGAAACTTTTAATCGTTTTTCTCCGCTAACAGATTATCTAGCTCAACAACCACCTACAAATGACACATGTCCTACCAGGTCTTCGACTCCTACTCGACAGAAACCCAAGACTACATCCAGGATTAAGAGACCTCTCCGGTTATTGAACATCAACTGTCAGTCGATTGTTAACAAGAAAGAACATCTTCATGCTATGATCGA
Organism: Cladopsammia gracilis; assembly: GCA_022457155.1. Classification (NCBI taxonomy): domain Eukaryota; kingdom Metazoa; phylum Cnidaria; class Anthozoa; order Scleractinia; family Dendrophylliidae; genus Cladopsammia; species Cladopsammia gracilis. The sequence goes on along the minus strand of JAJGOT010000241.1, from coordinate 1,015,774 downwards.
CACTATGAAACCTGATATTATTGTTGGCACTGAGTCATGGCTCCATCTCGACATCAAGGATAATGAGATATTCCCAACCAATTTTAATGTTTACCGTCGAGACAGAAACTCAACTGGTGGTGGTGTATTTACAGCAGTTTCTAATGAGTTCCTTTCGACACGCCAATCGGAGTTAGAGACAGAAAGTGAGATGACCTGGGTGAAACTTAGTGTCAAGGGTTCAAAGGATCTGTACATCTGCTCATATTACAGACCTAACGTCAGCGATGAAGAAAGTCTTGTCCACCTTAACAATTCCCTTGACAAGATTTGCAACACTAAAAACTGTCATATATGGCTAGCTGGAGATTTTAATCTACCAGGCTTTGATTAGTCTACAAACACCATTAAACCCTACTGCCCTTATCCTGCACTACACGATAAGTTTTTGGAAATCTTAAATGATTACGGCCTAACACAACATGTCAACAAACCAACAAGGCTTAATAACACCCTTGACCTATTTGTCACAAACAATCCCACACTAATCAATAAGGTTGAAGTGCTACCTGGCCTGGCGGATCATAACGCTGTTCTGATTGAAGGTGATATATCTCCTATCTCCAACAGACAGAGGCCTAGAAGGATCCCACTTTTCAGGAAAGCAGATTGGGATGGCCTCGCGGCTTATATGCAAGTGTTTTGTGATGCAGCAAGCAACCAAATCCCACACTCTGAAACAGATGACGACGATGATGACGATGTAGAATCCTTGTGGCAAAGCTTCAAACACCACCTTAATAGGGGTATTGACAAGTTTATCCCATCAAAGACTGCTAAGGAGAAAAATCGCCTACCCTGGATTAATGCTGACATGAAACATCTGATCAGAAAGCGAAAGAAATGCTTCAGAACTAAGAACAGAACACATAATCCGAGGGATATTGAACAGCATAAATCCTTGAGAAGTGAAGTTCAAAAGAAGATCCGCCAATCCTACTGGAACTATATAAACAGCATCTTTGAAGATTGAAATGATGCAAACGAACACACACTTAGTAAACGCTTTTGGTCCTTCATTAAACATGCTCGCACTGATAAAACCGGCATCTCCTCTCTTAAATCAGGGTGATCTGTCCTGACTAACCCAAACGACAAAGCAGCATTGCTAAATAAGCAATTTAAAAATGCTTTCTCAACACCAGAGCCAATGAAACTCAAACATATTGCCAAGGCTGCACTAAATCTTCAGTTACCAGTTCAGGCCTGCTCCTCCAATATGCCACCAATTTGCATTACAGTGGAAGGTGTCAGGTAACTTTTATCAACTCTAAACCCATACAAAGCTACTGGCCCATATAGCATCCATCTCCGTGTTTTGAGAGAACTAAGCACACAGATTGCCCCAGTCCTATGTAAAATCTTCAGATCTTCCCTACAGTCCGGAAATGTCCCTTCTGATTGGAAGTCAGCATACGTATCACCGATCTACAAGAAAGGATCAAAACAGCAGGCTGAAAACTACAGGCCTATATCACTTACGTGTATCTACAGCAAAGTCTTGGAACATATCTTAGTGTCTAATATCATGAAACACTTTGAAAAACACAATATTCTAAATATCTTCCAACATGGCTTTCGCCAGTCACGGTCTTGTGAGACACAGCTGATTGGTCTTGTTCAGGATCTTGCTAAGGAAATATAAGGTGGTGGCCAAACTGACATTATAGTCATGGATTTCTCCAAAGCATTCGATAAAGTGCCCCATAACGAGTTGCTGCTGAAGCTGTCAAATTATGGTGTTGACACCTACACGTTAAACTGGATAAAAAACTTCCTTAAGAACAGGAAACAGTGTGTGGTCTTAGAAGGTGTGAAGTCAAACTACACGCCAGTATTATCGGGTGTTCCACAAGGATCGGTATTGGGGCCAACCCTGTTTCTAGCCTTTATTAACGACCTACCACTTTACGTGAAGTCTAATGTACGTCTCTTCGCGGATGATACTGTAATCTATCTGACTGTTAAATCAGTAGATGATTGCGTGCAGTTGCAACAGGATCTACATAATCTAGAAATATGGGAGTCGGACTGGAAAATTAAATTTAACATCTCAAAATGTAGTGTCCTCCGGTTCACTAGACGTCGACACCCTGTGCTCTATAACTACAAGCTTCATGGTCATTATCTCGATACAGTAGACTCTACTAAATATCTTGGGGTTCATCTATCTAATGATCTTCGCTGGAATGAGCATGTGAAAAATATCTCATCCAAGGCAAATAAAACACTGGGTTTTCTAAAACGTAACCTACGGCACTGTCCTTCCAAAACTAAGGAGACGGCATATAGAACTTTAATCCGGCCTACAATCGAATACTGCTCTACTGTGTGGGATCCGTTTACAGTTAAAAACATAAAGTCTGTAGAAATGGTACAAAGGAGGGCAGCGCGTTGGGTCCTTAACCGTTACGATCGCCTTGACAGTGTTAATGACATGCTATACTGCCTGAACTGGAAAACCTTGCAATCTCGAAGATCAATAGCTCGCCTGTCGATGCTATATAAAACGCGGAATAACTTAACCTATGCCGACAAAAACATGCTTCAGCCAGTTACTTATAAGTCTACTCGTTCCTCTGAGCATGCATACAAGCTCCCAACTGCCAGTTGTGATTATTTTAAATTTTCATTTTACCCCAGAACACTACTTGCTTGGAACCAGCTCCCTAGGGATATTGCATTAAGCAAATCTCTGTTACTTTTCAAGGAAGCAATTTCCAATTAATTGATATTTAAGTACTTAGTTAGACAGTCTAAATGCTCATCATTGAGTGAAGACTTACGTGGTAAAATAAATAAATAAATAAATAAAATTCAGCGCTGTGGTTTAGCGAACGGCGCAAAGCAAAGAGAACGGATTGTGATTCTCTATATATTCTCACTAGCTATTCTCGCTTTTCAGCATTCTGATAGGTCAGTCAAACAGAGAAATGTTTTTGTTTTTGTTTTTTGTTTTTTTTTTTGCGGGAAAACAAGCAAAGCTGGTTTCGATCCCTTGAACTACAATACTCAGGAAAGTGTGAAATGATATATATGAAATAAATCATATATGAACTTCGGAAATGAAATCAAATGAAGAATGATCCTCGCAGTTGTGAACGCAATTTAAGCAATTGCGAAAAGAAGCCTGAAAAAAATTCATGACTTCAACGGGGTTCGAACCCGTGACCTCGCGATACCGGTGCGATGCTCTACCAACTGAGCTATGAAGCCACTGACGATGGGAGCAGGTCAATTGTAGGTTCATATTCCTCCGAAAATCAGCATATTTTGCCAAAGCGGTTTCCTGCAATTTTTACTGCTAGTTTGGCCCACTGTCTCCGGTGGTCTTTTCATTGTTACTGCGCGTTTCAATAACATGCGGAATTTGAAATTCAAATTTCCACCAACGGTTGCGTTTTACACTGCCGTCAATTATCTTAGCTTACCTCTCAGGAAACAGATCTTCACTTCAATGAGTTCAAAAGGTCACGTCCGTGCATTATGATTGGTAGATTTAGATCCAATTTGTTTGTTTCCTTTTTACATGGTCCGTTGGCTTTCGTATTAATTATGATTGAAGGAAGGGAATAACGCAACCGTTGGTGGAGATTTGAATTTCAAATTCCGCATGTTATTGAAAGGCGCAGTAAAGTCATAATGAAAACTGTATATAACTGTTTTCTTTTAAGTTGAAGATTATGAGATTCAAAAATATTATGATTCCTGTGCTTCCTGATCCTTGTGAAAAATTGCGAGAGGTCTCGCCAATATAAATACCTCTTACTAACCGAGTTCGAGGGCCGTACTGTAAATTACGGACCCTTGTTTTTCCCCTTCGCGCTTGGGCCATAAATCGAAGGGGAAAACAAGGGTCCGTAATTTACAGTACGGACCGAGAAAACGAGGTTAGTAAGATATTTATTATATCACTAAATCGAAGATAAAGGAAAACCTTTCAAGTGAAAAGATGGACGGCTTCATTTGACTGACGTACGTTACCAGAAAGCAAAGAACAAATTTTATTGGCTTTCAAAAATAATGTGATCGGTCCTCGATTCGGCATGAACTTGCGTGGCTCTTGAATGAAAACTATATAAAGAATTAATTTAATCTTCCATGTGTTCGGTAGGACGACGGAAACCTGACATCAGGTAGATTTCTTTGAAAAGGATTCTTAGTTACTGGCGAAGACAAGTGGGGAAAAGAAGAATGAAAACGCCGCGATAAAATCGCCAAAACAAACGTGTTTGTCAAACGGGAATTTGGCAGCACTTCGGTCTACAGCGGTGAACGAAGAAACTCTCAAACTTCTAAAAGGACACTGTTTGTTTGATCAAGTTCTTGTCTGGTTATAAACTTAAGTTCAGAGTTATCGTTTGTGGCAGTGGCTCTAAGAAGAACAAACTTGAAGCTACAGAATTACGCTAAAAGTGTACCTTGATTCCTCAGCGAAATTTTTGTCTTTGCAGTGGATTCCATGAAAACATTTTTTGCGTATTCGCAAATACGCTCTTGCTGCAGCTCACGCTGAAAATTTGTCAGGTGCGATTGAAATATAATTCAAACTCATCCATGCACAAAGTTCGGCATGAAGCCACTAAAGCACACAAAAAGCCAAAAACAACTTGCAGTCTTTGATTACGAAATATTTTCAGTGTCCTTGTAGAAGTTTGAGAGTTCTTCCGTTCACCGCTGTAGACCGAAATGCTGCCACAGCCACATTTTCCAGTTTGACAAACACGTTTGTTTTGGCGATTTTATCGCGGCGTTTTCATCCTTCTTTTCCTCACTTGTCTTCGCCAGTAACTAAGAATTTTTTCAAAGAAAATTTCCTTGTGTCAGGTTTCCGTCGTCCTATCGAACACATAGAAGAATAATTATAAGTTTATATAAGTTTTCATTCAAGAGCCACGCAAGTTCATGCCGAATCGAGGACCGATCTATCACACTATTTTTGAAAGCCAATAAAATTTGCTCTTTACTTTCTTGTGACGTACGTCAGTCAAATGAAGCCGTCCATTTTTTGACTTGAAAGGTTTTTCTTTTTTTTTTTTTCGATTTAGAGATATGATAAATATCTTATTAGCCTCATTTTTCTCGGTCCGTACCGTAAGTTAAAAAGCGCGCTTGGGCCATAAATCGTGGAAAAAAACTCGGTCCGTAACTTACGGTACGGACCTCGAACTCGGCTAATAAGAGGTATTTATTACATCCCACAAAAGTAAATCGATAAACCACAAGGGATTTAATAGCACCAGGAAAAGGATCAGTATCAGAATGGCGATTTTTCGATGGAGAAGATGAAATAATATAATTTCCATCGCATGATTCATGAAAAGAGCGAACTTTTTCGAGATTCACAAGTACTTTTTGCGCCATATCGGAAACATCAAATTGGTCAGATAAAAATCTTCCCAACAAGCTTTGAGCTTGTAGCACGCACAGCGGCTGGCGTTTGCGTGAGGACAGTGGGAATTGATGGATCTTACTCTTAGCCCTTAAGAGATATTGCGCCTACTTCAACGGATAATTTTTTGGACAATAGAATTGCATTATTGCTATACAAAATGTTCAATACATTATAATTTAATTACTCAGCCATTTTTAATTTATATTGTTTTTTTGTGGACAGGATCTTGAACAACAACCAGCTGAAGGTATTGCATGAAGGAGTTTTTGACAAAAATACTAAGCTTATTTGGCTGTAAGTAGACATGCTGTGTGGACAAAAAAATACATTTTTTTTTAATCACAGATATTGGAATACACTTCAACAGTATTCTAATTTAACGATGTAGCTGATGGACCTTACGTATATTTACGTCAGACTAGCTTATTTCACCACCAAGCCTCGTTTTCCAGGTGTGAACCTGTGACCTCATCAATGTGTTGTCAAAGGAGCGAAGTTGAAAAGCATATCCACTGAAAAACAAGGTAAAGTCGTCAAAGGTTTGCAAGGAATTTCGTACTAACGAAGCTTGGTGGTGAATTTTGAGCTGGTGACCTAACATGCATAAGGTCTATTATTTAACAATATATGTAATATATACAATTTATACAGCAGTTTGCAAAAATTTTGAACCCCCCCCCCAAAAAAAAAAAAATATATCATTATATCCCTGCTCTCTAACAATGCTATATATCTGGATATATATAGAACTGGATATTCGTAAAACAGTGCTCAATACATTAATGTAGAGCGAAGTATATGTTTATGGAGGAAAGAAACAAATAAACTATGCTTTCATCCCGACAAGCCTGTTTCGTGGTTGCCCACTCATCAGGGGATTCAATAAGAATATTCTTTACCATCGCTTCTTATATACAAAATAATTTACATAATATATATAGATAGGCTTAGCCTAACAGCGGAGCTCTCTGAACAGAAACGATGATGATAAGCTTAACTTAGGTGAAAAGTCGGAAGCACAAGAAAAATTAGAATTAAGATTGATGACCAGGCTATTAATTTTAGCAGTTCTCAAAAACAGTAAGCTTATTACGAGACCGTCTGCACAGAACATTTAGACTGCACAAATTCCACAAAAGCTCACTGTTTGAGAAATGTGAAACCTTTCTTGAGTAGCAAACCGCGAAAAAAAAGCAGGAAAAAACGATTTTGCAAACCGTTTTCTCCGCTAAACACAACAGTGTTTTTTTCTTTTAAAATGTTTTATTTATCAATAACAAATCCCTAAAGTTTACAATATTATCCTGAGAAGCTAGTCATTTCCGGTTACAAGGCATCCTGAGTTAAAGCTAGTCATTTCCGGTTACAATAATACAAGGTCAGTTCCGGTTTGCAGTCCTTTCTGGTTTGCACATGATTACTTTAGTCATTTCTGGTAATGAATGATGAGTTGCCAGTAGCTAAATTATTAGAGTCACAAGCTTTGACTGTTGTATTTCACAAATATTCGGATGACACCACAAAGCAGAAAATTTCTGTTCGCTGTGGGGGGGGGGGGGGTACTCCCATATATGAGCTATATAGGTAAGATAAGATAAGATAAGATAAGATAAGATAAGATAAGATAACTTTATTTATACACGGTATTTCCATCAGCTTAAATTATCATAATCAGCTAACTACCTAACTTCCTAACTACAAATAAGAGGTACAATATAAAAAAATAAAAACTGCTTTTCATGGAGGCCGTGTTCAAAAATATTATTTAAAACTTTACTTAAAAACTATGGCGACTTAGTTTTGTCTTAAATTCGCTTAAGGAAGACGCTAGTCTTAATTCTGTGGGTAAGTTGTTCCACAACTGAGCTCCACTGTATGAAAAACTTCTTTTCAGATAATCAGTGCGAGGTTGTGGAAGAACTAGTTTGTTTTCGGTATTCCTTAAATGATAAGCATTCGCGTTATCGCGATAAACAAATCTTGATAGGAGATAATCTGGTGTCATCCCATGTAGGGTCTTATACATCATGATAGATTTCATTTCTAATCTTTGATGACATAGTTTACGCCATCCTAATGCCCGGAACACATCATCCAAATTACTATCGTAGCTCGCAGACATTAAAATGCGGGCTGCGCGATTTTGAAGCCTTTGAAGCTTTTCAGAAAGGCCCTTGTTACAGTTTCCCCACACCACACTGCAATAATCAAAGTGAGGCTGAACAAGGCTATTATAAACTTTGATTAAAATGTTAAATGGGATAAGATGCCGTATCCGTTTCATTGCACCAATGACGGAAGCAATCTTTTTACAGACATTTTCAATATGGCATTCCCAGTTTAAGGTTTGGTCGATGTAGACTCCAAGGGATTTAGCTGATGCTACTTGTTCTACAGCGTTATTATTTATAGTAAGAGAAGGGCTTTCTGAAAATTGTGACAACTTCTGCCTTGATGCAATAAGTATAAACTCAGTTTTTGTCAAATTCAGGGTAAGCTTGTTAGCCGATAACCATGTGTATACATTACTTAAGTCATAATTAAGGCAATCATTTATATGCTTAACGTCTGCACTAGCAAACGTCAAGCTGGTATCATCAGCGTACATCCTGGTTTGTGAATACATCAGGCAATTTGGTAAGTCGTTAATATATAACAAAAACAGAAGAGGTCCTAAAATTGTTCCTTGAGGAACACCGCATCTCAACAATTTCGGGGTTGACTTACAGGAGTTGATGTGACAAATTTGAGTTCTATTATCTAAGTAAGAAGCAAACCATTTATAACTGGACCGACGAATCCCATAGTATTGCAATTTCTTTAACAAAATATTGTGATCAACTGTATCAAAGGCCTTTTTGAGGTCCAGAAAGACGACAGCGTTGACAAAACCACGATCAATGTTCATGGCCCAACTATCAGTAGCTTCAATTAGTGCCGTAAGTGTGGAGTGCAAGGAACGAAAACCAGATTGATAACCAGTAAGAAAGCTATTCCTAGTTAGATACTGATATAATTGGTCGTAGATTATCCGTTCGAAAACTTTGGCCACGACTGGAATTATTGATATCGGTCGGTAATTTGTCGGATCAGAACGCTTCCCGGAATTTTTATACAACGGAGTGACTCTAGCAGATTTCCATTCATCAGGGAAGATGCCGGTTATTAAGGATTGATTAAATATATGAGAGAGAGGTTCTGCTAGTAAATCGGGGCATTCCCTTAAAAGTTTCGCTGAAATATTATCTAATCCAGTTGCCTTTGACTTACAAAGTTTTGATAGTAGTGTAAAAACGTGTGTTGGTGTTGTTTTTTCAAATATGAATTCTTTATCAGTTTCAGTAATAAATTCTTCGAAGGATTTATCAACTTCAAATACATGTCTACTAAGATTTGGCCCAATTTCCGTAAAAAAGGAATTTAACATTTCTGCAACATCTGTTTGGTCTTTAGAATTTAACCCATTGTATTCCATTTCATTGATAACGGTTTTATTCGACTTACGCGAGGTCAGTTCGTTAATAGTTTTCCATGTTTTGCGTTGATCTCCCGAGCAATTACTGAAGGCATTTTTATAGTAAGCCTGTTTGGCGCTGTTAATTTCCCGATTTACTTGATTTCTCACCATTCGAAATTGTTTCCAAATAGATGGATCATTTGCTTTAATAGCTTTTCTTTTAAGGCGGTCTCTGTAATTCATCCGCTTTTTTAAAATAGTAGTAATCCACGTTGATTTTGAATTACGCGTCCGTTTGGTCTTCATTGGTGCATGTTTTTCGCAGACAGTTAAAAATAAATCTTTCCATTTCTTCCACATGTCATTGGGATCGTAAAATTGCTTGATGTCATCCCAAGGTTGTGCTAAAATCTCAGTTCGAAAATTGGCGCTGTTAAAGTGTTTAAACTGTCTATAACTTATCAAGTTAATTCCTTTAGAGGAAGTGGGAATTGAAATTTTTCGATAAACATATACTAAGCTATGGTCACTAATGGCAACATGAGACACCCCAGAACAATACACATTTTCAGGTCGATTAGTGAATATCAAATCAATTAAAGTACTTGTCGAAGGTGTAATTCGAGTAGATTCATTAATGAGTTGTTTCAAACCATAGATATCTGTGACATTTAGGAGAGCCTTTGCATGAACATTGTCTTTGGATTGCAAATCACAATTCAGATCCCCCATGAGAAAATGTTCAACATTATCTGAATCTAATTTACCTAACAATGTGTCAAGGTGCGAGAAAAGTTCTTGGGGTGAATTAGGAGGTCTATACCATGAAGTAACGACAAATGGTTTTGAGTTAGGTTTACAAATTTCAATTGATATAATTTCCAGAAGCTGATTGTCCAAATCTTTGCGGACAGAATAGTTTATATTCGATCGAATGTAAAATGTGCCTGTGAAGGGTATGGTTTTCAGGCAGTTCAGTCTGGGATAGGGTATAGTTATCAGAGATTTTTGGTCTAGAATAGGGTATCATTTTCTACGAAACTGATCAGTTCCATGAAGAATTTAGTCTAGACGAGATTTACTGGCAAATGGCATTTAATAATCGGTAAGGTGTGCTGTATGACATTTTTACTGAACCCTGGTATCTTAGACTGTGATAGTGAATGAGTTTCTGCAAAATAGCGAGTCTAGAAAAGGTCTAGGATATGGTAGGATTTTGTGGTGTTTAGTCTAGAATATGGTTGCAAAATGCAGCTAAAATGGTCTAGTATAGGTTAATGGTGTCAGAGTCCCAGCAGCACACCCCCGCCCAAAAATTTGCAAAGTACCCCCCCCCCCTCCCCCCCCCCCCCCCCCCTCCTCGGTCAATTTGCAACTGTGTTGTGATGTCATTCCTTATGTCCCTTACAGTGGCCGAGAGTTCTCGGTGCTATTGTGAAAAGTTGCTTTATTTCGAAAAACCCATATACCATAAAGTATGGTCTTAATGAAAAAGCGTGCTCGCATGTCATTCTCGTCGACAGCAGAAGTCCATTAGGTAAAAGAAAATAGTCTTAACATTAACTAAAAACCTAGTATTGACTAGTGCCGATAGGGTGGGAGTGAAAACACCCCACACCCTTCCACAGGTTCAAATTTTAATCTAGCTTGGAAAGGCGTGGTAAACAGTTATCTGGTTCCACATTTGCAGTACCATTGCTAAACCAGACACCCAAGATTCGCATTCTTGACACCCACGTCAGGCCATAAGGAGTGTCCGGACAATAGCACCAAGCTCCTAACTTCATGGCTTAAGTACTTTTTGCCATATTTAATTTAGTCCATGTACCTGTCTCGTATTTGTGAAGTAAGGTAAACAATTTGTCTAAAGAAAAAATGTCGTTTACAAAACATGTGGAGTTATTCGCATATTGGCGAATTTTAAAACGCTTTCCTCAGGCTTCTGGAAGGAGAAAACCTTCAATAGTATCATCCTTTCTTATACTGGTAGCCAAAACGTCTGCGCATAAAATGTACAAAAGTGGAGACCGGGGATCTCCCTGCCTCACCCCCACTCGAGTGGAATTTCTTTAGTCATAAAACCATTAACTATAATTTTCATATTTGCTTGACAGTATAATGAGATATTCAGCAAGATACCAGTTTCATTGGTAATATTTATATAATCTAGAGGGTCACGCAAGAGAAATAAATTCTCAAAAATCGTCCTACCTGGGAAGGAACAAGTTTGACCTTCTTGAAATAATCGAGGGTAACACCTTTGAAAGCCTGTTTGTAAGAGCTTTTGAACAAATTTTGTGATGAACATTGAGTAGCGAAATGGCCGGGCCACCAATTTTTGAGGTTTTTCTTATCATCTTTCTTGTAAAGTAATCTAGTCACGCTTCCTAACATTGAATCACTGAGAGAATTATTTTCCAAACTAAATTTATAATTTCGAACAGAATAGGGCCTAAAACATCCCAGAATTTAGCGTAAAATTCTTGAGGTAATCCGTCTGAACCGGGGGTTTTCCCTGAAGAAAGTCCACGCATTGCGTGGGTAATTTCAGCAAAACATAAAAATCCTTCGCAGGATAAAATTTCGCTCTCACTTAATCTGTTTTCAAGTTTGTTCAAAAATTCGGTTTGGACTGTTAAATTAACAGGTTCTTTCAAGTACAAATTACGGTAAAAATCGAAATGAGCCGGAGAAAAGGAACAAGCTTAACTAAGGTGAAACTTAATTAAGGTGAAAGGTCGGAAGCATAAGAATTAAGGCCCGGTTCAAACGTCGAACTTCACATGTGCCTAACCTAATGCAAATTAGCAAGAACAATAGATTTTGCTCATTTGCATTAGGTTCGGCACATGTGAAGTTCGACGTTTGAAATGGGCCTAAGATTGACGACCGGGCTATTATCAATTTTAGCAATTCTAAAAAAAAAAAAAAACAGTATTACCCGACAATCTACACAGTACATTTAGACCGTAGAAAAGTTCACAAAAACAATTTTTCTCTGTCTAGAATAACTAGTACGACTACTTTCCGAATAAAATACAGTTTTTGTTTGTCAAAAATTGCCCGAGAAACTGATTTGGAAATCAAAATTGCAAAAATACACAAACATGTTTGCATAAGGCGACGCGAGTGAAGAAAGAAAATCTAAGTCTTGTTTTGTTTACATAAAATCGCTTTTCAATCTATGTAATGAATGAACAAACACATAAAAATGGACAACACAATCTTCTTTCGAAAAATATTATTCAAATGTTTAAAAGCAAAACGCGAACCATTAAGAGCTCATGATTCGAGTCTGAGATGTCTCCGATGAAAGAAATCAAAACAACTGAATTTAATTGAGCGCGTTCTTAACAATTCTCCCGAAAACTAGCGAGAACACAAAAAAGTCAATCACAGATTGATATCAACATAAATTCCCATCGAAAAATGTATTTTGTTTTACCTTTAAGTCCCTCCACTGCTTGGAAATTGTTTAAATCTCCGCTTCTTCAGTTCTGAAACCCGAAGTGACAAACATCTTCCCGCATTGCTCCCATCCTCGAAGCAAGATTTTATCTCTGAAAGCTCTTCTATTTCCACTATAGCGGCTTCTGAATATCCCTTAATTAATATCCCCTGTCTTGAGAAGCAAACCGCGAAAAAATTCAGGAGAATAACGACTTTAATTTAAACGGTTTTCTCCGCTAAACACAGCAGTGTTTTCCCAGGTGACGTGAAATTACAATGTTGTTGGTTGGCGTCATACGCGCATGTTTTGCGACGTTCTACGCGCCTGCGAGTTAGCCCTAAGCGACGGCGGCGGTCGGCGACAGCGGCGGGCACACAACGCGCCCGCGAAACATTCCGCTAGCCATGACCATGAAAAATGACGGCCATGGGTTCTATGGTTTTCTGGTTCTGTGACTATGGAGCTGCGCAGCCAGGCCTTCGGCCCGGCGAGAGCTCCGCTAATAACAATAACAAATCTATGCGGCGAGAAGTTTAACAGTTCAGCTGTTGCGTAGAAGGGCTTTGTTTCTATGGCGGCAAGAAGACAAGAGTTCATTACGTTTGTTAAGTGTACAAAGTTTCGGTCGGCAAATGATTAGAAATTTTGCGTTTAGGCAGAGGTTGCATTTTTTGCTGGAGCAGTTGTACGGTGAATGCGAAGACAAGATGCGCCATGAAATATAGTGTTCGATGTTGTTGTCTTTGAGAGTCCAGATGTACTTGCTTAGTTCAGTTGAGTTTCTGTGTTTGGAGTGGCGGAATGATGCGGTGTGGTTTCGGTATCTTGTTTTGAAGTCGTTTTCCGTGAGTCCGATGTATGTTTCTGTTGTGTTGTTGTTGTTGCGCGTGACTGTAGCTTGGTAGATGACTGATGATTGTAGGCAGTTCCGTCGAGTGGGCATGTGTTCTTTTGTCGGCAGTTGCATGTCTTCTTGTCTTGAGTGGTATTACAGTTAGCTGTGGCGGCGTCGTTGGCTTGCGTGGATGACTTTAGAATCTGCTTATTATGGTTATCAATTATCTGTTTGGAGTTATTCATGCAGCTGTAACTTATTTTTATGGTTGTATATATATATATATATATATATATATATATATATATATATATATATATACATATATATATATATATATACAAATATGTATACAATGTGCCCTCCCGGTTATTACCATAATGGCTTTATGGCAACTCCTGAACTTGGGCACAGGATGTACGGTTACACATTGTTGGATTGCATTGTGGAGTCACGAGAGTGCTCAAACTGCGAGCAGTGAGCGAAGCAATATGCCAATAGTGAACACCTCTTACGAGACTCTCCACCCAATCCAGAGAGTGCTCAAACTGTATGAACAGTGAGCGTAACATACAAATATGTATACAATGTGCCCTCCCGGTTATTACCATAATGGCTTTATGGCAACTCCTGAACTTGGGCACAGGATGTACGGTTACACATTGTTGGATTGCATTGTGGAGTCACGAGAGTGCTCAAACTGCGAGCAGTGAGCGAAGCAATATGCCAATAGTGAACACCTCTTACGAGGCTCTCCACCCAATCCAGAGAGTGCTCAAACTGTATGAACAGTGAGCGTAACATACAAATATGTATACAATGTGCCCTCCCGGTTATTACCATAATGGCTTTATGGCAACTCCTGAACTTGGGCACAGGATGTACGGTTACACATTGTTGGATTGCATTGTGGAGTCACGAGAGTGCTCAAACTGCGAGCAGTGAGCGAAGCAATATGCCAATAGTGAACACCTCTTACGAGGCTCTCCACCCAATCCAGAGAGTGCTCAAACTGTATGAACAGTGAGCGTAACATACAAATATGTATACAATGTGCCCTCCCGGTTATTACCATAATGGCTTTATGGCAACTCCTGAACTTGGGCACAGGATGTACGGTTACACATTGTTGGATTGCATTGTGGAGTCACGAGAGTGCTCAAACTGCGAGCAGTGAGCGAAGCAATATGCCAATAGTGAACACCTCTTACGAGACTCTCCACCCAATCCAGAGAGTGCTCAAACTGTATGAACAGTGAGCGTAACATACAAATATGTATACAATGTGCCCTCCCGGTTATTACCATAATGGCTTTATGGCAACTCCTGAACTTGGGCACAGGATGTACGGTTACACATTGTTGGATTGCATTGTGGAGTCACGAGAGTGCTCAAACTGCGAGCAGTGAGCGAAGCAATATGCCAATAGTGAACACCTCTTACGAGGCTCTCCACCCAATCCAGAGAGTGCTCAAACTGTATGAACAGTGAGCGTAACATACAAATATGTATACAATGTGCCCTCCCGGTTATTACCATAATGGCTTTATGGCAACTCCTGAACTTGGGCACAGGATGTACGGTTACACATTGTTGGATTGCATTGTGGAGTCACGAGAGTGCTCAAACTGCGAGCAGTGAGCGAAGCAATATGCCAATAGTGAACACCTCTTACGAGACTCTCCACCCAATCCAGAGAGTGCTCAAACTGTATGAACAGTGAGCGTAACATACAAATATGTATACAATGTGCCCTCCCGGTTATTACCATAATGGCTTTATGGCAACTCCTGAACTTGGGCACAGGATGTACGGTTACACATTGTTGGATTGCATTGTGGAGTCACGAGAGTGCTCAAACTGCGAGCAGTGAGCGAAGCAATATGCCAATAGTGAACACCTCTTACGAGGCTCTCCACCCAATCCAGAGAGTGCTCAAACTGTATGAACAGTGAGCGTAACATACAAATATGTATACAATGTATATATATATATATATATATATATATATATATATATATATATATATATATATATATATATATATATATATATATAATCATCATCATCATTGTGGCTGCTGGACGACCCTATCCAGTTTTTCCGCCGCAGTTGATAGCTTTGGTCAATAGATGAGGACATCAAATGGAGCTGGAAAACTTATCACTTGAGAAAATCGGGTAGTTGGGATTAAACAACTGCCGACTCCACTGTTTGCGAAGCAGCATTTGAAATCACATTGCAGTGGGGTTTCTAACCGATTCTGACAAAGTTGAACAGGAGAACGATCGAAGTGCCGAGACAAGTGGAGTCGGGAGTTGACTATTAAATGTTAACTGTTTCTCCTCTCAAGTCCGACACAACCCCGTGTAAGCACTTTTGCGTTTCAGTTTTGACAAGTCGAAGGTTGTATAATTGTTGATTGCATAACATAACATCGTATGAATCTTTTTAGAAGTATGCTTTTGTGATACACGGGATTTACTTGAACGGCGAGGATTTCTCTTCAACGTTCAGTTTTGTTCTGGACCTGGAACCAGAGTCTACAGGATATGTTAAACTATATAATATATTATTTTCGGGGGCCGAAGTCCCGAGCGTAGCGAGGTTAATAAATTTGTCGTCCCTCGGGAGCTGAGCCGCGTGAATTCGAGCGAGAAAAAAAAAAAAAAAAAAAAAAAATATATATATATATATATATATATATATATATATATATATATATATATATATATATATATACAGCAGTTTGCAAAAATTTTGAACCCCCCCCCCCCCAAAAAAAAATATATATATATCATTTTATTTTTTTCTCAGAGCGCGAGCGGGCGGAATTCTGAGAATCCTGCAATATGATTGGTTCCGGGAACGGGCGGAAATTTACGATCTTGCCCGCTCACTCAACGATTCCGCCCGGGTTGCGTAGTTGCATAATCACAATAATTTGTGACTCCGTTGTTTTAAGCTTGTGAGCCCTGGTATTATTAAATTTTCTCGTCAATTATGGACCCAGACGAAAGCTACCAAAGCGAAAGCGAATTTTATTAGCTAGATAAAATATTTAACGACACAAATGAAGAAAGCAATGAAGAAAACCCGCAAAGTTTCACCATGCATGGCTGACATCGGCTGACATGATCCGAAAACACGCTAAAGCACTTAACGCTTCAACGAGGTATCAAAAAGACGCAATGAAGAAAGAGATTAAACTAAGTGGATAGAGAAATCAGCCGTAAAATTAAAGGCCAATGTTATTCCTCGAAAAGGCGAGTACAAGTTTGGATTTTATGATTTGTTGATTTTATAGTTTGTTCGGCGTTTGTTGTTGTTTTTTACAAAGCGACACAGTTTGTGGCTTAAAAAATCAATGATTAGACAATCTAGCGCTTGTTTACAAAGGTTTTGACTGCATTTGATTTAAGTGTTCTTATTTTTCCGGTTTTGTTTTTTCTTCTAATCGAGATTCTGTGAAATTTCATTACTGAGTGTTGCTTAAATTTGTCATTCTAGTTTTGTACTGGCTTGTTTTCAGTTAATTTATACGCATTTTCTCGATCGGATTTTACGAGATAATTCGTACTTTCACTATACATTGCTCGGTTAGTATGCTTATATTCCACAGTTTTTGCCTTCTTTTATCTAAATTCTGTAATTGTTCATTCAAGAAGATATGATTTTTAAATAAGAATAGCTAAGTTTAAGCTTTCGCACTGCTATGAATGATTTATGCTCGACTTTCCATTTGTAGAAAAATTTGAAAAGTTTTTAAAGTTAATCTTCAGCTTTCCACGGCTTCGCTGTAGGCTAGAACATTTCTCTATCCTCATCGCAGACAAACACAACAACCGTTTATTCTAACGAGAGAAATAAACTGATAGAAATTAGTTCACTTTGTAAAGTACTTTTTTTTGTTTCTGAATGAAAAAGTTGTGAAGATTACCGAGTTACTTTTTGCACGCGTTGTGTCAGTTTTGCTTTACGCGGCGCGTAAAGAAATTACTTGGAAAGCTGTACAAGTATATCAAGATTTTCTCGGCAAATCACAGAATTGAAGTAGGAAAAAATAAATAAGTTATTTACCGGCCTTGGTCGGTCCGTATAGGAAAAAACTGTGCCCTCGGTCTCGAGTACGGCCCTCGGCCTGCGACCTCGGGCCGTACTCGAGACCTCTGGCACAGTTTTTTTCCTATACGGACCTCCCGGCCGGTAAATAACATATATATATCCAGATATATAGAATTGTACAATATTAAGAGCAGGGATATAATGATATATTTTTGGGGGGGTTCAAAATTTTTGCAAACTGCTGTATATATATTATATATATATATATATATATATATATATATATATATATATATATACAATTATGTATACAATGTGCCCTCCCGGTTATTACCATAATGGCTTTATGGCAACTCCTGAACTTGGGCACAGGATGTACGATATATATATATATATATATATATATATATATATATATATATATATATATTTATATATATATATATATATTTATAATATCGGCTCAGAAATTTGGGACATTTGATTGGCTGATGACAGAACTATTCTGACGTAATAGTGGTATTTCAAAGTATTTCAGCAATGACGCAGTGGTATAACACGGTTGCTATGACTACCAAGCGACGTGTTTACATTTTTTTGTCTTTTCAAAAAAAATGGCGGACAGATTTCCTGAAGTTTCGAGTGACGAAATTGAACAACTGGCTAAAAAAGCGAAAAACAAAAATACGACAAAAACCACAAATACGTGGGTCAATGTGTGGAAAACGTGGGCTAAAAGCAAGGGCCGAGAAGACGACATTTTGAAGTATGAAGCTCAAGAATTGGACGCGACCCTTGCTGTTTTCTTTGCTGAAGTGCGAAAAAACGATGGCTCTGAATATGAGCCTGACAGCCTACGAGTTATGCTGTCGGCCCTAGATAGACATCTCAGGGAAAACGAGATCAAACATTGCATAGCGAAGGATCGAGATTTTGTGAAATGCAGACAAGTTCTTGAAGGAAAAGCGAGAGGACTTCGCGAACAGGGCTTCGGGAAAAGGCCAAATGCAACAAAAGCGCTCACCTTTGAAGACGAAGAACAACTGTGGCAGAAGCGTGTCCTGGGTGACCACAGCCCAAAAGCTCTTCTTTGCACACTGTGGTATCTGCTTACTCTCCATTTTGGTCTCAGAGGGTGCCAAGAGCACCATGAAATGTTCGTGGAAGATTTCACTCTGAACAAAGACGACCAAGGCATCGAGTATCTGACCTTTGAAGAAAACCCCACCAAGACCCGTCAAGGCGGACTTCGAAAGAAGCGAAGAGTGGTCCAGCCGAAAATGTTCGCCACAGGAGGTCCCCGTTGCCCAGTCAAATTCTTTAAAGCATTTGTTGCCCATAGACCAGAAGAAATTCGAAAAAGCGGACCGTTTTATCTCGCCATCATTGAAAATCCAAGGTCTGATGTATGGTACAAACAGCAACGGATGGGCACAAACAAGATAAATTCCTTCATGAAGAACATGGCCTCGGATGGAGAGCTAGACGTCGAGGGCAGAAAGTTTACCAACCACGCAGCACGGAAGACACTGGTGAAGAAGTTGAAAGCGTCAAATCAACCAAGATCCGCAATCATCGGTGTCACTGGCCACACAAGTGAGCGCTCACTTGCTGACTACGAGCAAGGTGATGAAGCAAAGCAGCGACAAATTTCGTCAATCATAAGCGGCCCAGTGGCTCAAGCTCCCCGTCAGGTTTTTTCCAATTTGCCTGTACAGCAAAATCCAACTTGCCAGACGATGACGGTGAACCACTTTCACAACTGCCAGGTGACAATAAAGTACAGCGCCGGAGCCGATGCCACCGTTGGAATTGTACAGAAAAACAGTTAAATACGAAGTGAAATGAGCTCTAGTTTCAGCCCTTTCTTTGATTCTCCGTTTTGACACGCCGATTCACATGTATTACGGTTCATTTTTGGCAGTAGGAAGGCTGTAAAAACTTTTAGAGACGACTTTCAACTTCTTTCCCTCGGCAAACTAAATTTAGCTCTGTTTTTGATAAGAACAGTGCGCAATCGTGAAGCGCTGTCATTCATTCAATGTGAAATGTTCCCACTATGGCGCGGTGTTCATTTGACCGTAACGAAATAAAAGACACTTTTGAAAAAAATTTCTGAGCCTATTTTATAAACAAATAATAGGATGAGTTGTACGTGATATTTTGGTAATAATACCGCTCGTAATATTTCAAAATTGTCCAAAATATCACTCGCCGAAGCGGCTCGTGATATTTTGGACAATTTTGAAATATTACTTGCGGTATTATTACCAAATATCACTACAACTCATCCTATTACCTATACATATACTTGATGGTGTCCTGCAGTTGCCTGGCAACAAAAATCGCGACCGCTGACAATGGCGCACTCTCATGTTTATTCATGGCGGCCGGGAAAAAATGATTACTCTCGGTGAAACACAACCAATTTCTGATGCAAATGAAAAAGAACAGCAAACACAACAACGCTGAATTCAACAAGTGGCTGGAAATCCTTGTCCGAGAAAATTAGCCAACGAAGCAACGAAGAAACAACGAGAGCATAGATTACAAAGACTCCGAACAGCCTAGGCACACCGTTTGACTAGGTTCAAACGCCTTGACAAAATGCCGCCATTAGAATTGTGAACGAAACCGATCAGGAGAGGCGACACCGACTGGAAGTGTTGGACAAAATGATTCTGTTTGTAGACGCAACGAGAGATGGCAAGAATTACACGATCAGCTAAATACTCGTGACGAATATCTTTCATACCTGATACGGTAGGGAAAAGCAAACACTGATTACATGAAAGACTCAGAGAAGAAGAGCGATTAAGAAATGTAGCTCAAATCACCGGCTTTTGCAAAAAATAAAAGATTTTAAGTGGCTAAACTACTGAGAGGATAATCAAACACTGAAACATAATTCTCTTAGTACACACTGTAATTTGATGTTTAAATGATCAAAACTACAGATAAATGATCAAAACTACAGATCACACAGGTGGAAATTATTTCCCAAATTTGCAACATTTACATGATGTAGCATTGTTTGTGAATGAACAGTGAGTGAAATGTGCTTTGAATACATATACGGTATCTTGAGTTTACAGCATTCTTCATAAAACAGTTCAATAAGAAATAACATTCGAATGGTTTAGTAAGGAGAATTTCTGTTTACAATTTGGATAAAAACATTTTGTTAGGAAAAACAATTTTCTGTTAGCAATCATGACCAGCTAATGTGTAGCGACTGTATACATGTAGGTAAACACATGACACATCAACATTACTGCTTCACATTTATTATTGGAACGGTGATCAGTATCTTAAATCTCCTCACAATATCAGTGTACGAGCAAGTACATAGATTATGCAAATTGAGAACCTCATCACCTTCAACATGAGTTGTCTGTGGAAATTGAATACAAATTCACTATAGTTTTATGGCTGTGTGAACTGTATTGACACCAGTAAGGAGAATGCACATAAACAAAGTAACCTCCTGTGATCCCAACCATTCAAGCGAATAGAGAATTGGGTTACCAACTATTTGATACCCAGTATATAGAACAAAAACTATAGCAGTATCTAAAGGGAACAGGTTAATTTGGGAGATA
This sequence comes from Cladopsammia gracilis, assembly GCA_022457155.1. Taxonomy (NCBI): domain Eukaryota; kingdom Metazoa; phylum Cnidaria; class Anthozoa; order Scleractinia; family Dendrophylliidae; genus Cladopsammia; species Cladopsammia gracilis. The sequence goes on along the minus strand of JAJGOT010000241.1, from coordinate 994,930 downwards.
GCACTCACAAGCTTCAAAAATGGAATTTAATAGACCATTTTACAGTTGTGTGCTTGGTGACCTAGCCTTTAAATGGAAGCGAGGCTGGAGGTGACCTTGTTTTGATACAGACCTTAGTGCTTTTCATATGTTAATAATGCTTTTCTCATGCTAACTAGCTAAATTTACATTTGAAAAGCACTAAGTTCTGTATCATAACAAGGTCACCTCCAGCCTCGCTTCCATTCAAAGGCCAGGTCACCAAGCACACAACTGTAAAATGGTCTATTGAGACAATCAAAATAAACAGAATACCACTGCATATTGTCCTGGACCCATGTCCTCAACAGTACTTAATACATCCACTTTCAGACCAATTTTCCTTCTGACAAAAATTAATGAAGATAGGTGGTGGGGGGGGGGGGGGGGGGGTGGGGGAAGAGGAAGGGACTGAGGATTGTTTGGTACCCAGTCCCATAGCAGTTACAGCGATCCACAGCTCAAACAATATGTCCTCGAGACGAGATTATCTCATATCAATAATTGCTATTTGATACCGAATTAAAGTGCCCCTGTGATCAAATTTTTAATTTTATTTTTTTTTTACATTTTCGTGTACAATTAGACTTTCTTACTCATCTTGCCAAATTTCAACTCATTACGAACATCAGAAGTCATTTTATTTTAACATTTATTTCCGAGAATTTACGGCCGCCATTAATCAACCTTGTTCCAAGGCTTGGTTGCGAATGGGAGCAAGTGACGTCAAAGACTCAAACATACCTCACGGGTTGAAATTATAATAACAATAAGTATTGAAAATCACGCGAAAAGCAACAAAAACTTTGGACATGTTCTTTGTGCAATTTTCTATGCTGATTGTTATTATAATTTCAACCCGTGAGGTATGTTTGAGTCTTTGACGTCACTTTCTGCCATTCGCAACCAAGCCTTGGAACAAGGTTGATTAATGGCGGCCGTAAATTCTCGGAAATAAATGTTAAAATAAAATGACTTCTGATGTTCGTAATGAATTGAAATTTGGCAAGATGAGTAAGAAAGTCTAATTGTGCACGAAAATGTAAAAAAATGAAAATCTAAAATTTGATCACAGGGGCACTTCAACGATTATAGTTAATTCGGAACACTGACAGTCTGAAAAGAATTCTGGTAAATCAGCATTTTTGTTGAAAAAGAACAATCCTTAGTGTTCGGACAGGACTCGAACCTACGACCCTACGACCCTTCGCTGACTTATTCTCTCGTCTAACCACTGGACCACCACCCTGCTGGTTGAGCAAACCTCAATTTTTTAACATAATAAAATTCATGCGTTTATTCTACGCCCTGTAGTAAGCCTATAAAATCACTCGCTTGAAAATAATTTTAGAAAGTAAATGGAAAAGCTTGATCACCAAACCTCAACAAAAAGCTAACCATTTGAAATCAGCGCTTAGGCCTAATCACTGTAGATCAATGATATTCTATGCAAGACTCAAGTCGATACCTTGCAGATATAATTTCCCATCGCCTTGTTGTTCGGTAGTCTAGTGGTAAGAAGACGTTCCTAGTAGCGGTAGTTCCGGGTTCGAATCCCGCAGTCCAAATAACCTTTTTTTTTTTTAATTTCTTCTTTTCTGAAATGTCCTGGGAAAAAGTGTTCGGAATTAACTATAATCGTTAATTCGGTGTCAAATAGCAATTATTGATATGAGATAATCTCGTCTCGAGGACATGTTGGCTCAAAACCCAAAACTGACCAGTACCAGCCCCCATTTATTTTATTTAAGGAAGACAGGGCACAAAGTACAAGTTAAATGGAAGAGACTGGGAACGAAAATGTCTCAACTTTAAATTTTGGGGCCATTGCCAGCAAGCAACCCAACCTCTCCATTTAAATCAGAAATTCCATCTCTCCCTCCCACATCGCTAACATTTTCCACTGCATCCTCCCCCGAGCTTCGCGAGGTTCAGCGAGACACGTATTTCTAGTATTAAAAAAGAAATAACCGTTTCGTTGTCTTTTTTTTTTAGGAACTTGAACAAAAACCAACTGGATCACTTACCTTCAGGCATTTTTAAGCAAAATACCGATCTAAGACGCCTGTAAGCAAACACTTAGCTACAGTTATCGTACTGGGACAGGAGCGGGTTAGTTGCTATTAGTATTCAGTGGCTGCACAACGTTTGCAGAATTAATCTTCGATACATGAAAAACTTTTTAAACATATACGATTTTCTTGTAGTAGACCTCATAAGTACATATAGCGGTTTCCGTTAATCATCAACTAGTATGTGAAGAAAAATCCACGTTTCTCTCCTTTGAGTTAAGTTAGCAGAAAATTAAAACCAGGAATATGTTATTGAGGAATATAGGTACAAATATATGGTTTGACCATCACAAAATGGTTTATTAAGCTCAACTTAGAGAAACTTGGAGAAACTTGGAGAAACTTGGTCTTTGCGAATCTACTTAACATATGAGCTCGAGATTTCTATCGCGTAATAGTTGATGAGGAAGATGCCCGAATCAACTATCACGCGATAGAAATCAAGAGCGAATAATCTAATTGTTTTAGTATAAATCTACTAGACGTTCGAAACTTAACAAAAAATACTCTTCACATACACTTCGAAAACAAGAAGAAGCGGCCGCCATTAGGCTACTCACTATACTCACTCTCTGCAGCAGGATGATAGACAGTGAGTAGCGTAGCCAATAGGGGAAAAACATTCGTGATAGAACGGTAGTAGATTTATACTAAAACAAAATATACATGTACACTATTTGCCTTACAAAATGGTCCGCATTTCATGGCAAAAGAGCCATTGGATTTATTGAAAAACGAAATTTCGTAGTTGCACCTCTCTATGAGATGTTGCAAAACTTAAGAAAAATATTTCTGTCATCGGGAAGAGAAGCGCGTTTGTTGTACGATCGCAACAATGTTTCTTGCAGCCACTTTGTTTTTTCCTTCCGTCGCCCAGTACTGATTGCACATTTCTGTAAGCCATTTTCGTAGCGTGACGTCACAACAAAGCTACTTTGAAATCTCGCCGACTGTAAACTTTCATTGGTAGTTCCGGTGACCAGTGCATCAGGCTCGCGCATATATTTTGCCCGTTCCAGATGCAAAGAAAGTTAGAATAGAGAATACTCGACCGCTGAAAAAGAGGACATTGTGAAAGCGCTGTTCTGATGTTTCGCATTTGAACTCCTTTGATGGAACATTAAAACCGATCTGCAGACTTTAAATGATTTTTAAACATAGAAACGGGTTAATTATTAAAATTTAACTTTGCTAGTTACCTATGGAGTCGAAGTCCAAAGGTTGGTACGTTGTTGTACATAGCCACAGACCGAGCTCGATCCTGGTGGGGACATAAAATATATATATTTTATATTTTCCTTTATTTCCTTTTTATTATCAGAACTAGACATTATGATGTACTAGACATTGTGATGTACAGTTATTTTTTTGGCGTTTGGAGTTGTTCAATTTTCAAAAAAAGAAATCGAACTGTATTTATAAAAAAAATTACCACAACATTGGGTTACGAGTTAGCTCGAGGTACGAGATTCAAATGACATGCTCGCATTTACATGCACTCAGTGATTCCAGAGTTTATATAAGTTTGCAAATTTGCTTTTAATCTTTTCTCTTCACAACAAATTTAATTTGTCATGTTAGATTTTAACAACATTTTTAACAACAATCATGGCTTCAACAAAGAAGGTTTTAAGGATTCTTTTCCCGTCGGAGCCTCGAGTTACTAAATTCAAATATTTGCTCAAATATTTAACTTGCATTCGCAACCGGCTAATGCAAAAATCTTCAACCCTCGGACGTACACGCAAACTTATACTCCCACCGTGGTACAAGGAGGGGAGTTGGATTTTTGCGAAGTTACAATATTTTCGAAAATATTTTACATCTAACAGATAGCCTGTGATGTGCTCCACAAGATGAGGCAAATATTATGGGTTGTAGCGCTGTTAGGGGTCCGTGACGGAATCCAATGGCCGGAATCTTGGATTTTACTAAAAATACAACTTTATCGGGTAAATGCGGAAATTGCAAATATTTTTTGCTAGAGTTCCAAAATATGATACAATAAAACATTTTGCTGCTTTTGGTAGCATTTTGTAGGTTTTTCACCGAAAAAAGGCGAAAACACGCATTTGTATTCAAAAATGGCTTGACCTCATGCTACTAATGACGTCATATCTTGTTACCACAGCAACCGATTGTCGCCAAACTTTACAAAAATGTGTCAAAAGGATAAATGAACAGCTACTGAGGATGGCATGTGCCAACAATAAATGCTCTTGAAGGACGGGTGGCATGCAATTTTTCTCGCAGGGCAAAGTTTTCGCAATGATCTAATATAACCGCAATAACCGTATTTTCGTTTTTCCTTATATGGAATTCTGACTTTCCGCAATCCAGAGGGTCTTTTTGTTTGAACACCGGTCATTTACTTTGATTTCTAACTTAGTAACTATTTTGTATGAAATCGATCCCACTCGTTGATGCTGTAACCTGTCATTCAAAGGCAATAATAAATATAAGGATATTTTCCAGCGCGTGTAATTTTTAATTGAATTTCAAAAACATACAAGAACACACAACAAGAAAACAAAAAGATACAACATACACGACATACATCAAGTGCAAAAAGATAACGTACTAATTTAACAATAATTCTATCACATGACTACCAGAGCGGGAGATCCCATGAGATAGCACAGCGCACGCGCAAGATCATTGCATAGCTTGCATCGCCAGCAAGATCACGTCTAAACGTATTGTCGTTGGGATTTCGCTTAAAAATTGCTTGGTCTTACGCAGTAAGGCTCAAATAAGCATACAGTGAGTCAACGTAGTTGACCCTATTCAAATCTTACTGTTAAAGATTTGCTTCTACTTGCACTTCAACGTAGTTGAAGTACGACAAGTTTCCCGCTCAAACTTGAGCATCATGGCGGACGAGCACGGCCCGAAGAAGACCTGTTGAGGGACGATAGTCCACCGGGCCCTCCAGATACCGGATCAATGTTCGCCGCTCTTCTCCAGGAGATAAAAAAGATGAATGAGAACATCTTGTCCATGAGTGAGCCGCTGACTCTTGCGAAGAACCTCCTGAAGGAGAAAACAATGACACTCGTCACTCGACGGGCGAGTAGCGAGTAGCCAAGCTTTACAGCTAGCGGTTCATCAGAACCGAATGTTTTGGCGGATATCGCTCGTGACTTGGATGCCAGTGAGAAAACTGGTCCAGATGCCAGCGAGGGTCTGGCGGATATTGTAAACTCTCTTTGAAAGAGAAGTTGCCGGACGAGAAATTGATCTTTATCCTCGTCCACAAAACGTGACCGGCCTGAGTCCGGACGCCAGGTGTAAACCACCTAATATGGAATCAAATAATTATCCGCTATGTCGAGGACAAACGACTCCGGAACCCAAAAATCACAGAATGCGCTAGTGGCAGGCGTAGTCGCCATGATTAAGGAAACAGACTTAGTCCTTGAATCTGAACTGAAGGACAGCAAAGAACTGGTCAAGTTTATGACTGACGCCATTGCGCTTACACTTCAAGGTCATCACGATTTCAACACCGCTCGACGCGAGCGATGAAGAATGACCTCAATAAAGATTATGCTGCATTATGCAGTAGCTCATCGGTCGACCAGACATACGAGTATCTCTTCGGAGACCTCTCCAAGTTGGCAAAAGACATCACAGATGCGAACCGACTCACTCAAAAAGTGCATCTGTCAGCCCCACAGGCTAGTTACAGCCGTGATAGAAGAAGTAGGATTGGCGGTAGAAAAATGTACGTACATCACAACAACAACCGCCATGCTCCCTATCGGGGAAGAACCGATTTTTTATCCAAGGGCCACCCTCCTCGCAGCAGGAAGAAAGAGTTGGCCACTAACAAACAGTAAACAATGAGGTAAGCTCAAATGATGTTGAGTTTTTACGCGACCTTACGATCTTTCAAGCGGGCAAACTGAGAGAGTTTGTGCCCAGTTGGCGTAAGATTACAAGTGATAGAAACATATTAGACTATGTCGGCTGGTGTAAAAATTGCCTTTGAAGAAGGCCTAGTGCCTTGTCAAATACAATACAGACCAAGTGTCTTTAATGCTCAAGAAGAGCTTATAGTTCAACAAGAACTTAAAACCCTATTATCAATAGGAATAATTCAATCATCACATCGTGAACCTGGCGAATTTATATCACGATTTTTCTTAGACCCAAATCTGATGGGTCATATTGTATGATTCTTAACCTAAAAGAATTTAATGCATCAGTGGAGTACCATCATTGTAAAATGGACACACTGGACACAGTGACAAAAATGATTAAGCCAGGTTGCTATATGGCATCCGTTGACTTGAAGGATGTCTACTACACAGTGCCTATACACAAAGATCACCAAAAATTTTTGAAATTTGAATTTAAGGGTTGCCTTTATAAATATATGTGCCTCCCCAATGGCCTCTCAAAGTGCTCCATGCATCTTTAGAAAACTGCTTAAGCCAGTTTATTCAACATTGCACAACCAAGGCCATGTAAGCATGGGTTATATCAATGACTCCTATTTGCAAGGTGATACCAGGGAAGAATGCAGGCTAAACATTATTAGCACTGCCAAATTATTCACTATTCATCCCTACACAAACTCTGGTTTTCTTTGGCTTTATCCTTGACTCAGTCAATATGACAGTCTCGCCTACACCAGAAAAGATAGAAAAGACTATCAAAGCTTGTTGCCAGATTATACTGAAGGCAACACTTCATATTTTAGATGTAGCCAGGGTTATCGGTCTAATCATTTCATTGTTCCCAGGGGTAGAGTATGGACCTCTCCACTACAGGGTACTTGAACACGATAAAACAAATGCACTTGCAACTAATGCAGGGAATTTTAATATGCCAATCTAGTTGTCAGGGGCATCAATCCAGGAACTACATTGGTGGATTACATATGCGCCACAGGCCAAGAAGCACATCTCAAGGCTGTGCTCTTAGAAGAATCACAGGGAGCCCATAGGCTCCCAACTATGAAATCTGGGGAATCCAGCACTTAAGCTTTATGCAAAAGTAGTTTTTCTACTCGCCCGAAGATAAAAGTAAGGAGCCTGAGGCCCCTGGGCACTGCTAGAGCACCACCCTGCATATGCTACCCTACACCCTCAATGATTATACAGTCAGATGCTTCAAAAAAGGGGTGGGGAGCAGTATTTGATGGAAGGAAGATTGGGGGAAGATGGACCCCATCTGAGGCTTTAAAGCACATTAACATGCTAGAACTGCAGGCAGCATTTTTTGGCCTTAAATCCTTTGTAGATCACAGCAAAGGAATACATGTTCAGCTCCAGCTAGATAACACAACAGCAGTGGCATATGTTAATAATATTGGGGGTTCTAAGTCATTGAAGTTAGACCAACTAGCTAAAGAGCTGTGGCAATGGTCAATTTCTCGTGAAATATGGTTCACTGCTGTTCACATTCCTGGAGTATCAAATACAGATGCAGATGAACAGTCACATTTCAATGATAAGCATGAGTGGGCTCTGAACACTAGAGCTTTCCAAGAAATCACAGCTGAATACCCTGAGCTTAATATAGACCTGTTTCCCACAAGGCTCAATCACAAGTTTGATACTTATTGTTCCTTTAAACTAGACCCTGGGTGCTCTTTTGTAGATGCATTTTAACTGAATTGGCATAAATTTAATTTATATGCATTTCCACCCTTCAGCCTGATTCCATGATGCCTCCAGAAACTCCTTCAACACCCAGGGCACCAGGAACCACACCCGCTGTGGAGAAAACTGAGATTGATGTATGTCCTGTCTCAGGAATTCCTTCACAAAATACAACATTTCTGGAACCGTGGCCGACATCCTTATGGCATCATGGCGATCAGGTACCCCAAAACAGTACAAGACCTACATTGAGCAGTGGATCAAGTTTTGTGGTGAAAGGAAAACTAATTGTTATTCCCCACAAATCAGCAAAGCTTTAGACTTCTTGGCAGGCCTATATGACAAACACTTTAGCTACTCCACACTGAACACTGCACGATCAGTTCCCTCGTCAATCTTGCATATGGAGGACTGTAAAAAAGGGGTTTTTGAAAAAAAAAAAACTCCCCATCCTACGTACAACCAAATATGGGATGCTTCACTGGTCCTTAATTACCTGACCACCTTAGACCCAGCAGAGAAGTTGACACTGAGATCTGACACTCAAGCAGCTAATGTTACTCCTACTGGTCACAGGACAAAGAGGACAATCAATACACTTAACATTGCAACTATGCATCTTAGTAATACCTCTTGTGTCTTTCAACTGTATAGTCATACTAAAACAAGCAAGCCTGGGCAACCAGCATCAACTATCAGTATCCAGGAGTTCAAACAGGACTGCCGCATATGTCCTATACAAACCCTGAAGGCATACCTACCATGTACAGAAACTTTCAGAGGCAATGCACAACAGTTGTTTATAAGTTTTGCTCAACCACACAAATCAGTGTCAAGAGGTACAATCTCTAGATGGGCTAAAATAGTACTGCAAAGGTCTGGAATTGACACGAAGATCTTTACAAGCCACAGCACAAGAGCAGCCAGTGCTTCCAAATGTACCTCTGGATCAAATTTTATCCCAGGTTGGCTGGAGCACTGCTGACATATTCAGAAAATTCTATGATAAGCCCATCATGTCAAGTTATGACAGTATGGCCTATGCTATATTGAGAAGCTAGACATTGAAATGTTTCTTGTTATCTCATTTATTCTTCTATATGGTTTCACGTTACAATTCATAGTAATTATTTTTGTTATTGTTCCATTTTGATGCTACATGTACAAGACCATTATATGAAAGAAAACATGGTCAAATATAAATGTTTATACATACGAATATACATCCACTTTTTCATTTGTATGTGGGTGTTCGAAGGCTTTTAAGTCTCATGGGATCTCCCGCTCTGGTAGTCATGTGATAGAATTGGAAAATTAAACGAGACTTACCTGTAAGTTGAAGTTTGATTGAGATTCTATCACATGATGGACAGAGCGAGGAGATCACATGCCCACCCTCTCTAGTCTCCCTCCCTTTTGGAGTTCTACGCAAATATTTTGCTTATTAGAACATACTTGATGTTCCATTGTGGGGTTCGTTGGGGCTCTTCTCTTCTCACACCCACTTCTTTGAAGAATGATCTTGCGCGTGCGCTGTGCTATCTCATGTGATCTCCTCGCTCTGTCCATCATGTGATAGAATCTCAATCAAACTTCAACTTACAGGTAAGTCTCGTTTAATTTTCCAATTTCAAAGTATGCTGAGTAAATATATATATATATATATATATATATATATATATATATATATATATATATAACTGCAGACAGTACAGTTTCGGCCTTGTGGGCCTCATCAGTGCAGTGCTGATGCTAGGATGGAGGTATAGCTTTAAAAGCCACCCCAAATGTCCCACACATGTGGTAACATCTAAGCCATGCCAGAGTGCTCAAACTAGAAAACTAGTGAGCTATGCGCAATGCTACAGCAATGACTCATCCTAATACAGTGCTCAATTTGGACATGAAAGCAAAGCTTTGTATGCCAAAGAGCTATATCTAACTGCAAATCTTTATTGAGAGTGACAAGATCCAGTTACAAACTATAATGGAACATTACAAAATGATATGTGCAAATATAATAGGTGATGGTGTGACCACTAATAAAGATGCGATTACATTATTTACCACACACACACAGTTACATACGACAAGAGACATACACAAAAGATACACACACACCAGCAAGAGCAGTACTTTTTAACATATATTCTCAAAATAAGACATGTTAAATATGGGCTAAGTGAATACCTTAGAATTAAAGAAATTGAACTAAGAAATGGCTTCAATGCGAAATTTGAAGGCAATTCGTTGCTTAACTTTATCAAAATTTATTCGTTTATTGTTTAGATTTTGACAGTATACATAATATTTTGCAAATAACAAACATGAATTTAACTTTTTTTAGTGTCTCATCGGAACGCGCTAATTGATCATTGTCAAATTTTCCAAATAAAAATTCTTCAGTGGAGAGTGAATAGGAAGTGGCATGGCATGGTATGCTTAGTATATAATATTGCTAGTATTAATAAATGCAAAGTACTCTTTACTTCCTATTTTTATGCAATTTTCCCAACATGCGATGCGCGACAAAAAGCTTCCGTTAATCAACCAACAAAGCGTTGTGTACTTATTCAAATGTGGCTTGTGCGATGCAAGCTTTGTCGGCTACACTCGCCGGCACTTATATCAACGTGTTGCCGAACATCAGAGCTCATCCGGAATAGACCAGTTCCAATATATTAAAATTCATACTTGGCTCCGAGGCTTAAAGGAATAAAACAAAAGAAATGAATAATTCAACGCTGAACCTCAATGTAATTTCTTTTCTTTTATTCCCCTAAGCCTCGGAGCCAAGTATGAATTTTAATATATCGGAACTGGTCTATTGGAAATCATATCAAGAAGGAACACAATATAGAGCCAAGGAACCTCGAAGACCATTTTACCATCTTAAAGAAATGCAAGCGTAAATTTCACTGTCTGATATATGAAATGTTATATATCAGAGAATTGAAGCCAGTACTCAGTCAGACTCAATCAGAGCAAAATTGTTTGTTTAATTAACGCAGTTTCCTATTAGTCACTTTTTCTTGTCATTTAACGTATTTTTCACCTTATGCGCATAATTGTAGATATATTTATAATGCAAGAACCTACACATTTTACTTGACAATGACATCCCAAAGATGTCGAAACGTCGTTTGTTCCTTTCGCTAATTTTTATATTGAAAATATTGCCTCAAGCCTTACTTATTCCCAACACGGTATTTAAAATTAGCCTTTACTTTAAATTCATTTAGATCTACTTCTTTTTTATTATGTTTCAGGTAGTAGAGGTAATATTTCGCAAATAGCATGCAATAATTTAGCTTCCTAAGGATTTTTAGCTAGAGGCAGCTGTCCATTATTCAAGATTTTACCAAATAGTAGTTCTCCCTCTCTTATAGTCAAAGAGGCGACATTTTCTTCATTGTAATATTGCAAAACTTTGTTGAAGAATTGTTTAGAATGGTTGCATTCAATGAAATGTGACCTAACGAAACTGATTGACCACAGTATCTGCAGTCTAGAGTATCAGAAATTCCTTAGTTCTTTTTGGGACACAAGTATTCTATGTACGAGTTTGTAATACAATTTTTTAAGCTTTTTTCTTTGCATTTAAGTTTGAGCTGCTTAAAATAATTTTTCCTATGGATCCTTTCCAGTGAGATCTCGCTCCCATTTTTCAAGCGCGGTTATTTTAGGCGTGGTTTTATTTATAAAAAGTCAATAAAAATCTTTGCTTTTCATTTTCTTTCATAAGGTCAATCACTATTGAAAGTGACAGTTAAAAGAAAGTTTTATCGGTCAAAAAATATCCCTTGTGCAACTGGGTTTTACTTACCGTTTACCACGTTTTGATTCATTATTTAGATATTATATATATATATATATATATATATATATATATATATATATATATATTTAGTTATGTGTTTGCTTGTTTATTTACTTATTTATTTGCAGGAACTTGAACGACAATCAGCTGAAGTTCTTGCCTCGAGATATGTTTCATCACAATCCTTTGCTAGGCAAACTGTGAGTAAAATTCTGCTTAATCAACAATCAAGGCTATACTCAAGCAGATGATAGTGGAAAATGTCTTGAAAAAACTTTAATGTGATAGCCTATTGCCCTGGCTTTCAGGTGAAAACACGTCAAAAATAGAAATGTGTTTTTATTCCGAAGGTATCCGAATTTATTATTTTGCTTGACTCAACAATCAATCGCATAGGTATTTATAAGCTGTATTTATAAGCTGCTTATGATATTTTGAAGGCGAAATCATAGAAGTCGTACCTCTTCTTAACGTAGGGATTTCTTATTTCCCGCGAAGTTTCTGACTCACTACATGGAATCGCATCTCAGACGTTGAAGACGCTTTGACCCTCGGACGTACACGCAAACTTATACCCCTACCGTGGTACAAGGGGGGGGGGGTGTTCCAACATCCACCCCCCCTTGAGTTTTTGCGGTGTTACGATATTTCGAAAATCTTTTACATCTAATAGAGCGCTTGTGATTTGCCTTACAAGATAAGGTAAATATTATGGGTTGTCGCGCTGCTGGGGATCAGTGACGTCATCCAAAATGGCCGACAATATGGTCGCCATCTTGGATTTTACTAAAAATTCAACATTATCGGGAAAATGTGAAAATTGCATATATTTTTGCTAGAGTTGCAAAATATGATACAATTAAACATATTGCTGCTTTTGGCAGCATTTTATATGTTTTTTTCACCTAAAAAAAGGTGAAAAACACGCATTTTAATTCAAAAATGGCTTGACTTTATGCTACTAATGACGTCATATCTTGTTACCATATCAACCAGTTATCGCCAAACTTTACCAAAATGTGTTAAAAGGACAAACGAATATAACGGAGAAAACCTTAAGGGTTAAGGTGGCGTGGCTCCTAATAATTTTATATAAGCGCTGAAGAAGCGGGCATTAGTAATTTTAAAAGTAAACTGCAGAAGACCGCAAACGATAATGCTGCTAATGATACGTAGGATCTACGAGAGACCTAACCTGGGCTGATCTGACCACGTAAAAAAGTAAAATTTGCGAGACACCATCACGACAGAAACCGATAAAGTAGGATCGTAACCGTGGATAATTGTTTCGTTGTTATTGCAACTCATCAGCACGGTGTAACGATCTAAATGTCGCCAGCAAGAAAGCCAACGCAAATAGACTGCACAATGACCCGTTCACAATATCGAAAATGAAGCAAAGCAAAAATGAGCAAAATTAACCGCAGATTTTCACGTGTTTCGTTCGGTGAATTTTTAAGAGTGGATGTCTGTAAATATCGAGAATCCGAGGACAGAGGCGAAATTTCGAATTTCTTTTTATTTACCAAAAGAACCTATTTAGTAATCTTTTTTCGAAAAGGTTTGATTTCGTTTTCCTTTTTTTTACTCAAGACCAAAATTATTTTTTAAAATTAACATTTCCCGCGAAATTTTATTTCAAAATAAAGTTAATAAGATGTTTAATTCACTATGTAAAAGGCATTGTAGGACACCGAATGTTGCGATAACAGGAGCGTGTGAAAATGTTTCAAAATGGCCAAAATTCAATGGTCCATGAAAGCACCTGCGGACTCAAAAGGCTAATTTTCGACTCCTCGAAATTTTGAAAAATGTAATAAAGGAAATCAAACCTTTTAATCCCATTTTCAAAAATAGGTCGCTAAATAGGTTGTTTTGGTAAAATGAAAATAAATTCGAAATCTTTACAGACATCCGCTCTTAAGAACCGGTGTGTCGCCACATTTGCGTAGCCCTGTTAAAAAGCGCGATGGGGAAATATATTTCTTCTTAGGCTCGGTGAACGAGCCTGTGATCTTTTAGTGTCGCGCGAGTACCCTATGCAAGCGGTAAGTCGGAGAGCTAGTGCGAAAACGAAATATGAAACATGTTCCCAGACTTGCTACTTGTCATCTCTCACCAAGGTAGGTACAGCTACCTTCGTAGTCGCTTTTGGGCTTTTCACGTTCACATTTCGGGTAGGATAACTGAACTGCGTAACCGGCTTTTCGTTCGCTCTCCACTATCTGAACGTGCTATCTTCCATCGAATACTAAACTCGATAACTTTTCGTGCAATGGTGAATTGTTTTGGACATTCCTTCTTTAATAGTTCGTCTCTGAAAACGTATAGGACATTTTGGAAAATCGCTCTCGTTTTGAAGCTATTGGTGCTAACGTAAAAATGCATGCGATCGGACAGAAATCGTCAGCAATCTTCAAATCACTGCATTTTTAAGGACGTTCTGACAACGGATATATCACATTTCCCGGACATGGTTTTAGCGGTCTATTCCTGATGAATATCATGCAGCCATCGGATTCTAAATGGTTTTCAAGTACAATTTTAGACTGTCGATAAAACAATCATTTTGTATATTTTTCCATTTTATGTTTGCATTGAAATATAGGTGTGGGTATACTTTGTATTAATAATCAGCATTATGCGCGAAACTCCTTCAGTGCATGTGACCTCAAACTAGCAGTTGCCATCATTTTATAATTTTGTTTGGTTAGGCATCCTAAAAAGGACTGGATGGTGAGCTTGTCGGTTCCAGAAGAGTTTGAAAGCGAGGAATACCAATTGCAATGGGGGCTGTAAGTAAATTGCCAAAAACCCTAATCGATTTACATCTGGACCCAGTTGTTCAAATTTAGGATGAGCGTAAATGAGCGCCCGACATATACGTGGATTATTTTGAAGTGGCGAAAACTTTGACTTTGACTTTGATGATTTCTTTGACAACTAGCGGTTAAATAATTTTTACAACAACAAAAAATGAAAGTAGAATGAAATAACTAAATAGTTTAACCCATTGACGACGGTGACTTTTTACTTTTTTGAGCGATCTTCTGCATACACTGACGCTCCATAGGATTTCGTGACTCCATATTTGGGCTTACCATGGAAAGTGCTGCTGTTCTAAAACACTGAAGGCTCGCGTTTACTGGGAACGTCATTGTGACGTTGTCATTTTGCTTCGTTAAATTGCGATAAAGACTGAAATATGGTGTACCTCCGATTTTTGGTAAGTTTATAGCCATTTTTCATCTTTAGTAGCTGCCTGATAGCATCATTAAGGTGGCTCGATGGTGTTTTTTTCTGTGCCGACCACTTTTTTTCAATCTTGTATTTGGATATCTTAGTCATTATTTACCTAAATACTCATGGCACACACTTACTAGGGAAAGATTGAAGTTTCCATTTCAGTTGTATTCTTTGCGATCGAAGCGTCCTTGGCAACGATACGTTGCTAGGCGTAGTTTTACTTGTGAGGCCGCCGTCGGCCTGTATGAGAAATTTTGGTAACTCGCTCTTGGGGACTGAAAGAGTACCACAATGCACACATTTTAGCCAAGTTTGGTTAACTTCTGTGAGAGGATTTTTGAATGGCGCGAGTTTACTTATTTTAGGGTTAAATTTGGTAAAATATCAAAGTTTGTTGTATTTCACCCCAAACTGAGAGATCGAGGACCTAATGCCGATTTCAACTTTACTCATTCATAAGAACAACTATTGTACCTTATTTGTTTGGCTCTTTTGGCGGATTGGCGGTTTTCGATTTTTCCCTGTGCCGAGTTATAATCATCGAAATTTACGATGTTTTTGCAACAAACGAGCAGAGAATCTTCTGTCCTCGCTTATTTTAAAAATCTGAGATAGAATTTCCCAAGAATAAGCGAACTATAAATTTGGACCTTCTTTTACTTAGTCTCCAAATTTCGTGTTGGTTGAAATGCTGTGAGACTTGTACGCTGAACGTCGAGTTGGTAACATGCGCGCTAGTATTTTCAGAGATTTCTTGTTCTCCGAGATGTTTACAATTCATGATCTATTCTGCATATTTCATTGTTCTGAAGTGACACCTGCACGCGAATTCCAGTCTAGCACGGGCGGAACCAAAACGCTTGATTAACTTCCGAAGACCTGCCGATTATGGTAATAAAATCTTCTGTTAGACACGCTTATTGTAGCGTTTTTCACGTCTTTTAATAAGGGAAATAATTGCTGCCTTGACAGTGAGTAAAAATTTCTGTTTTCTGTTTGCGGCATGAAAGAGTTGACTCTCAAAGGGCTTGTCTACACCACGTAGTCGGATATTTTCGAATAAACGGAGATCTTTTTCCACTCGAGCGTGGTCATTTTTAGTCCACTAAAATAGGACTTGCTACAAAAAGCATTTGCTCAAACATTTACTCTAACAGCGAATTCAAATTCCATAATACCATACGACTGCTCAATTGGCGATCTGTTGTCACGCTAGCCTTCAGGCAGCAACTACAACTGCCGATTTCAATTTTTCTCCTATACAATTTTAGACGAGACGGTGCACAAGGCTATTTACAAAAGTGAGTGTTTTTTTCTTTAACATAACGACAATAAAGTTAATTTTTCGATATCGCGCCTACTCCTTAGAAGAAAAAAAACGTAAAATTTGAGTGAGAAACTTGAGGTGTTTGCTGACTCTTGGCTTTGATTTTGCATTTTGTAGTTCCTCGAAACTGGTTGGTAGTGCTAGTATGCACAGAATTCTCCTTGACCCTCCGTTACTGTAGATGGTCTGTATGGTCTCGAGATCCAGGCCCGCTTTTGACATCTTCTCTTTCATTACGTCGGAAACAGGGAGGTTTTGGAGGGTGGACTTTCTAGCCTTTGCTGCCGGTATCATATCCATATTCTGCTTGAACTTGATGCAGCTGATAGCCTGGCTGATAGACGCTTCCCCTTTTGGATCCAACTTCAATTCAGTAAATATACGCGCCAGCGCTTGTACGTCGTCTTTGGCGTCGTGGGCGTTAAATGACTCTTTAAATAAAGCCTCATAAAGTGATGAGATAGACTTCGATTTAAGACCATTGAGGCGACTTCCCGGGCGCTTTATTTCCTGGGCAATGATTGTCAAAGAATCCATGAATACAACTCCTAGGCGGGAAAATGAGCCCCACAGATTGTACCTCAATAGCGCGTTCACCAGAATTTGGAAGTCGAACCGGTCCCCATTATGAGCAATCAGCAGTACTCCGCCAGCATTTTCCCGCAAAAAGGTCTCCATAAAGCCGACAAATTCTGTAAGACCTTGACATTGGCTAACAGCTACCGGATCTTTACCATTCTTGCAAATTACTCTGCTTCCGTTCCTGTATTGTACGCTTATGCCGTGCACTTGAGTCGCTGAATCCGCAATTCTCCTGGTGTCTGGAAGAAGAAAACGCTCGAAAGTTGTCCCGCCATCAGGCTGAATGCAAGCAATCTGCAGAATGTCAGACTTTCGTTCCAACCCAGTGGTCTCTAAATCGAAAAACATTACATTATGGGGCGTGGCACTGGGACTAACTGTCGCGCTGGTCTGAATAGTACTTTCATTCACATGGTCGGAAAACTGGTGGAATTCTTCGCGTGTTAGAGAGGTCTTCAGGTCGTTGATGGTGCCATTTGTAACCTCCATCCGCATGTGTATCCCTACTCCTGACTCGTAAGACACACCTTAGTGCGCCTCAAGCGATTGTGTTTTCTGCGTTCGCCGTTTCTTCCTGTTTCTTCTATTTTTCTTAAAGATTCGTTGAGCTTTTCGTTTGGAATCTCTGATGTTTTTATTTTCCATTACCTCGGAATACTTAGTTGTTATGGTGCTCGAACAAATGCCAAGGTCATTTGTCACAGCTGTTATGTATCCATAACCTTCGTTGAACTGTGCGATTCCTGATGCAGTTCGGAAATCTGCACTTTCCGAATCGCCATAGTGTCGCGCTTTGGGAGCTTTGCTTGAAATTATGCCGTTTAAACATTCATTCCTTTGGCTTGATCCAGCTGGGGCTAGCTTTTTGGCTGCTTCTTCAGTCAAAAAAGGACTCAAAGCATCTTCTATGCTGGCGCGTAAGTTTTCTCCAGTAAGATCCTTTCCACCTGGTAAGTTGCTGTGGCTGTAACTTTGCGGGTCCGCGTTGTACTGGCACCAATCGCCGCATGCTTGGTGCTCCCCAAAGGCGTGAGGCACAATGGACTTCAGTTGCTTCAATAGGGAAGTGGGGTCATTCTGGTTTTGCTTTATGCAGTAAGTAAAACACTTCTGAATATATGCAATCACAACTGGGTTGAGGCCTTTGACTTTTCCTTTACAAGCGTATAACCGTGATCCTAAGGTTCTGCTTGAGTGGTTGACGTCGCTCCACTTCTCTATGTCGTAAGTCACAAGAGTTTTAGGTGGCTCTCGGTTGTGCTGTCGTCATCCCCAATGTATGTCGAATAGCGTATTCCATCTTTAACAGCATCTTTAAAAAGCTCAACTGCGACGCTACTCTCCATACTTTTAGATGACCCTTCGTGGTTTTTCCTGCAGTCATGCGGGGCGGCCTCTTCACCTGCCCTCTGTGCTACTTCGCAAACACGGCACATTGTGTTACGAGTCGAGTAGCTCAGCACTTTGCCCGTTTTGACCTTCACTGCCGTATCAACGCCAGATGACGAGTCGTAGCGTTTCCCTCGTTTTCTCCATCCCATATCATATGAGACGCCAACATCCACCACGTCATTGTCTTCGTTGTCACGTGACAAACTCTTCTCTTTTTGGGTGTTGGCTGCTCAGCTCTCCCTGACAACTCTAGCGCTCGGCCACATTTTCTCTCAGATGACTTGAAGCATGAACTTGAAAGTGATGGCAAGGCGAGGGTTGACATCAGTCCTCGGTAATGCGTGTGTCCGAGACCAGCATGCAATGCCCCAAGTCCGGCCTTGGTATTAATGTTGAAGCTAGGAGGGCCTCTACTTCCAAATCGGTGTGTCTCCGACGGTCGCAATATATTTATTTCTTTGCAGAGTCCACATCTCACTTTTAGCACAGGACACATCCCTCTTAATTCAATGCTTTCGCATATATTAGATAAGTCCAAAGGACCATTTTTGCAGTGTTGGCATTTTGAGAGGGCAGCTGCTAGGATCTTAGGGTTCATCACAAAATCTTGATCGACATTGTCAACCTTATGGAAGGATTGACTAGAGCGCAAAACGGGTCCAGCTGCTCGGCTTTCTACAACTTCTGATGCACTTATACCGTTCTGCAATGTCGCTCCATTCCACCGTTTTACTCTCATTTTTTTGCAGCTGCTCTCTCATTTGAATCATTTACACACTCGTCCTTAAAAAAAAACGGAACAAAAGTTCAACAACTAAACTATGATCTGTTAGTAGCTGCTTGTATTCCCAATGGTACGATGCTTCATTTCTCGGTTATTAAAAATTCATAACATGAAAACATATCAAAAGTTCTTATTTCAAAATAGTATGGAAAAAAACATGAGGAGAAAATCCTTTTCTTCTTTCCATGGTTAAAAGTGAGTCCGGCAACATAATGATAAATTATGCCATTTCCAATTCTATAAAGGTATCATACAAACATACCTTACTAGTTTCAACTTTGCATGGGTTTGACCTGTTCATTTTCATCATTTCTTTCCTTTTTTTTGGTACCCGACTTGTTAGCGGCATGCTCTTGCTATTTTTAGGTCAATTACGTGTTTAACGTTGATGTTCAACAGCTCACCTGTTATCTCATGAACACATTGCCAGGACTGATGAATTACCATAATCGGCAGGTCTTCGGAAGTTAATTAAGCGTTTTGGTTCCGCCCGTGCTAGACTGGAATTCGCGTGCAGGTGTCATTTCAGAACAATGAAATATGCAGAATAGATCATGAATTGTAAACATCTCGGAGAACAAGAAATCTCTGAAAATACTAGCGCGCATGTTACCAACTCGACGTTCAGCGTACAAGTCTCACAGCATTTCAACCAACACGAAATTTGGAGACTAAGTAAAAGAAGGTCCAAATTTATAGTTCGCTTATTCTTGGGAAATTCTATCTCAGATTTTTAAAATAAGCGAGGACAGAAGATTCTCTGCTCGTTTGTTGCAAAAACATCGTAAATTTCGATGATTATAACTCGGCACAGGGAAAAATCGAAAACCGCCAATCCGCCAAAAGAGCCAAACAAATAAGGTACAATAGTTGTTCTTATGAATGAGTAAAGTTGAAATCGGCATTAGGTCCTCGATCTCTCAGTTTGGGGTGAAATACAACAAACTTTGATATTTTACCAAATTTAACCCTAAAATAAGTAAACTCGCGCCATTCAAAAATCCTCTCACAGAAGTTAACCAAACTTGGCTAAAATGTGTGCATTGTGATACTCTTTCAGTCCCCAAGAGCGATTTGCCAAAATTTCTCATACAGGTAAAAATTTCTCATACAAGTAAAACTACGCCTAACAACGTATCGTTGCCAAGGACGCTTCGATCGCAAAAAATACAACTGAAATGGAAACTTCAATTTTTCCCTAGTAAGTGTGTGCCATGAGTATTTAGGTAAATACTGAATAAGATATCCAAATACGTGATTGAAAAAGAGTGGTCGGCACAGAAAAAAACACCATCGAGCCACCTTAAGCTTGAAGGTAGTTCAGAGTCCACTTTCTTAATGAAGCGAGTTAGGTGTTATATTTCGTTTACGAATTTGGCTCGTTGCTCGTTGAACTAGAAAAATGGCCGCCCAGAAATGAAGTAGCCTTGGGACTCGACTCTGGATGAATTTCTCGACCTACCACGGCATATTTAGGAAGTTGCGACCACTGAAGAACACAACAAGCGCGAAATTTCGGCGGTTGGTCGGAGTGGCTGTGGACTTAGTACAAATATGAAATGTGTGGAGGACGCAACGAACGCTGTCAAAAATTGTGGCTATTTCCCAGCATACAGTGCGGTGGTGATGTTGAAAATCGAGGCAAGGTCAGTATGCACTAGGACGAGAGGCTGTAGCTCGGCCCGGCAACGAATAAGAGCCAAAAAAATCACTTCTAAGGTAGGACTAGGACTGAATTTTGCTGTGAATGTTGACTCTTGGGTTTGCAACGATGATTTCAATAAAAAAGGAAGGCAAAAACGTGATTTTTGTTGTTTTTCTATGACGTTAAAAGCGGTCATGTTTGTTCTTCTCCAAATTCAAACGCAGATATTCTAAGAAAACCGGTGACTTTTTTGTGTTTATTGGGTATCTCAATTTGAAGGACTTTCTAGTCAATGCTCACAACTGCAATGTTCGCACGATTGAGAAAGTTGCAACTTTTCAAAGTAGTGTAGTCTTATCGTTCCTTTAAGAACGATTTTGGCCGGGACCGTCCTCAATGGGTTAATAACTGGATCGGTGCCAAGCTGTTTCGCATTTTTTTTTTCATGATCAAAAATGGTTGGACCTCATGCTAGTCATGAAGTTATATTTCGTTACCAAAGCACCCAATTCTCCACAATATTTGCCGAAATGTATCCCAAGGATAAACGAACAGCTACTGAAGACGACATGTTCTAAAAACCTTAAGAGGTTGGCATCTACCCCCTCACCCCTCCCCTAGTACCTATATCCGTGCACACATACAGTAGAAGGCCGCTTGTAAGCCCTGGGCTTATACAATTTCTTGTGTTTTTTATTGTGATAAAGAAGCGTCGTTTTAGCGCGATTTTGTAAAATGCAAGTTCTTAACGGACAGATTTTGACGATAAGCATAATCGGTTCACACTAGATAGTAAGAACTTTGTTTGATTCTCGAAAGTTCTGATTTTAAGTCCTTTTAAGATATTTTGACGATAAGCATAGTGCGCTCATACCATATTTACCATATGTCATGGATCGTTTGAGAAACTAATACAATTGTCTTTATTTATCGCCGAAGAAGGCTGGCTTAAAAAGAAGGAACTAGTATAACTTAGGATATAAGATATAGTGCAGTGAGTAAGCAACTATTTGAATGAAAGTTTAAAGTTTTAATATAGGAAGCGGGTTTAACCGGAATAATGTTGTGTTACCAAACTGATGGTCCTATACGAACGCTTTTCATTCAACTAATTTACATTTGTTTTTCACGTCACCAAATTTCCACCAATAGCGAAACTCCACCCACTATATAAAACCACACACTACCCACAATCCCTTGATTCGCTCCGACAAAGGGCTAGCGTTCGAAACGTCAGCTTTCTCGAATCTTTTTACGGTGGCTAATTTACCTTATCGACTCAGTCGATAAAACCAAATTCTTGTGCTTCACTCCCCACCGATGCAGCACCACAGTTTCTCTAGAAACTAACCCATTCATTTGATGGTCCTATAACCGGGTGGGCTTATAAGCCGAGGTCTTATAAACAGCATTTTACGGTATACGTCGGAGAGTTAACGCTAAATGCTCGTAAAACAGAGGAAGAGTAGGTATTAATTTGGTTCTCTCTCCAATAAACTGAACTGTTCGTAATGCCAAATAAGCTTCTCTTTACTACATCTAATAACTATATACACTATCAAACCTATCCTTACGAACATGTCTATGCGTACTCCTATGTTACGGACAGTCTTGCTTGGCCTTGGCAAAATCAATAAATATTCTGATTAACTACATTAATTATGAACAGCTCTATGATACAAACACTTGTTCGAGCTATGTTCCTTGGTGTACATGCATATTGTTTTACGAGGTTCAACTGTACAGGTATTGAGCATCGAAAATAAACTTTTTACAAACACATCACTAAATTGCATCCAGATTTTTATCTGGCGACACAAATTCTGAGAGCAGCAGCAGCAAATGGTGTGTTATAATTCAACACATTGATACACTACCCAAATATGGACATAGCGCTCGGCAATGTTGGTAAATGCCGCATTTTGAAGGAAAGTGAAAATGATCGTTGCCTGCAATTTCGTATCTTTGGGAGAAAAAATGCGTGAACTATTAAAATATAGGAAAAAGATAAGAAAAGAAAATAAGAAAAATCATTAATCACATGATTGGACAAAAAAGGCGCGACATTTTTACGTTGTGTCGCAGTGTTGCTTGGCGAAGCAGAATGAATGCTGGTTCAAAGTTGCAACCGCTTGACACGGAGTGAATGAAGGAGCACAATGTTCAGAAAAAGGCCTTACAGTAATAAGCTGTGGAATATGATATAGACTTGATATTTCCTCAGAAAATTTTCTGATCTTTGTGTTGTGCGGATTGAAGTTAACGATCTCGCCATTACGGCTGTAGGAACTAAAATGAGCGAGTTTGTAAGCAACAGTGATCGATTCAGCTCGTACTTCAATGTCTGAAAATTTGAATTTGAAGTTGGAGAAAATCCTCCAAAAGTTCTGGGAACTCAGTTCCTTGGGCATCTCAGAGATTTCCAATGCAGATTATGAAGCATTAACAATATTCAATGAAACTGTGTTCTTTGATACTGAGAAAGGTAGATATGTTGTGCGGTTACCATGGTGATTAGAGAGAGCAGAGATTACCTACGAACCTTGGAGTATCTAAGAAGAGGCTGACAAAATCCTGAGCATTTGAAAGCATATGGTTACATTATCAAGGATCAGCTGCAACAAGTTCAAGTTCCGTAAATTTGAAAGTACCGTATTATCTAGTATTAGGTGTGGGTCGCACTTTTAACTTTTTTGTTTACATTGGACATAATTGTTGTCATCATATAACTACGACACGTGCGACCCTTATGTCGGGAGCAGACATAACTATGGCCGCCACATCCAAAGATCAAAGAGTGCGATGTCTTGCCTCGTGCCTCGAAGCAGGTCATATCACGCCTAATGGCCCTAAAAAACAAATTCTTGTTTTTCTACTGTCAAAAAGCCAATCAAACCTTGAAACACTCAGATTTTCACTTTCGCAATACTGCAAACTCGCCTCGTGTACTTAGAGCTAGATCCAGCTTTCTTTATTACTGAACAGTCATCGTTTAGTTTAATTATGGCAAAATCAAATCATTTCAATTTCCAAGCGCAAGAGCATCAGTCCTGGTCGCAGTATCCAGCAGGTGCCTTTAACTTCCCTTTCTACGGTGGAAATGAGTTTGTGCACTCTCCGTTGCAGCCAATTAAGCACACAAACACAACCTGCTTTTGCCCAGCTTCAGAACACCACACCACTGCAGAGTATTGATGCCGCTCAATCTCAGGGTAACACCGAAAAAAGCGTTAAAAAGACTTTAAGAGAACGGTGGAATTATGACGATGAGAGCGTTTTGTTGCAACTTTGGGCTGATAACATAGAGAAAATAGAGAGCAAAGACAGCCGCAAAGCGTGGGACGAGATTACAAGTGCACTTAATGAAAAACAAGGCACCACAAAAACGGTCGACCAATGTCAGCGCAAGATTAAGCACCTCAAAAACCATTACAAGGACCGTAAAGACTGGAATCAACGCCAGAGTGGGGGTAATCTTCGAAAAGGTCCTCACTACGACTTGATCGATTCTGTGCTCGGCTGTCGTGATATAATCACGTGCAGCAATGTCGAGCAGGCGGGAACACCGCGGCGGGAAAAAGCCAATAATTCAAACCCTGGGACCTCGTCCGATGGAAGTACAGCCAGAAGTCCAACCCCTGGGCCATCTTCCAGCTCTAGCTCGACCGGGACTCCTGAAACAGCAATCAAGTCTGTCGAAAAACGGAGAGAGAGAAAGAAGACACAGAAGCGCCCAGCCCGAGTGGATAGTGATAGTGAAGAAGAAACAACCATCGGTGCGGCCATAAAGAAACTAAGCAAAGAGGACGACCAGATGACGTGTGTTATGGGGCGCATGTACGAGTCACAAGCCCAGCAAATGCAGCTGATGTCCCGACTTCTTGGCTCCTTTGACAAATATATGGAAAGCAAGATGCCAAGAAAGGACTGAAACGTTGAAAAAACTGAACGCATGGACAATAATTATGAACTCTTAATTTTTTTTTATTGTTCCATTATTACAGATAGGGCGCTTGCGATTTTTTTTGTATAATCACAGAACTGGCTCAACAACAAGGCAGCGAAATGGGTGTCATTTTTTGTTTTAGAGTTTGTTAAAGTACCAACATGACATAGTGTAATGGTTATTTTTCATATGTTAGTAAAAAAAGTATGATTTTTTTTCAATTGCAAATCAATGATTTTTTTTAAAGTGAGTTCGGTTCATCTGCTGGCTGTGGATAATATTTTTCACATGTTTATTTTATAATAATAACATTAAAACTTGCTTAAAAAAAGACAGTGATACAACATTTTTGTTTCAATCTGCCATTACAATGATTATTATTTTCTTCTATCAAAGCAACAGTTGTAAAATACGTATGCAGTAACTGACTACACGTTACCGCATACAAAGTCCTTTAGTACGTCCCTTATTTCATCAGCATCATTGAAAACTAAATTGTTCTCTCCTTCGTTCGGGGCGGAACCATCATCGTCTCCATAATCCCAGTCATCATTAGCCTCGACACAAAAGTTATGAAAGACAATGCATGCTATAGTGGTCTTGATGGCGAACTGCAGAGAGCTGTCTAGGCGTTTTTGGAGAATTCTCCAACGTCCTTTCAGGATCCCAAACGCACGCTCCACCGTTACTCTTGCTCTGCTAAGTTCTTTATTGAAAGTTTTTTCATCCAGGTCACGTGTTCCCTCTGGGAAAGGTTTGATGAGCCAGGGTAAAAGAGGGTACGCACTATCTCCTACAAGGTATGGACCTATCTCATGACCGTCAATATTCACTCGCGTGGTCTGCAGAACATTTCCTTGTTCGGCTTCTTGATAAATTAAACTGTTTCGTAACACCCTAGCATCATGCGCACTGCCAGGAAACCCTGCAACAGCATCAACGAATTTTCCAGTACCATCTACAACCCCTTGGACGATCATATCATACTGCTGGTATCGACTAAAATAGTCCACTGCATCGACCTTTGGCGCAATTATGGGAATATGAGTTCCGTCAATAGCGCCAGCAACATTTCGTAGCTCCGATCCTGTTTCCTGAAACGTTGCTATACACTCAGCAGTCTCTGCTGGTCTAGTAGGGAATTTTATATATTGATTTCGCTTATCGTATAAAACATTCACTACATCTTGTACAGCCTCTATAGCAGTTGACTTTCCGACATTGAAAACGGGGGCAAGGGACACATACGAGT
The DNA here is from genome assembly GCA_022457155.1 of Cladopsammia gracilis. Taxonomy (NCBI): domain Eukaryota; kingdom Metazoa; phylum Cnidaria; class Anthozoa; order Scleractinia; family Dendrophylliidae; genus Cladopsammia; species Cladopsammia gracilis. The sequence goes on along the minus strand of JAJGOT010000241.1, from coordinate 969,234 downwards.
TTCCATGTGCTAGTCTATATAACCCGATTGCCAAAACCTTTTCTGGCGGAATTCAGTTTCTCATGAATGTATCTTGTCTCATAATATAAGGATTAATGATGTTCAAAAGATTATCAAAAGTTCCTCTTCGAACTCGGAGTTGCTGCTTGAAGTATTCATCGGGAATTCGGCGATCATTGTAATGAATTTCAAACCATGAACGCGCTGGCCGTGGTAAACACCAGTACCGCCTCATTAAGCGACGATTTCTTCTTCTCCGAATCAGTCGATGCAGGTAGGCAGCGGATAGAGCCAATATTCGCCTTCTGCGAATGTTGTGCAAAGCATACAAAGCAAGAAACTGTTGGACATTTGCGAAATTAACGAAAGATTGCAGAAATATCCCCAGTAAAACCAGCATCAGCCTCATAGCGACAAGATTATTTCGCGCGTAGTAGACCTCGTGGGATAAATGTTTATTTTAAATGTTTATTTTAAATGTTTATTTCTGTCACTTATGTCGTAAACGTGCGACCCCTATCGGCAAGGCATGGAATGCCGAATCATTGAACCATGCACTGTTATGTCCGCGACAAACGTATAAAAGACCCTAAGTGCGACCCATGCCTTAGTTGTTTAAATTGTTCATTTAGTCAGGGCTCTGTTTAAACTAGCTGTGTATGCTAAATCAGATGCTCCTGAATAAATATTAAACAAAATAAATAAATAAAATAAAGAAAGAAAAGGGGAACAGTGTATTATATCCCACATTTGCCTGTAATTAGGGAGGACAATCCCACCACCACCAAGATGCGAATAGTACTTGACTTTTCAACTAAGTTGTCGGAGGAACTCCAAGTTTGAATGATTGTCTTCATGTTGGTCCTTCACTAATCCCTGACATTCCAGGAATCTTAATGAGGCAGATATCAAGAAAGCCTTCTTGCGAGTGGAACTGAACAAACATGACAAAGACGCAACAAAGTTTCTTTGGTACCTTTTGGGACAACATCATCACTATTCGTGCTTGGGGCCACATTGCAGTATCACTTGAACAAGCAAGAAGATGATCTTATTTCCGAAGACATCAAAAGGTCCATGTATGAGAATAATTTCCTGAGTGAAAGGGAGACTGACGAAGAAGCTGCTGCATATTAAAAGCACTCCAAAGAGTTGCTGTCTTCTGCTGAAGTGAATCTTCGTGGATGGGCCTCAAACTCACAGAAACTGAACGAGAAGTTTGTAGCCCAAGGAACAGCTGCGATCAACCAAGACAATGTCAAACTCTGTGGTGTAGTTTGGAGAACTCAGTGGAGAAGACTGTGAGAGAGCTGGATGACAAAGCAGTGGTCACAAAGATAGTTGGTCTCGCTACAACTGGAAGAATATTTTATCCATTGGGCATTTTTGAACCCTTCAGAAGCACAAAATTGATGGAGGAGGCCTGGAAGAGAAAACTTCCATGGGATGATCCACTACGAAAAGACCAGATATCATCTGTGACAGGCATGGTTACAAACATTAAAGGATCTGGTTCCAAGTTCCAAGACCATACTTTTCGCCGAGTCAAAAGTAGATGTAACTTCATGTGTTCTGTGACAGCGTCCCGTGAATGACATTACTGTCCCTCCGATTCGAACCCTGCAGATGTCTTGAGCAAGGGTACCCATGTTAAGAGTTTGATGGAAAGAGAAGCCTCATGATGGAGCTCCCACCCCCCCCCCCCCCCCCCCACCGGTTGAGTGAGGCCGGGTCCAAGTGGCCAAACTAGGTGAAAGAGTCCAAGTAAGATCAGACTGAGATCCTGCAGGAGGAAAACTCCCACACGGCAGAAAAGGCCGATTTCGCTGTCCTGGTAGTCAAGGAAAAGCCATGTATTCATATGCAAAATTGTAAGATGTCTAAAGAAGAAAAGAGGAAAGATGGTGAACTCACAAGTGGCGAACTTTCGGTCGCGAAATCTTACTGGATCAAGGCCATACAAGCAAAGGCTTTTGGAGATGAAATTGAGTACCCATTGGGGAGGTGAAGCAAGAAAGGACCGGCCATTTTTCACCAATTGCAGTTTATGTTCGATAGTGAAGGACTTGTTATATTACTCGCTTGAAAGTAACTACTGCGCACCTCCAACTTCTTCCTGGTGGAGTTCGTGACATTCTAACTGAGCTACGTCAGCAATATTAGATCCCTAAAGGAAGACAATAGGTGCGGAGAATTTCAAAAGCTTGCCAGGTGTGCAGAAGAATGGAAGGCCCCAGCTATCAGCATTTCGTATTGCCGCCCATAACGAACTCTCGAGTTCGACTGGGGCAGGCTTGCAGCACAGTTGGAGTAAACTTTGCTGGTCCACTATATGTGCACAAAAAGGGAACGTCGACATGAAAATGTATGGATGTCTTTTCACCTGCACCCTAGTAAGAGCTGTATATTTGGAAGTCACAGAAGACTTGTCAACAGGAGCCGGTTTTATATGAGCGTTCAGACGGTTTGCAAGTAGGATAGGCATCCCAGAGAAACTAATTTCCAACAATGCAACGAACTTCAAGCAGGCTGCTAAGACGATAACATCATTGTCAAGTCACACTTGGTACCTGTCCAATCATGTAGTGAAATGGCAATTTATAGTCCCAGTAAGAACCTTAGTGGGGTGGCTTCTACGAAAGGTTAAATGAATCTGTGAAACGGCAGAGCTTCACTTTCGCTACCCGAGTTTGTGACTGTGGTGACTGAGATGGTGGGCGTTTTGAATAGCAGGCAGTTAACCTATGTCTACCCAGATATCCAGGATGTACAGTCCCTTACTCCAGCACATTTCCTCTTTTGATACCGGCTCGCATCACAACAGTTCTAAATATGGAAGAAATAAACAAAGACCTACTCTGAGTCAGTCGACGAAACAAGAGGAAGCAAAGAATTGTCAAGCCGAATCAAATACCATGAGACTATGATGAAGAAGTTCTGAAGGCGGTGGTGTCAAAAATATCTTGTGAACCTAACCCAAAGGCTCTAAAAGTTCAGCTGTTTGCTCACGTCAAGTTGGGGATGTTGTCCTTGTTAAGGAAAAACAACCAAGAGCTCAGTGGAGGTTAGCAATAGTGGAAAAGCAAATTGTGGGGAGAGATGGCCTGGAACGAAAAGCACAAGTGAGAACTAACAATGGAAACAAGTTCCTCGGACCCCTACAAGTACTCTTTCCATTGGAAGCTTTTGAGAAGAAGCATGAAGACGGAGAGTCGGTGACGCCAACTGGGAAATTGGAGCAAGCGCTACCTCCCAAGTAAGCAAGAGAACTCAGATGACTTCAGCAAGGAAAGCCCTTGAGAACCGTAAACTTTGAACTAAATGAACTTTCTACCTTAGTCAAAATTTGATGTTGATTAAGTGGCCGGGAGAATGTTGTAAAATGGTCTGGGAACGAGATTAAGTGACTAAGTGATGCAATGTTTCGGGTCAGCGGAAGTTGCTATGAGTAGGGAGCACATGGAGCGACCATGGTAGTTTTTTTTCCGTTTCTTATAGCAGGTACGCACTTTACGGTCAATAAACTACTAACTCAAACAATGCTGATGGAAGAGATATAACAATGCCAGCTCACTACAGGTAATGATGTTTTAAACCTTTATTGTGTCCTTACGCTGTCCTCACTGCATTTTTTTTAGAATTTTCGCCGCTCTGTTCAGGTAGCCGTGTGTTTGTTCAATTTGTTTTGATTCTGAATTGATCGTTTTGTGACATGAAAGACTTGTCAATAAGGAATTCCCTGCCATTTTACTGTTTAAATCGTGTAGACACTATTCTTCCCATTCTTTACATAGACGAAGGTTCTCCGTATAAAAGACTCAATTTGTTTTGGCTTAACGTATTTTCATTCGCTGCTTGTTATGTAAGAAGTGACGCGAGGTAAAATATTGCAGTAAGCCACTTTACTGAACGAAAGGTTGTATATCTCAATGATTTTTTCTTGAAACTGTTTTTGTTATCAATGTGTTGAATTATGAAACAGTTATAATGTTCAAGCTAGCGCAATATCGCCTGAGTTTAGCCGACTCGAGCGATATTGCGCGCACTTTCGCACTGTAACTGCTTATTGGCCTTTGAGAAAACCCGACAGCAAATTGGTAGCGGGTAAAATATTTACTTCAACTTACCTGATGACAAGCAAAAACACATAAATAATTAAGGTAATTTAGGAAGAATATTTTTTTTTGCTTTTGGTAGGTTCTTGTCTAACAACGATCTCACTAACTTGCCTCAAGGCATTTTTGATAAAACTCGTCACTTGAAGACGCTGTAAGTATCTTAAGAAAACAAAGTGCACTTATTTTCGGAGGATGGGGTGAGACCGAGTACCCAAACTGCACCAGTGGAACTTAATTCAAAGAATAACAAGTTCATAAAGCCTGGTGGTTACGATCGCTGCGATCGCTGAGATAGAAGCAAAGCATATATCAGCGATAGGTTGTCGCTGCGATCGCTACGATCGCTGGAGAGTGGTTTCCAAATTATCGTTTCCTTTTATAGCGATCGCAGCGATCGTAGCGATCTAAGCGATCATATAAAAAACATACTAACACTGATATATAAATCTCCATTATTAATGTGAGACGCTGCAATTTGTATGCACATTGTGTCATTGGATAATGTCAGCCTTCTAGTTTTGGTTTCGTATGACTGACAGGTGATTAAAAGCATCCCCTAGGATTCTCATGCTTAAATTGCTTGCAACTTCGAGTTAATCCTTTTTCCGGATTTCAGTTATGACCAAAACTACTTTTCATTATGCGGTTGTAATTACGTTTCGTAGGTGGTTGGAAGGCAACGAGTTTCAAGAGTTACCTCCAGGGATATTTGACAATAACACTGAGCTGGAGACAATGTAAGTAGGGCTCAGCTACAAAAAAATGGGATTTGGATTTGTTAGAGTATAGGAACTCGGCTTGAAACTGCCGTAGCCGAATTATATAACTTATTATTCCTGTAACAATCACAAACATTTCATATTATTTTTTGTCGCTTAGTCATCATGTTTTTTTTTTTAGTTTCCTTATCATTATTTCCCCGGTAGCTAACAATTTTAGCCGACGTTTTGTAAAAAAATAATAATTGGTTGTATGTTTGCACTTACGAGATCCATATGTTTTCTATTTAACAAATAGATTCCATTTGGCCGTGTGTCTGTTCAGTTATAGATCACAGATGACGTCAAAATGTGGTAAGAACAAAAAAGTGGCACACGAGCCGCAGGCCAGTGTGTCACTGATGTTTGTTACCACATTTTGACGTCTTTCTGTAATCTATAACTGAACAGACACACGGCCAAATGGAATCTATTTGTTTTATACGATGAACAGAAAAGTAAAAAGAGTAAAATTACGAACTTGCCTCGTAGCGCTCGACTGTCGAAGATTTGTTTCAGTTTAGGTAGTTTTTCAAGTCGCCAAGAACACTTTTCGTCTTGGTTTCTTCTTTTCCTTGCTCGTAAACAGCTCCTGCTAAACAATTTTTTGAGGCTTTCACTTACTCAAACCAGAATAATCTCGCAAACATTTTCAAAACTGTGCGCCAGGTTGGACAAAACAAAGCAAACAGTTTTTCTATGACGTCAGCCATGCGTCTGTACTCTGATAGATCATATAAGCAACGACCAATCACAGAGCGCGTAGTATTCAGTTCATTGTATAAAAACAAATGTCCACCAAGTCTGCCACATGATCCAAAATTTGCAATCCTTTTACTGTTTAAAATATTCCGAGTTATAACTCATTGTCGTATTATTTACGGAATAATCAATTACACAACGATTCCTTTCTCTTTCTGAGCCCCCCCCCCCCCCCCCCCACCAATTCCCCCTCCCCTCTTCCCAATGCAACGATAAGAAAACAGGTACTCAGATACCGAAACATCAACTTTATTGAATCAAGAACAGACCTACTTGATAAACAACATGGCCGCGCACACAAGGACTGGTCACGTGCCAACAATCGGCGGGAAAGCTAAATACTTTATGTATGCGCACTCGTTACATCTCCTTTCCTTAGTTTCAACAAAAAAACTGTTAGAAAATGTTTCTATGCCTCAGGGTTCTTGTGTATGAAACAAAGTCACAGTGCATAGCATAGGTAAACACAAATGAACAAAAAGAGGCAAAGTCAAAATGTCTCGTTCCTCAGCACTCATAATCTTTAAGCCATAGCGGTGGGCGATGTTCGCGCGTTGGACGACTAGGTGGCTCTGGAACAATTGGTGTTGACGGAACTAATGTTTGCGGCAACTCAGTCGGCAACTCGGTCTGCTCGGATTAGCTCAGTCGGCTCGCTTGGTTCCTCGGGAGTTGCTCTTAACCACCTGCAGTTTTGACGATAACGTTTCCCGTTGACTTCTACCACGTAGGAACGGCTGCCCACACCTCCGATGACTTGTACAAGAGACCATTCTTTCTCACCTGGCAGGCGCATTCGTATGGCATCAGCATCATCTAATTTAGACAATTCCTGCGTGTGTTGATCATTATAGTGTTTCTGTTTCTGCTTCCTCGCCTTAATCTTCTCTTGTTCTTTAGTATTCACATTCGGCTCTAACAATGTCTTAGCTACTGGGAGATGAGTGCGTGTTCGCCTGCCATACAGTAGCTGAGTTGGTGAAGCATGCATGCGCTCCGTAGGTGTGTTGCGCCATTTAAGTAACGCCAACAAAGGAACACATCTGTTCGCTCGACACGACCGTTGCTCTGTGCGCGGTAAAGGCTTGACGTAATGTGATAAAAGTCCCATTCTTTACTGAAGGACTTAAAATCTTCACTGTTGGAAGGCGGTCCGTTATTACTAATTACTGTTACTGAGATGCCATGTCTGGCAAACCAGCTTTAAAATCGTAATGACACGATTACTTGTGGTGTGGCTCAAACTTTGTACCTCAAAATAACCAGAGTAGTAGTCAACGGCTATCAGGAAAGCCTGCCTCTCAAGTATAAACAAATCAACCCCGACTTTCTCCCATGGTAAATTGGGCATCTCATGGGGTTGCAATGGTTGTTTGCATTGTTCAGGCCGATAACTCTTACAAATGCCGCATTTCAACAGGTAATCCTTGAGCTGCACCGTGATCCTGGGCCAGTAAAGGGACTTTAAGCAATGACGACGGAGAGTAAATTTTTACGTCTGTCGCTGATGTTCAGCCGTAGTATGAAATTTGACTACGTGAGCGGGATGGTTTGGCCGTAGTCGCTACTACGTCGAGTTTATTTCGCTTCTGCATCCTTTTCATACGAATTTCTCAGTGTTTAAAGTGTTTCAACGGAACTTATATCCTTTTTAGTCAATGACAACGTAATTTTTCTTAAACTTGACGCCCAAAAACGTGTGATTCTATCACGAATTTACGAACAGTGTTGGCGATTGAAATTGAAGCGGCCGGCATAGCGAAGCGAAATTCGCAGGCTCTAAGATTTTATCGCTGAAAGTCCAGCTTTAAAAGTTGAATGAATATGCTTTTATGCCTTATATATGCGGGGAAAGGATTCTACTTATTCTTGAATTTACTTTCAGTTAAAATTATATTTAGTTGGGCATTTTAATTCGTACTTTGAACATTTAATAGATTGTTATTGTTGTGGTTCAAAATACATAAAATGTACGGTATTTCACAAGTTGTAAGATTCGTTCAAAAATCATCCCTTGGTCCCAACAAAAAAAAATAAAGTCCATGTTCTTTTGAAAAATGCCATTCCGTTCTCAGAAACCTAAATAAAAGAACCTTAGAGAGGCTTTCAACTTCTTAGCCGTCGATACCATTGCGCAAACAACTTCTCATTTCACTGTTCCTCGAGTGCTCACGGACGTACTCTCTCCAGTCCCCTTTGTCACGATAGTCGTAGTAGCGTCTTCCGTAGTGATTTGCTTAAAGTCCCTTATATCGCGAGCAGAACGCAGTGTCCCTTCGACCCCAATATGCGACTCATGCTGGCTCTTCACAATGTCAGGACGTTCACCAGCAGGTATCACTAAACGATGACCCTTGTACATCAACCCGTCTTCTGTGGTCAGCTCATCCCGGCTGTTCCAATACAACTCCATCACTTGTTTTCGAGGTCTGTCATATTTACGTGCCAGTGCCAGGGTCTCCAGCCATCCTTCCCAGATAACATCGGATAGAATCTACAACTCCTAATCCTTAGCAGTCTCCTCGCGTAGCCTCTTCAGACGGGTAGGAGATACAATCAGTTCTTCATCATGTTTGATCTGCATTAACTCAAAAGCAAATAGTCGTTCCTTAATTGAACGGACATCACTGTTTGGGACTTTTCTCAACTGTTCGCCCTCCACATATGCTCGACTTAAAGTGTCAGCCAAGAACATGGTGGTGCCTTTCTTGTATCCCACTTGGAGGTCACAGTTCTGCAAGCGGAGTCGCATACGTTGAAGGCGCTTTGGAGAGGTGTGGATGGGTTTCTTAAATATGGTTTACAACGGGTTATGGTCTGCCTGGACAACTACGTCACTTCGATCGTCCAAAGATGTACTGTTCAAATTTTTCACATTTAAGGACTATTGCAAGTAGCTCTTTTTCTATTTGAGCATAATTTCGTTCAGTGGGAGTCATCACACGGGAGCTGTAAGCCACTGGACGCCCTTCTTGTAACAAAGCAGCTCCAAGTCCGGTCTGGGGAGCATCGCACTGGATGACTACTGGTTTGCTCGCATCATAGTAAGCAAGCACTGGTGCAGCAACAATCATTTTTTTACGCGGTTTAAAGCATCCGTATGAGCAGGTAGCCATCACCATTCTGCATCACTTTCAGTGAGTTTTCTCAGGAGTTCTGTTTCGTCTGTAAAGCGTGGCAGAAACTTTCCCAAATAGTTCACCATGCCAAGGAATTTACGCAGAGAGTGAACATCAGTGGGATCTGGCATTCGTACAATTGCCTCCACCTTAAACGGGTCAGGTTTGAGACCTTCCGGGGTTAAAATATGGCCAATAAAGGGAACTTCTTGCTGTCTCAACGGGGCTTTCTTCTTGTTCAGCTTCAGGTTTCTTTCACGACAGCCATCCAGGAAAGCACGTACATTTTGGTCATGGTTTGACTGCCACTCAGCGGGTGTGTTTCCGTATCCAACGATCACAAAATCATCTTCAATGACCTCTTCTACCTTAAGCGTTTCTATGTGTTCTCGCATTCTACGCTGTAAAACTTCTGGTGGACTGTTAATGCCAAACGGTATTCGCTTCCACCGGTAACGCCTCAATGGCGTGTTAAATGTGATGTGCCAGAAACCATTGCTGGCATCAAACACGCTGAACAGCTTTGCTTCATTTAGCCTAGTTGCAATTTATTCAATCGTTGGCATTTGGAAATGTTCACGTTTTATGGCGACATTCAGATCTCTAGGATCTAAACAAATGCATAACTTGGTTTCCCCGCCAGCTTCAGAAAGTGGCTTGCTCACCACTAACATGCTGGATACCCAATCAGTGGGCTGGTCAACTTTTGCTATGATGTCGTCAGCTGCTATCTCCTCAAGCTTCCTCTGCACTTGCTAGGTCATAGCCACGGGTAAACGTCGTGGTGAATGAAACACAGGCTTGATGGTATTGTCAGTTAAAATGCTGTATTTGCCATCTAACTTTTCAAAGCCTTCAAACACATCAGCATACTCTTCTAGTAAGGGGTCTTTATCTGTCTTCAGCACGTTTATACGTGGATCTCGGTCGCAATCAAAGATCTTTATCAGGTTCATTTCTAACATAGTCTCCTTAAACAGTATTGGCTCATAGCCATGACCCTTGACTACACTGACTTGTATCTTGTGTGTTTGTCCTTTACGGGTTACATACCGCGTTGCTTTGTCCTCAGTGGATTGTTCATATCCATTATAGCTAAGATCAAAACTGACTTTGATCCAGTATCTAGAAAGTTTATTTCCAGATCTCTGGTCACATTTTTATAGACATCCAATGGCAATAAGTTTCATTCGGCCCCAGTGTCCATCAAGAAAGCCACTCCATGATCTGTGATACCCTCAGCATCCTTTGACACGTCGAAGGTCGCCATCTCACGACCCTCGTGGCTCTCAACACCTACAGTACTCAAATAAAACCGCTCCTGAACAGTAGACACCTTACTTTTGGCTGGGCACCTGACTACAAAATGATTGTTCTTTTTACGATATTCACAGGTCTGTCCAAATGCGGGACAGTTACATCTTTCATGATTCCTTCCTCAGAATCTGCAATCTCTGATCCTGTTATCGTTCACAACCTGACTGTCATCAGACTGCTCTTTCTCTTTCAGTTGGACAGCGTTCAGCCCAGATTCAGTAGTCATAACTTTCGTTCGAGCAACTGTGCTCTCTGCAGCACGAGCAATATCTAAAGCTTTCTCGAAGGTCAACTTCGTCTCTTTTAGCAGATTTTCACGTACCTTGCCATTCCTGGTACCAGTTACCAGATGATCACGGAGAAGATGATCCGGTGTGAGTGATTCAAAATCACAGTTCTCTGCAATTTGGCGGAATTCCGTCATATATTGTTCAACTGTTTCAGATTCCCGTTGATCCCGAGTAAAGAACAAAACGCTCGTAAATCGTGTTTTCTCTGGGAATACAGTAATCCTAGAAATTATCTTTCTTATCGCATTCCGAGGCCCAAGTGAAAGTACGAAACATCTTGTTTGCTTCTTTCCCGATGACCGCCAACAGTGTCGCTTCTTGGCGTTCTTCTTCCCCTTTATCCACCTTTGTAGCCAGCGTATAATTCTTCCAGGCAGAGGCCAAATATCGCCAGTTGTAAGCCGTTGAGCCATTGTTGAGCTCGAGAATTTCAGGGAGAGGAATTTAAAATTTTGCCATTAAACTGGCGGATGTCGAAGATCGCTGCTCGTTGGTTATTTCCGGGATAAATCTGGCGACTTCTCTCACAAAATTTCCGTGCTCTTGGCGTCTGGATTCGGTGGACTTCTGACACCATACAACGAACGATAAGTAAACAGGCACACAGATACCAAAAACTGCTTGATAAACAACATGGCCGCGCACACGAGGACTGACCAGGTGCCAACAATCAGCGGGAAAGCTAATTACTTCATGTAAGCGCACTCGTTACATCCAACACGGTGAATTCCATTCTTCTTCAATCATGAGAGTGCGTCCGAAAGTGAGCCAGCGGTGGTTAACGTCATTAACATCAAAAACAGTTAACCAATCACCAACCGTTTTGAGGATTTTACCGAGAAATTTATCTGAAAACGTCTCTGATGTTTCAGGCTTCTTTATATAACGTGATTTTTTCATGGCAATCATATTTTTTGGCAGGCATAAATTGAGTGAAATTAAATGACAAATCCTGTTTTTCGTTTCTCAATGAAACATATGGTTTATGGCGGATTATTCTTTATATTTTAACTTAATTTAGATTTCATTTTGTTTTCGTTTTAATTAAGTTTATTTTTTTTGGCGCCATTAAATGATAAGCCAAGAAACATGGTCATCCAAGACGCAGATTTGGAACATTTGGTGTAATTCCCACGTCCATTAAAACGCTTTACAAAGTATGGTCCAAGTCGAATAATAGGATTTTAAATTCCTGAAAGTGTAATACAAAAATGAGATATAAAAATAATTAAAAAAATATGATTTAAATGGTTAATAATGTTCATTATGTCTCTTTTTAATGACAGTCTTTTGAACAGTAACAAGCTGAGGAGGTTGAACGAAAGTGTGTTTCATCGCTTGAAGAATCTGACGATTTTGTGAGTGATATTCCTTGCTTTGTTTTAATCGAAATAATGCTTGAAAACCTAAATGAAAATAGGTCTGATAGTGACAAAAGAAAACAAAACATTATTCTAGCAAGAAGCTGTATACAGCTTGAACTCTTGACGTGTTTAGCACACTCGCCATACAAATGCACTTGTTGTATATTAGCAAAAACTGCCGGAATTAAAAATCCAAAGCAATAGACAGCGAACAAAATATCAAACGGTCCTATTCGTTCACAAACGCCTTGCACGATCTTTAAAACTCGTACGCTGTATCAAATTATTCATTCTTCTTCTCAAGTCGACACACAAAGACATTTTGCCGCTATCTTGAATTCAACAGCCATACCACCTGGTCGCCTGTCAACCAATCAAACATTTTCCGCCAGTGAACTAATTAATGCGTGTATAATTTTTCATGCACTATTGTGAACAAAAAAAAATGAAAAGGAAAACACGGATGGCTATCCTGGACTCGTCAGCTACGCCACGAGTGATAAGAAGCAAAAAACATTCTTCACGCGCAGAAAGACTTGTAGATTTCTACCCGAAAGGTTTGTTAAGAACAGGATCGAATTAACAATACGTACAGTGGAATATCTGCACTCATGTGATTTGCTTTACTCTGTAAAATTCTTCGTCATCGTTGATTTCTTTTTGAACTTATTATTATAATTATGCCTCCGTTATGCTAATTATTATCCAGACTACCTCGCGGTTTTGTCGCGTGCACTTAAAGGCTTCGATATGACAACCATTCTCGAAATATATGTTTATTCTTCGGCTGCATTGCTTATTAACAAAAAGTAAAAACACAAAATAATAAACTATTTTTTGCTCAACATTTGGCGTTAGAATCGATTCTTTGGATTATAGAAGAGAGCTTCTGCACCTATGAAATTATTTCCTCGTTTCACAGTGTGTATACGGATAAAATACAGATTTTCTAAACAAGCTTTCATTAGATCGAAAATGGAATTTCCATGGTGTATTGCCTTCTTACCAAAATAGAATATTAGCACTTCCTCCGCAAAGCTGTCTGCAACGATGCGAGATGCAGTTGTCTGTAGTCGTGCCCGGATTTTAACAGAATCGCGAAGGGAAATGACCATCCGTCCAATTATTGTGGACTAGCTCAACGGCAAATGTGGTGGTTTTTGGTTTCTAAAAGACGCGAATGACCAAAATTTATGCATGGTTGTCTGGCTATCGGTTGGCAACGATGTAGTCTTGTCAACAACAACAATGGCAACAACAATTTTATTTCATACACCTTCCAATTACAACAGTAGATATAATTTCGGTTAATTAATTAAAGTAAGAAATTGAGATACCTGCCCACCGCTAATCATGAATCGGCGTTTAGTGTACATGTCAGGACTGAAAGTTTTCAAAAACATAAATCATCTAAGTTTTTTAACTCAATTCGTGACTCGGAAGTCAGCATTATAACACCTTACTTTAAACACTATATAGTCGATTTTTAAGCTTTTAATTCACAATGGGAAAGATTTAAGAAAGCCGATAATAAAGGAGTTTGTCATTATTTTTTTACTTCTATTTTTGTCAAATATCAAAGTACTTTAGTTAGTAATTAAGCTAAATTCCAATTAAATCTATCCATAAATATGGAAAAGCTTATGGGCGCGATCCATTCGACCAAAAAATCCGGTTTGAATTTCCGAAATTTTCATATGTCGAATGGAACGGTATTTTCCACTTGAATGAACCGATCTCGTTTTTTTAGCACGCGATGTTGTTGAAACTTGTTGTAATTCTTGCATAGTACCTATTGAAACGTAAGAACACGAGCTCAAGAAATATTCACAACTGGCGGGAATAAGAATTCCGTGCACTGTACATTTTTTTTGCTCAAGTAATAGTTCATTCAGTTTTGTTTTCAACGTATCAACGGCAGGTTCGATATTTCCCGAATCATCGACAGAAATATCGAAGAAAGAATTCTGTACCGTCAAACGTGAAGAAACAGACTGCGACAATAATAAAAATCTCGTTTTGCCGCCATATTGTAGCTTTTTACAAGGCAACAACTACGGCTGAATTGTCGCACCGAGTAGAAATGCCAAATGGAACAGAAAATTTCCGGAAATTCCAACTTTCCGGAAAACGGGACAACCTCGAGAAGTTGACCAAAATTTCCGAAACGAATTTTTCGAAAATTTCTGTTCCATTCGATTTTGTACCGGAATTTCCGGAAATTTTGGTCGAATGGATTGCGCCCTATAATTCATGTTTATGGTCCACATGGCGATCAACAGTTCATTTTATGGTTTACTGTATTTTAGGTATTTGCAGCATAACCATTTGCAAACCCTCCCACCAAATATCTTCAGCAATAATACCAAGTTAATCCGGCTGTAAGTAGAAAGTATATTTTTCTATTAAACTATTTTATAAGGAATGGATCAGATAATACAACGGTGAATCTGGAAATAATATAGAAGTGAAGATAGATTCAGAGAACAGTGGAGTAAACTTTTAGTGATTACAGTTAACCCGTGAAATAGTTAGAATAGTAGTTAGAATAGTAGAATAGTACACACTATTAGACAATAATTCCATTGTTTTCTTTTGTTTAATTTGGACTATCACACACTAATTGTTATATTGTGTTTCACGGTTAAACTCTATCACGTCCTGAACAAAATTACCATAAACATAAGGTGTTTCGATACAGTTTTCTGGAGACCATACCTACATTTTTCAATCGGCTTTTAAGCGGTCTTTTCTAAACCAGATCAAAGTAAAATTTTCATTACTAACTGGTTTGGAATTGAAGTTTGGCTAAGTATATATTCTGGTAAAATCGATATTACCATGACGACGATAAACAAGAAACTTCGAAATCAGTAAAAGTGAAATTTAGCGCGTTTAAGATTTCGCATTGAAAATCCCACATAGACATTTTAAAATATGGTACAGTAAAAACCCGCATACAAGAACACCCATTTTTGGGGTTCAGGCTGATTGGGTTCTTATATATCGGGTATTTTAGGTGAAATCAGCCTGAAAGTGTTTTTAAGTGTTCTTAATTTTTTACTTCTAAAAAAATGTAAGGGATTTACTAACTATGATGAAATACATACACACACAGCATTATTGCATATTTTTCATGTAATTATAAGACTTTTAATTCCAAATACAGTTGCTGTACATTTGCTATACACGGCAAGTGAAATTACTAGCATTTATACAGACATCTTAGTGCAATACCACAGTAAAGCTACAGACACTGTTTGTTCTATTAAACTGAAAAGGGAAGAGTTTTTATATACAAGAACAATTTTCAATTTTCAGGCTGAATGTGTTTTTAGATATATGCTCCTTTTTTTATCAAATTTCAGCCTGGGTGTTCTTAATCCACATGTTCTTGTATGCGGGTTTTTACTGTATATGGCACATATATTTTGCAAGAATAAAAAAATTCTGTATGTTTGATTTCAAATGAATCGCAATAACATTTCAAACCTTACTTTTTGTATACTGCTTATAAATTGATCGAGAGATTAACACTGGTTTTGTGAAATTACTTAATGATAGTGTCAAAAAGTAGCTTTATGTTATGTTTGTAAACCTTCAAAGTTTTGTTTACTTTCTCTTTTGCAATCTTAAGAACTACCTTTTTTCCTAACATCGCTTCATGTGCAATTTTTGGGTACTTTTCGATTTTAATCGCTTTTGCGGAAAACTGAGAAACGGCTTGATGGATTTTTTTAAGCGTTCACTGCGCATGCTTACCGATGTGCAAAATATTATCTGAAAGTTTCATTGACATTGATTCACTGGAAAGCCTTTAAATTTAAAGATGAAGGTGACGTACGAACCGGCCGAAACAATGGCGTTAGAAATTCACTTTTTAACCCTATTCGGCCAGGGGGGGGGGGGGGCACAAAGTGCCCGCGCTAACTTTCAACATTCATAACTTCCTTAATATGCATGCAAACGCCATCAAACTTCGTGACTTTTCCTAAAATTTATCTGGCAACAATTTCATATGACAATTTTTTGATCACGTGACTTGATGTTTCCATGGCAACAAGATTTTGACAGCCATGTTTTTTGAAAATTGCATATTTATACCTTTGAATGAAGAAAAACAAAGTTTATTGGTGTAACTTTTATATTTTTATGTCATTTAGAGTTTATTTATTGGTTTTGATTAATTTTGGGTGAATTTGGACGGTTTTTAAGAGGTTTTGAAAAAATTCAGAAATCCAAGATGGCGGATCCAAGATGGCGGCCGCATAACTAATTACCTAATAACTACGTCATATGACGTCATCGTTCCATTATGCGGACCGCAAAGGAGACAGTTTTGGACGTACTATGTACCCTCTAGGTTTCATTGTCATAGCCTTAATGTTCTTGAAGTTACGAAGGGGGGGCACAATGTGCCCCCCCCCCTTAGGCTCAGAAACTCAAAAAAAGCCCAGGCCGAATAGGGTTAAGTTATGCTTAATAATGATTTCAAATCAATGCGCACTGCATTCCTCCGCGGCGAATTATACATTTCGTTGTGATCTGCTGTGCATCTATTATTATCTATATTCGAGCATGATTGTACCTTATTACTCCCATTACTACTTTCCAGATTCTCTTAAGTCTCTTTTTAGGATTATTTTGAGCAATAAATGCCCTTTTGCGTTTTAAAAACGTTTTTACAGCAGACGTTTTGAACGCAAAAGAAAACAAAAATTTGCATCAACGAGCGTACATTGCGATGTATAAATCACGGAGGAATGTAGTGCGCATTGATTTGAAATCATTACTGAGCATAACTTAAACGTTTTGGCCGCTTCGTACGTCGTCTTCATCTATAAATTTAAAGGCGTTCCTGTGAATCAATGTCAATGAAACTTTAGGATAATATTTTGCACATCGGTAAGCATGCGTGGTGAACGTTGTAGAAAAATCCATCGAGCCGTTTCTCAGATTTTTGCAAAAGCGATTAAAATCGAAAATTACCCAAAAATTACACATGAAGCGATGTTAGGAAAAATGGTAGTTCTCAAGATCGCAAAAGAGAAAGTAAACAAAACTTTGAAGGTTTAGAAACAACATCAAGCTACTTTATGACACTATCATTAGTAATTTCACAAAACGAGTGTTAATCTCTTGATCAGTTTATTACCAGTACACAAACAATAAAGTTTGAAATGTTATTGCGATTTATTTGAAATCCGCAAACATACAGAATTTTTTTTTTCTTGCAAAATATATGTGCCACATACCATATTTAAAGATGTCTATGTGGGATTTTCAATGCGAACTCTTAAACGCGCTAAATTTCACTTTCACTGATTTCGAAGTTTCTTGTTTATCGCCGTCATGGTAATATCGATTTTACCAGAAAATATATCTTGCCAAACTTCAATTCAAACCCATTTAGTGGTGAAAATTTCACGTTGATCTGACTTGGAGAAGACCGCTTAAAAGCCGATTGAAAAATGTAGGTATGGTCTCCAGAAAACTGTATCGAAACACCTTCATTAGCAATTATTTACGATTAGTACGTAGTGGTGGATATTTGAAAAGCCTCGATAAGGCAAGATGAATATATACCACTTTTCACTGACACTGTAGTAATAACACAAAATGTAAGCCAGCCGAAATCGAGAAAAAACTCGCATATGAAAACAAGATCAATGCCTGGAGGTGAATAGCAAAATATTTTCTCGAGTTTGAGTAGCCAATCAGAGGGCGTGGAAAAACACTGAACACTGTTTGGGTACATGTAAATCTTGATATTCAATGAAGCACTACATAAGGGGTTGAGAAGGTATCTAGGATAACAAAGGAAAAAGAGACACGCGTTAAGTGGTTTATGCTAAGCCTATTTTGACCGGGGGTTGTCCAATTTTCCGCGCTGAATTTGAAACCAATATCCATCCAACGCGCTTTTTTTAGAATTTATCTGGAAACATTTGGTTGCTACATATCTCAAATAGTAACACATAATGGCACATAATGTCTCCACGGCTACCATTTATGTCTCCACGGCAACCATCTCTTGTTTCATTTATCGTAATTAATTTACCGCAGTTTTTCCAACGTAAGAACTTTTGACCCAATTTTGCTACTGTTCAGTGGCATCACAAAAAACCAAGATGGCGGACCATTAGATTACGGCGATTCGGAGACCATGCCGTTTATTTCACGCGATGTTATGTCATCATACCATATGATCTTTACAAGCCAATGTTAGCTAGTTTTCCATTATACGTATTTGATATGTAATGTCATGTTTCTGTTGCAGGCGCATGAACAACAACAATTTTACGCGGCTAAATGGAACATTGTTTCGTGGCTTAAATGATCTACAGCAACTGTGAGCTGAGAATGTCCACATTTCGTTAGAATACTCACTTTTCTAAAACAAATATAATACAATTACATAAAGTTGAATGTTCGAAATCAAAGTTACATTACGGGTACATATTTGTCCCAGAGTGACTATAAAGCAGACACTTCATAATAAGTTAGGAGTCATTCGCAAAGGTCATACAGGTTAGCATCACACCATTGCCGTGGAAAAGCTAATCAACAATCATCTGAGACACAGAATTAACCAAAAAAGATGGACAGATGGCACCATACACACCCTGCATGTTTCTGCACTCCGTGAAAAAGGCTTGGTCGCAGAAGCACTTTTCCGGTTTGCGATTGTCCCTCGTTTTACACAGAAGAAATATATTTCTATCGCGGCCTTCTTTAGTTGATCATTATCTCCATTTATCGTCTAAAATGTTTGCATGTGTGGCGTTTGAAAGACAGGCCGTTTCTCTGTGACCGTTTTAGCTCCTTTTGATACCGACTGTTCGCCTTAAAAGTCCAGATGAAAGTTTTAAAGCATATATCTTCAGATAACATGATAGTAGTAGTCTAGGGTCAGATTTAACCCCCGCTACGGTCTTTTCCTGCCTTCCCCTGCCTTCCCCTCATTAGCAACTGCCCAGGGGATGACGTCACAATATGCCTTCCTGCATACTAATAAACGGATTCCCTACCTATACCTTTTGTGTTATTCTGAAACAATCGAAACAATAGGTTTGTCCAAACTTGCCCGCTCTATTCCAACTCACTTCAAAACTAAACACAACTGACACAGATATCCTTTACAGACATAGATCAAAACAACATGCCTTGACTAGGACTCGAACCTGGGTTACTGCGGCCACAATGCAGTGTCTTAACCACTAGACAATCAAAGCTGTGGATATTATAACCGAATAAAACTAATTAGAGGTTTCCGAAACATTCAAGTTTAGAAGCGATAAAATTGCACAGTATAAAAAACCGCTTCTTATTCGTATTTACCGCAACATTCTTTTTGCCGATTCGTCGCTAGACTCTATATCGATTTTCAGTTTCCCACCCATCACCCACTTTAAGTTTTAATTTCTTTACCGGTAGCTTCAAAGTTCAAAGTTTTAATTATGCGAACACTGAACTATCAATTTGCATGGAAAATTAGCACACCAATTGCTAAGGGGGAGGCAGGGTAAGGCAGGGTAAGGCCGTAACGAGGGTTAAATCTGACCCTAGACATGCCATTTGAATGCTGATTTTATTCTGCCTTGACATTTTTATGTTTACTAAATAAAATATAAGCCAAGCAGACATGGAAAATATTCCACTGTTAATTTAAATTCCTGTCCTGACAACCAGCTCTTGCTACATTCTTCAGTCAAAAGCAAAGAAAGAACGATATTCAGTTTAATCATAACGATGGTATTCTTTTGTGTAATTCAGATGGTTGTACCAGAACGAAATCAAGGCATTACACCCTAAACTGTTCGCAGATCTCAGCAGTTTGGTGGACCTGTGAGTATCACAAATAAAACTCGCCAAATTCGTAAAAGAAAAAATATGGTTCAGCGTTTTATAATATGAACGCGTCTTTATCCTGTTTCTTTCCAGTGTAATTTTCTTATCAATTTCAGTTTCTTAGCCCTCGGACGTACCCCCGTTCTAACACTTAAAAATTAGTATTATATCCGCTAAGAATGGATCTACCATAATGAGCGTTATGTTTTCTGCAAAATATTGAACAACTGCAAATTATATAAAAAAATAAAATAACTACTTGAAATCCGTGCGCTTTGATTGTTGGACCGCTGACACCTTTTGATTAGTACAACGGCAGGTAATCAAATAGAATACAGCCGAGAGACACTTCGGTCCACATATGGTCACTACAATCAAGAAATATACAATAAATTGAGTAAATAATTTTGACAAGAGCCAAAGATCGTTCAAAGTCGCTTTTCACGTAACATGTTTCCTTTTCTAAAAGGTAGAAGCAGCATTTCAATGAAGACGTAACAACGATGTTTAGCAATAATAAGCATTTAAAAAAGCTGCCGTATAGCATTACCAAATGATAATTACATAATGAAACCTGTCAAACTTTTAAATTGGTCAATCAGTCAATCAATCATTCAATCAATAAATCAATAAATGTTTTTAACGCTGTAGCACAATTAAAAAAAGTTGATTGTCCTTCCAGCATCCCTCGAAAACAAATAAACAAAAAGCATATCTAATACCCCAATACACCAATGCTTAAACATGTTTAAATGTTGTTTACTTTAAAATAGGTTTAGAAAAATACCTCCTAACCTCCCGTAATATTTGGAGTGAAATATTTACTAAAATAAATTTTACTGACTTTCATTACCATTCCAGGTAGTTTGAGTCATACATTTAAAAACGTTCAAGATAGAAGCTGAAACGTAGTTAAACTAAACAACATTCAAACATGTTTAACCGCTGGTTGAATGGGGCTTAAGTGTCATAATGTGAAATCAGAGAGTATTTATTAAAGAGCATTATTAAAAACGGATGCAAAATCCGCCCCCCCTAGCCGCGCCCCTCAGATTGCCCGCTGTTAGCTGTATATCATTATACCGTAATATTATAGCTGTATATCATTATAACTTAATATTATATAATTACGTAATATGGAAATATTTTCTGGGTTGACAGGGATTTGTCTTCAAATGATGTGAAGCGTTTAAGACGAGGGCTATTCAGTAATCTTACTAAGCTGACACAGCTGTAAGTGAGGCTTAAACGTAATTACAACAAACAAAACGTTATTAGAGATATAAACTTAAATACAGTTACCCTGCAAATTAGCAAAAACGCTATTCGAGGCAGGGAAAAGTAATGTAATTGAAAATAATAAAGGTTAGACAATATAACAATACAGAAGCTGATCTGCAGAGTTACAGATTGTTTTAAAGCTTTGATAAAATCATGATATTGGTGGCAGACACGGGAAATAAATGAAATATGCAAATTATACCAATTTCATTGTGAGACATTGTGAGACAACAGTAAGACAGTTGAACTCATATTTTGCATGTGTCAACGAAAATGTTTGGTTTCAATACAAATAAAAAATATTGCCGAATGTTTAGGCCTTAAGTAAATACATAATAACATATTGTAACTATTCCATGAAATTTAAGTAGTTTCACGCCTAGGTAAAGGGCTTTAACAAGAAAGAAGGGTTTAATCTTCATTATTCTCGATATTGAGGAATGAGACTTTATTTAACTTACAATTTAAAAAATTGTATTTGCAAAAAAACAAGGACATTCATTTCACCGGTTTATTACATATTCGCGACATTGTATTTTTATTACGTGATCATAATTATACGTCAAGACAAGAGAAAGTATTACTATTTACATTCAGGAAAATTCGCATCCTTTTTTGCACAAACTAGCGGAAATTATTTTCCATCAACTATATTTTATTACGGATATATACTCTAGATCTTGGTCCTATACCGCTTGCCGAGAATACAAAACACAAAGGCTGGATTTTTAATACAACTATGATTTGCATAATTAATGCTTTTTCTCTTGTTGCAAAGGAAAGAGTGGAACTATTTCGCTTAGAAGCTACATGTAGGAGTATATTTATAAACACATTCACTGGAATTGTGTTTTGCAGGTTAATGCAAAAGAACCAGCTTGATGATTTTCCTCCGGACATCTTCCATAACTTGACTAAGTTAAAAATACTGTGAGTGACGTTCATATTAACCATACAAACCGGGCTTACCAAAACGGATAACATGTACTAAATAAATATTTCAAATGAGACTAGAGCATCTGCTGGAAAACTAGCTAACGTTTCGTGATTAATCCTCAAGTTGGGTTCACATGTCACTTTCGTTAATCTTAGCTCACGCCGGGCCAGGAGCAAGCAAAATCGGGCCATTTCAAACGCGGTCATAAATAACTTTCTATGTTTTCATTCGATTAATCCAAAATTTTAGACCAGAACAGATCTCCTGATTGACGAGGTACGCATGATTTTGGTTTTTCATTTTAACGGATATTTTGGCGGGAAAATGACGTCACTAACTTGGCGCCAAAATTTAAATGTCACATTTTGAAATATTTCATTGCTGATTCTGAAAGAGCATGTTTCCACGACTCCAAAACTGAAGAGATAACTGAAATATCTTAATTCAGTTAAAAGATATCATTAATTGAATTTTGAAATTCCCGCCATTTTGTTACTAAAAATAGCACAAATTGAAACTTCAAGTGATTATAACTTTGGACTCAATTAAGATATTTCAGTTATCTCTTCAGTTTTGGAGTCGTAGAAACAAGCTCTTTCAGAATCAGTAATGAAATATTTCAAAATGTGGCATTTAAATTTTGGCGCCAAGTTAGTGACGTCATTTTCCCGCCAAAAAATCCGTTAAAATGAAAAACCAAAATCTTGTGTACCTCGGCAATCAGGAGATCTGTTCTGATCTAAAATTTTGGATTAATCGGATGAAAACATAGAAAGTTATTTATGACCGCGTTTGAAATGGCGCGATTTTGCTTGCTCCTGGCCCGGCGTGGCTATTTGTTGAAGTTACTTGCTATTTGTTCAGCTGCGAGTGACGTCAAACATACCTCTTATTTAGGATTTCTCCGTTATATTCTTTACATAAAATATGATTTAGGGTTATTTTTTGCTATAAATTATCGAGTAGTGCTATTAAACATCAGGCACTACAAAATATGAATCGTTTTGACAACATTTTCAGGAAAATTTACTAACCAGGAATTTAGAAAATAATCTAAATGCATCCATATTCATCTAAGCTACAAGGACAAGATTTTTAACCTTATGCCACTGACAGAATGTTCAACTTTATGTCCCCCGAACACGTACATTTTCCAGTAGTTCTTCGATACTTACACTGGGCTTTGAAGTCCAGTCCAGCAAACTTCTCACAACTCATTATCGGGTCTAAAATCACCAGGAGTCGCTTTTCGAATTATAAACGTCTGCTTCTTTATTTAAAATTGCATGAAGGATTTATGCACTTGGTTAACACCTCGCACCTGTTTACCACATATAAAATCACTCAACTTCGCTTTTTACATTAAATGCATTTGCAAACTGACGAGACAATTTCAACTGAATGGAACAAAACTAGATCCATTTTCCGAGACTTTATTGCCGACAGAAGGATCGATTTTTTTTATTACGTTCAACACCTCATAGCATAATGGTTTGAGAATACTACTTTTTTTATTTATTTTTATTTATTTTTTCTTAGTCTTTTGCCAAAGGGCTGACGCTCGATACATCAGCTTGGAGTCTCCTTATGGTGACCAATTTATGTAATCAACTCATTTGAAACACATTTTAGCGTTTTGTTTGCGTCACCGACTAAGCAGCAAAATCTCTTCAGAAACCATCCTTTCACCCATTTTTTGCTAGAAAAGACATAAGGGCTTTAAACCTTAGTAAACGGTGCGTCAATATTTTGTCCAGAACAATGGTTAGGCAGCAAAGCGATGTTTTGTGTACATGATTGAAGTCCACAGTAAAAATAACTATTCTTATAACACGTCAGGAGAATGGACGAAAACAAAATAAGGAAGCTTCACCCAAATCAGTTTCAAGGCTTGGTTGATTTATTGGAGCTGTAAGTAATGTTATTTATAATTAAATGACCTTCCAAAAAGTTAATACATGATGAGAATTCAAAAAGTGTATTTACATAAATTAAAAGATTTAACAAATTGAGATTTAATACATCAACCACCCCCTTTTCCCATAACTCTGGAAGGTCAGATCTACAGTACCTTTGAACGGGTCACCCTGTTAAATTTACTTCTACAAAAAGCTACTCATTAAAGGTGTCGATTTCCGTTTATAGTAAATATGTGATGAATAGCGGTTTTTCATCGTAACCAAAATGGCTGATTAAAAATGACTATCTGTTGACAAGGGATCGTTTTTTTTTGTTGTTGTCCATTAAACGGAGCCTTCAAATATATGTACGTAACGAGGTTTGTGGGCGAAACCAATTCTTGATTTTCATGTAATATTTGAATACTTTTGCTTACACTAACCAAGGATCCAAATGTAGTAGTCTTTAGATCAAAGTCATGGATATAATAATTTCAGAAGACTTGGTAGGCATCCGGCATGGCGATAAAAACAAAAATTTCAGAGTCCGGTTTTCTGGCCGTCCCAAAGTTTTGTAAAACTTTTTAATGTAACATTTCTAAAAGAAGCACTCTTTGTTCATGAAAATTTCCACAACAGTTCATCTCACGGATGTGTAAAATATGTCAAAAGGAGAGCTTTGTGATGGTGGTAATTTAAGTTTCAGAAATTTAATGTAACACGAAAACCAGCAATACTGACTAAACATATACTGGATAAAACGCAAAGCACAGTCGCGTGTTCACAGCTGGTTTTCCTAGTGCATTCTTCACTTTTCTGAATGTAGCTCATTTACATTTCTGTTTCTCTTATTACTTAAGCACTCTTTCGGAAAACAGAATTCAGGAACTACCTGAGACGATTTTTAAGGGGCTGACGAAACTTTTGACAATGTGAGTAGAAATATCCTGCCACCTTAAGTTAAAATAGGTATTCTTCGGAAACTTCCGGAGAGAACTCGAAGGAAAACATTAAGACAACTTAGAGGTTTGGAAGTCAATTTAAAGACAATTTGTCATTTAATTTTTTCTGTTTATGTAAAGAAGGTTTGATATTAAGCGGTGGTTCTAATCACTGGCCAGGTAGGGGCAACAAAATAGATATTTTCATATCATCATCGATATCTGAGAAGTAAAAGACTTTATTTTGATTCGACGACAGGCTGAGGCTTCCCTATTTAAGGTGATTCCTCAGTATTGCACTGCGCATCATGTACTGCGCATAACATAGTAATAGTCCTTTCATGGCAGCCAGTTGATAACAACACTCTTTTTAGTGAACGGTTTTTAAAACACGCAGCTGGAAATTTAATTTTCTTACGAGTATTTTTCAAAAGGAGAATTACCATAATTTATAAGCAATGAGCGAGCGCGGTTGAGCAAAATGAGCGCGCGCACATTTCGGAGGATGGAATGTTTTTTATCAAAGGCCCGCAAGCTCGTTAGAAAATACGACCGTCTTTTTCTCTCTAACGAGCATGGTGACCTATATTTTTTATTGCATCATTTTGATGTTAAATTAATGCTTTTTAAGTTAACAAAGTTAAAAAAAAATTCCTCGACAGGAAAAAAAGATATCGCTAAAAACGTTCTCAAATCAGTTACTCGTGGGAGCAAATTGTTGACCTTGAAAACATGGACGCGAGGAACGTTTTGAGTCCGTGCCATTTGAAGTTGTGTGACTTTTTCAGAAATTTTATTTTAAAGTGTTCCCATATGGTGGAGACTTTAACCTATCAAGTTTTTTTTTAAGAATTGTAAACTTTGCTTTCACGGGTTACCGGGAAAAGAAACATGAACCGATCAAATAATGACGTGCGAGATCGGTATTGCTATAGGCATAAATGGGGCAACATTGGTCCATCATATCTCTTTACCGAGCATGGTGACCTATCTTTTTTATTGAATTTTTCGAAACAACTTATGGTAGGGAGCTGTTAGGGAAAATTTAAAAAAAATCGTTCGACAACTTTTATTTCTGAGGAATCACCTTAAGACCTTTAGTTGTGTGTAAACCATGTTTGATTTTATTACATTTTCAATGCATTAACATTAGCATAAATTGTTTTCGTTTCTCAGCCACGTTTTTGACAATGCCATACCAAACGTCACCAAAAAAACATTCGAAGACGTTACAGCCGTGAGATTCTTGTGAGCATTAACGTTTTTTAAAATCTTATCAACTTACATAAACTATTTATTTATGTCCCCTTCTACTTAAAACTTGTTGAAAAGGAAAGCATATTCAACCCTCGGAAGTTACAATGGCGGAGGGGGAGGGGGGGAGGTGCCACCCCTCTTAATGTTTTTCCCCGATATAGATTGTCTCAAGAACATTAATTGGTAGTTCATTCCGTCTTCAGCAACTGTTTTTTTTCTTGGGACCATTTTGATAATGTTTTGCAACAATCAGTTCCTATGGTAATGTGCTAGGAAGGAAGGGGGGGGGGGGGGGGGGGGGGGGGGGGGGGGGGGGGGGGTTAGGGGGATGTCAACATCCTCTTAAGATTTTTCGCCGGTATTTTCAAGAGCACTTATTTGTCGTCTTTAGTAGCTGTTCGCTTATCTTTGAGACACACCTTGGTAATGTTTTGCGACAATCGGTTCCTATGGTAACGAGTTATGGCGTTGTAACTAGCATGAGATCAAGGGCATTTTGAATAAAAATGAAAAGAACGAAAAACAAAAGACAGCAAAATGTTTAACTGTACCATATTTTACAACTGTAGCAAAAATATTTACAATTTCCGCATTTTCCCAATAAATTTGAATTTTTAGTAAAATCCAAGAGGCGCGACCATTTTTGATGACGTTATGGACCTCCAGCAGTCTCATAACCCATAATATTTGCCTTATCTTGTAGAGCATGACGGCCTCTCTATTAAAGGTAAAATATTTCCGAAATATTGTAACATGGCAAAAATCTGAAGGAGGGGTTTCAACCACTTCCCTTTGTACCACGGTGGAGATAAAAGATTGTGAGTACGTCCTGGGACGTGCACGCAAACTTATACCCCGACCGTGGTTCAAGGGGGGAGGGGTGGTTGCAGAAAATGATCAGGAAAATGCGGAAATTGCAAATATATTTGCTACAGTTGTAAAATAATATGGTACAGTTAAATATTTTGCTGCCTTTTTGTTTTCCCTTTTTATTCCAAATTTACTTGACCTCATGCTACTTATAACGTCATATCTCGTTACCATAGGAACCGATTGTCGCAAAACATTACCAAGGTGTGTCTCAAAGATAAGCGAACAGTTACTGAAGACAACATCTGCTAAAAATAAATGCTCTTGAAAATATCGACGAAAAACCTTAAGAGGATGTTGAGATCCCCCCTAACCCCCACCCCCCCTCCCCCCTTCCTTGTACGTCCCAGGTTAATATAGTTTTCCCATTTCTGATGTACACTTTAAAGTAATTCCTCGCCCCAAAAAATATGTCGATGGTGAAACCTGTTTTTCACTACAACTTCAGCACAAGCGCAAGCATGAGTTCAGTGAGTGCATCAACCACATAGGCACAAGTGTATATTGTAAGCATAAACAACAGAAGATAAACGCATACACTGATTCGTCATATGTTGTCCTCACTATAGACATTATTGCGGCACTAGCGTGAGCATAAGCGCAAAGAAAGCGATTATATTTGTTTTGATTGTGCTTGTGCTTATGCGCGTTAATTTCTCTTGGCTTGCACATGGCATAATAAAAATTCAAAAATCTAAACTTTTCATCCAAACATTTTGTTAACATGATATGTAGATACCAGTGTTACAATCCTTCACAAAGAGTTTCAGGTTTTAACGATGTTTTGCTTTCGATTTGTAAAGGTCTTAAATGTGTCACGCAATTCGTCACGCTATTTCAGATCAGCCGTGAATATAACCAAAATTGAACCAGTTGTAAGTTATTTTTGCATTATAATGAATCTTTTGTGATGAGATTTTTTGCGTAATTATGACTTTGAATTTTTGGCCGCCATGTTGGTTTACCGAAGTGGTACACCAAGATGGCCGCTCCATACCTTTTTACTAAAAATGTCTAAAACTCGTTCGCCTATACTCTTGAACGAAATGAACTGGCGTTTCCAAAGTTGGTCCAGATGTTTAGTTTTAAACTCTCTACAAATTCATAAACATTTTGGAATCGAAATCCGTTTTTAATGCTTCTGAATTTTGATATGACAGGATATGACGTTAGTGCAAGCAAAAAATAGCTTAAGTACGCATTCTTGTTATACTTATGCTTATATCTTCGGTCCCCGCTGAACTTACGTTTGTGTTTATGCTTATGCTTAGTCTTTTTATCTAAATCGAGTACTCTTTTTACACTTTAATCTTTAAACCCCTTCATTACAGACAGTTGTCTTGATCCCGGCCGAAAGCCCATACATTTTTCATAAGATTTACCCGATTAATTCGAACGCCTATTATTAATAAGGACAACGGGCTCCCCTGAAACAATCTCATACAGATTTGGTAAACAAAGAAAAAAGTCTCGAGTCGGGCTTTCACAGTTGCAAGATATTTTTCATGAGAGAGTTGGTCTTATAGGAGATTTTTTTCCAAATCACAGAACCCCCGCCCCTCCGAAATCTAATGGTTCGCCCCTTAGACGTTCACAAATAAAACGGTTATGGCACATTATGCACTATGATCTGTGTTACACGTAAAGAGAACCTAAGTAACCTGAATACGGATCTAAGTACAGCTTGATGTATTGTTAGCTAGAATAAGGTAAATAGTATTGCAGCAAAGAAATGAGTTGCCAAATGATTAACGGTGTCAGGTTTTTTTTTAACATTCCCCCTTTTAATTACAGATACATGCATTACAACTCGATGTATGATCTTCCAAAGGGTTTTTTTGACGAGATGAAAAACTTTACACGAATGTGAGATTCTTTATTAATATTTTAAAACTAAAGTAACACATTTAAAATGAAGCTGTTGGTATATTAACTCCAACGAATGAGCCAAGATTATCAATGAAGAAACATTTGAGTCGATTTGTTTAGCAGATCAACAGCGACTACTCAGTTGATGCTAACAATTATCTGTAATCCATTTTAAATAGGTAGTTGACAATTTACACTTTTCATTTCATTTTATTAAATATTTGGCCGTTTATTGCTTCTGTGATTCAGTTTATCTTGCTTACATATGCCATAACAACTCATGATAAGGTGTAGATGTATCTTTTTTGTTCTTATGCACATGAAAGGCATCTAACTCCTACTTACTTAGAAGAAATTATAATAATTATTTCTTTTTTCCCAATGTTATGAAATTCCATTATATTCATGTGTAAGTAAGGTGTAAGGTGCCAAGCTACAAGCTCCCAATGCAAAACAAACCAAAAATAAAAACAGCTGTATTTGCCATTTCGAGAGAATGCGCTCGTCAGTTGATACATTGCGCCAAACCTAGTATGCACAGTATCATTTTGGCTAGACACATTACTATGACATGCTGACATGAAACATGTTTTTCTACTGTGCACTTTTGCTTTGCCTTGCAGAACCCTTGATAACAACGTTATGTGCTGCCATGCGGAATTCAAAGAGGATGCCGAATGCGTTTTTATCTGGAACGACAATTTCGCGAACTGCGATACGATGTTTTACCGAAAAGGTCCTAGAAGGTGCGTATGGGTAATTGGCATCACGTCTTTGGTCGGAGCTGTCTTTGTGCTTGTTTGGCGTACTCTCTTTAAAGAGAAAAACGTCGCACAAACGATAATGCTGATGCACGTGGCAGTGGCAGATGGTTTAATGGGGGTGTATTTGATTATCATTGGCGTGAAGGATGCAATGTGGTCAGGTGAATATTATCTCCATGACTTCCAGTGGAGAACTGGTTTGTCA
This sequence comes from Cladopsammia gracilis, assembly GCA_022457155.1. NCBI lineage: Eukaryota > Metazoa > Cnidaria > Anthozoa > Scleractinia > Dendrophylliidae > Cladopsammia > Cladopsammia gracilis. The sequence goes on along the minus strand of JAJGOT010000241.1, from coordinate 939,633 downwards.
TGCCAGATAACAGGAGGACTTGCTGTACTGTCAAGTGAGGTATCACTTATGATTCTGTCGCTTCTATCCGTTGACAGATTTAAGCACATTGTGTTCCCTCGTCGTTTTAGGTCACTCGGCCGAAAGAAAACCCATACTTTTTGCTTCATCATTTGGGCAATTAGTTTTCTTTTTGCTTTCCTCCCCACTTTTGGCATAACATATTTCCACGATCCTGCCAATGGTATTCTTTACTATGGAAAGTCAGTGATGTGTTTGCCACTGCAGCTTCACCCTGACTTTATAACTGGTTGGGAATACTCGGTTGCTGTCTTTGTCGGACTAAATCTGGTCCTGGTTCTCGTCATAATTTTTGCTTATACCATGATATTGGCAAAGACCTGTCTGTCGAAAAGGCGTCTAAACAAACAAGGCACAAAAAGAGCAAGAAAAGCCAGAGCCAAGACAGCCAATACCAAATGAGAAAAATCTCTTACCAAACGGGTGCTGTTCATCATCCTTACCGACTGTGCCTGCTGGATGCCGATTATAGTGTTTGGTCTGAGGTCGGTGCTGGAGAAGAACTTCGACGTACCTGGGGACCTTTCTGTATGGATCGCTGTCTTTGTGCTTCCCATCAACTCAGCGATAAATCCATTTCTCTACACGTTCTCGACCCGAGAGGTATGAAACAGTTCTCTATATTTCTTATTTCATACTCCATTGAAAACACTTTACACGATTCCAACATTATGTTGCATAATTCGTTTATGATGCATAATTCGGCTACATTTTGAGTAATAAGCGTTCAGTAAAAGACAAGAGGTTAATATTTTCTTAAACTATTCTTTAATGAGTGACCATTTCTTTAGAACACTCCCTAGTAAGGGAGAATTAGGGTAGAGCTTCTAACACTTACAAAACAAAATTCAAGATGACCAGACTTACTTTATTTAATCAAATAGATTTTAAAACATGAAGGCAAACTGTCCATAGCTTGTCAATATGTTGCCCTACCTGTACCGCTTAAAAAGCTGTCAGATGAAGTGAATAATTAACCTTTCTGTTATTGTATGTAAGGAATTTAAGCTACATGTAGTACTTTGGCGAACGTTTTCTCGCATAAATATAGCTAAAGTTAAAGTACAATATGTGTGCAGAAGCAACCTGAATTTATATGATTACACCATTATCATTTAATCAGGTACGAAGAACTGCAAGAGACAAAATGCGAGAGTTTTGGATCTATTTGCGAGCCTTTTTCCCCCGCGGCGAAGATGAGGAAGGTATAAATGAGGTTTCTCTATTCTATTCTGTTCAATAGATAATTCAATGACACAAATGTACACTTCCAATGGAACTGTGATGTAGATAAAATCGTATCCATAGTTTCATTGTTTTGAAACTATAATTCGAAAGTGCTGTCTAGTTGTAAGATTCATCCAGTTTATACCAGGGACTGATTATCCGTAGAAGAATGAAGGCAATCACAAGAAGGACAGTAGGCCACTGTTCTACTGATTGTTCTTCTGAATGGATAAGTCAATCCTACGATTACAGCAAAACGAAAAAAACATGCGAAGATGCTGGAAAATTTAGTCTTATGGATATGGACGAACTAACTGCCGATAATGCTACTGAAAAAAAATAAGAAATGGAGTTATAGTATTGCTTGAGCGAAGTGTAGATTGCTTGAGCTACAGGCGACAGACTATGGTTGACCTGGACATTGATAAATGATCTGTCAAGATCCATCTTCAGATTTAGGTCTAGATGAATACTCCTGTGACCGATAACCCGTCAAGATGGATACTTGTCTCAAGTTGAAATTGGGTTATTTGCAGGTGTATCAATAGACAGGGCCTCACAGAAAAAAACATCTGATGGGTGACTTCAGCTCCTGGATAAAAAACCGCATATAATTGTAACTCGTTAACCAAAATAAAATTGAGTGATTTACATGAACATTTCTACATAATTCACAACAGAGCAAGGTGGGGAAGGACAACAGGACCAACATGGTATCGAGGACATTGAGGAGGATGACAGTGACGAGGGTAATGAATCTTTCCATTTTCATTGAGATAACCTGCAATTATATTTCATATAAGGCTCCTTTGCGCATAAAAGTCATATCCGGAAGGGGGTTGCACGCGAGGGTTGGAAATGACTCAAACGTACCTACACAGACCGCAACCCTAATTATAATGAAAATTCTACATCGCGTGATGTCATCATAGTTGAATTATTTGCTTAAGGTGAAGCAATACACGCACCGTTTTTTTATATAGATAAACATTGGAAGAAGTCCTACAAGCTGCACGATTTTGATAGATAGAAACGCGAAGATGAGTGGATGGATGGATGGATGGATGGATGGAGGAAGGGAGGGAGGGAGGGAGGGAGGGAGGAAGGGAATGGATGGAGGGAAGGAGGGAGGCAGGGCGGGAGGGATGGATGGATGGATGGACTGCTGGATTAATAGATTAATTGATTCATTGATAGATTCATTCGTTCATTGATTGCTAGATTTGCTGATTTATTCAGCTATTGGACATCAATCGAATGATAGATTGATTACGCTTTAACGGCGTTTCTTTCGTTTCTGTTGCTAGATGATGAAGAAAGTGATGACGAAGATGACAGCGATGGTGAGGAAGATGACGATGATGCTGCTGATGATGATGATGATGACGATGCTGATCGGGAATGGATTGAAATGCAAATTTCTTGCCTCGTGTCTGAAGAGCAAGGTGCTTTGTGATTTTCCCCTGTACTTGTACTCAGTCTGAAAGGAACATTGACTCTCTTAATTATGCACTTTTGCATTGATTTACAAATAATGGTTACAGTAGACAATCAAGATTCACAACTTTTCTTCCCGTGGCTATAAAATACTTTTCTATTTGTTCTTTATATATAACAAGGCCAATTATTTCCTTTTTTCACAATAAAACTGTTTGTCATCAAGATGATAACAAAACTTTTAAGAAACATCTAGAACATTTTAATATAACTTGGTTTTTAATGTCTGTAGATCAATCGAGAAGTGATGCATCATCAGACTCAGGTAAACAACTGTCCTTCGTTATTTGTTGTAAGACAACGTTGTCACTCATTTCTTGTTTATGACAACAAAGTCTTTACGAAGTTCGAAACTCCTGGAATTATGTGTAACTGGTGACTTCGTACTATCAACGGTGATATAAAAAAGATAAAATTATTCCCAGTTTTCACTGCTGTCCATAGTCAGAAAGCTCTGTGCGCATTGCGTCTTTAAGAAATTGCTGCCCGATCTTGTCCATCTCATGTTAGACTTGCAGCACGGATTTCTGCAAGGCAGGTTTTACCTTATTCGGTTGCTGTCCGTCCTCCATGACTTCGGTGCCTCGCTCGATGCTGGAATTCAACAAAACGTTCGACTCGGTACCGCAAACTACTACACAAGCTGTCGTTGTTCGGCAACCAGGGGTCCCTGCACGGGTGGCTAGCGGGTTCTGGTGAATGACGAATACTCCCTTTGGGCACCTGTAACATCTGATGTTCCTCAGGGCAGTTTCCTAGGTCCCTTTCAATCCATTTCGTAAATCAACGATCTAGTACCCGAGGTCACACCAGCCAAGCTACTATCGTTGCACTCTTCGCAGATGATACCAAATGCTCAGGAGCGGATCCAGGATTTTGAAATGGGGGGGTGAAATTTTAATCAAAAAAGATATCAGAGAAATAAAATATTATTTATTTGAGAAATACTTTAGAAAATAGAAAGAAAGGGTCTCAGAAAAGGGGGGGGGGGTGAAAATTCACCCATTTCACCCCCCTGGATCCGCCCTTGATGCTCCCGAGTAGTTCGTAGCTCTGAGGATTTTGCTGCTCTTCAAAGTGACCTGTGCAATGGGGACTTTCTTTAAACCGTAGTGAATGCAAAGTGCTAAGAATATCTAGAAAGCGTACTAGCCTATTCCCATCTCGCGCGGTTAGTTCCTACACCATGGACGACCACGCTCACAACTGAACGCAAAAGGTTGCTTTACTTGTCATTCAGCGCTCCCAACTAGATTGTCAGTAAGTTCTGGGCTCCTCAATCATTTATTTCAGATTTAAAACTTCTTGAGGGTGCGCAGAGGCGTGCTGCCCGTTTTATTCTTCACGGCGGGGCCAAACGAGCCAAAAAAGGATCATATAAGGCTAACTTTGCTTCTTTTGCACATTTCCTCATCAAACTTCGCACATTCACTTGGGTTTTTGCCCAAATCATTTCAGTGGTATACAAAATCTGGCATCATAATTTGTGACGTCACAAAAACACGTAGTAAATAGTTTCTTATTGTTTACCACCAAATATATCATTTGAAAGAGCTTGACTAGGGGATTAATATACCGAAAACAGTAACCCGCTATTTCTCGAGTTATAACAATTTATTACACGACTATTTGGGGACTATTTTTATATATTGTATGACTCCTCTTATTGATACGGGCAGACTCAGATATTGGAAGACTGTGTGCCCATATTGTAGGCCCATAGGCAGACCTTTTTGCTGCTGAGAATTTTTAGTACCGTTTATATTTATTAGTAGTATTTTATTCAATATTCAATATATTATTCGCATGACCTGCGTTGATAGCAGTTTTTCTAAACTGACGCAGTCATCCTGGATAAATATGTTCTTTTATTATATTTATTCAATATTCAATATTCTTTTTACTATATATTATATAGTAGTTAATAAATATAATGGGGCTTGCTGAGTGCGTGGTGAATAGGTGCACGTCCAAACGATGAAAGCAGGTGCATTTGATCTGCACTGGTAATCACATTTTTTTAAAAAAATGTCAAACGTTTTCAGAATAATGTTGTCATTCTTTCATAATTAACGCAGATTATGAGCAGGAGGGACCGATTACATCGTTGGTGGAAGGTAAAGCTGATCGTTGATCTTACTTTCACTTCATATTTCACTTGATAATGACATGTATTGTTTAAATTAGGGACCTACAAGCAGGTTATCAACATGTTCTACTCCTCTGAATGTCGCTTGATGGGCAATCACATACTCTGTCAAAATTATAAAGCAATATAAGTTGTGTCGGGAATTTAATTTATGCTCTAAGTTACTGGGTTTTCCTACAATAACATAGCAGGGCGTAAATTGGGTCTCAAATCAATTCCACTGTCAAAGCTCAACCCCCCCCCCCCCCCTACAATCATTTTCATTAGGTAATAATAGAGCTTTAAATTTCTTTCTAAAATCAAGTTAAATTATTTTATTTTTGATCAAGTTACCATCCATCCATATCGAGAACGACCAATAAGGGATGGCAATGCAGATCAGCAAAATAAACGTGACGCTGGTAAATATTAAACTTGGGATACGCTTGTCTGTTAACGTTTCTGTATAAATAAGCATGATACAACGGGGTGAAAACCATTTAACAAATAACCATAAATAACCAAAACCATTGAAAAACATTTACCTAATTACCATAACCATTACCAAAGTGATGACGTCACAAAAACTAAATTTGTGAAATTATGGCATTTGATTAGATATTCGAAAAGAGTATGACGAAAATTGTCCACTCGTCAAATATCAGCATCTTATTGCATTTTTGGGTGAGATTTTGACACTTTCATGCTCTGATGACTCCATACAAGCCCTTCTAATTTTGCCTCAGTTCCACAAATATAAACAAAATGCGCGCTTATATTATAAAATCAATAAATCCATAAGTTGTGGTAACGCTCGATGAAGTTTTGGAGAATTTGAAATAGTTGTGGAAGTACTCGCCTTCGACAAGTCTTTCAACATTTATTTCTCGTTCCCCAAATCTTCTACTCGTGTTACCATATCTTAATGGCAACAGGGAAGGCGTTACGCTTAAAATTTATCAAATGATCACAGCTAAATTTATCTTAAAAATAGCGCGTTCAAAATTTCATGGAAAAATATATGCTTCATTAAGGCTATTGAGTTTCTAGTCAGTTATTAGATGAGTAAGCTACAGATCTGCTTAGGCATGAAAAATCAGAATTCTAGCTAATAATTTTGAACCTCTGCTTATTAAAATCAATAACCGAGTATCTTTTATCAACACAGCCTATGAAGAGGAGATAGCAGAGGAACGAGAAATGGTAGACGGAGAGAAAGACCGAGAACCAAAAGCAGAAGAAGGACATGATACAATTGAACCTGAGGGAGAACAAGGAAAGGATGACGAAGACATTGGTGAATCAGCTGTTGGTGATGCAAGTAAAGGAGTAAACGAACCAACTAAATATGATGCAGAAGAAGGAGTTGATCTACCAACTGACCATGATGCAGATGAAGGAGCTGATGTACCACCTCAGCGTGATGCAGGTGATGGAGTTGATGTACCAGCTGACCGTGATGCAGATGAAGGAGTTGATGTACCACCTCACCGTGATGCAGGTGATGGAGTTGATGAACTACCTGACCGTGATGCAGATGAAGAAGTTGATGTACCACCTCGCCGTGATGCTGATGAAGGAGTTCATGTACCAACTGACCGCGATGCAGATAAAGGAGTTGATGTACCACCTCACCGTTATGCAGATGAAGGAGTTGATGTACCAACTGACCATGATGCAGATGAAGGAGTTGATTTACCACCTTACCGAGAAGCCGGTGATGAAGTTGATGTACCAACTTACCGTGATACAGATGAAAAAGTTGATGTACCAACTGACCGTGATGCAGATGAAGGAGTTGATGCACCAACTGACCATGATGCAGATGAAGGAGTTGATGTACCACCTCACCGAGGTGCAGGCGATGAAGTTGATGTACCAACTGACCATGATGCAGATGAAGGAGTTGATGTACCAACTGACCGTGATGCTGATGAAGGAGTTGATGTACCAACTGACCGTGATGCAGCTGGAGTTGATGTACCAACTGACCGTGTTGCTGATGAAGGACTTCATGTACCAAGTGACCGTGATGCAGATGAAGGAGTTGATGCACCACCTCACCGAGGTGCAGATGATGCAGATGAAGGAGTTAATGTACCACCTTACCGAGATGCAGATGAAGGAATTGATGTACCAACTGACCGTGATGCAGATGAAGGAGTTGATGTACCAACTGACCATGATGCAGATGAAGGAGTTGATGTACCACCTCACCGAGGTGCAGGTGATGAAGTTGATGTACCAACTGACCGTGATGCAGATAAACGAGTTGATGTACCACCTCACCGAGGTGCAGGTGATGAAGTTGATGTACCAACTGACCGTGATGCAGATGAAGGAGTTGATGTACCAACTGACCATGATGCAGATGAAGGAGTTGATGTACCACCTCACCGAGGTGCAGGTGATGAAGTTGATGTACCAACTGACCATGATGCAGATGAACGAGTTGATGTACCACCTCACCGAGGTGCAGGTGATGAAGTTGATGTACCAACTGACCGTGATGCAGATGAACGAGTTGATGTACCACCTCACCGAGGTGCAGGTGATGAAGTTGATGTACCAACTGACCGTGATGCAGATGAACGAGTTGATATACCACCTCACCGAGGTGCAGGTGATGAAGTTGATGTACCAACTGACCATGATGCAGATGAAGGAGTTGATGTACCACCTCACCGAGATGCAGGTGTTGAAGTTGATGTACCAACTGACCGTGATGCAGATGAACGAGTTGATGTACCACCTCACCGAGGTGCAGGTGATGAAATTGATTTACCAACTGACCGTGATGCAGATGAAAACGTTGATGTACCACCTCACCTTGATGCAGGTGATGAAGTTGATGTACCAACTGACCGTGATGCAGATGAAAAAGTTGATGTACCAACTGACCGCGGTGCAGATGAAGGAGTTGATGTACCAACTGACCGCGGTGCAGATGAAGGAGTTGATGTACCAACTGACCGTGATGGTGATGAAGGAGTTGATGTACCACCTCACCGTTATGCAGATGAAGGAGTTGATGTACCAACTGACCATGATGCAGATGAAGGAGTTGATTTACCACCTTACCGAGAAGCCGGTGATGAAGTTGATGTACCAACTTACCGTGATACAGATGAAAAAGTTGATGTACCAACTGACCGTGATGCAGATGAAGGAGTTGATGCACCAACTGACCATGATGCAGATGAAGGAGTTGATGTACCACCTCACCGAGGTGCAGGCGATGAAGTTGATGTACCAACTGACCATGATGCAGATGAAGGAGTTGATGTACCAACTGACCGTGATGCTGATGAAGGAGTTGATGTACCAACTGACCGTGATGCAGCTGGAGTTGATGTACCAACTGACCGTGTTGCTGATGAAGGACTTCATGTACCAAGTGACCGTGATGCAGATGAAGGAGTTGATGCACCACCTCACCGAGGTGCAGATGATGCAGATGAAGGAGTTAATGTACCACCTTACCGAGATGCAGATGAAGGAATTGATGTACCAACTGACCGTGATGCAGATGAAGGAGTTGATGTACCAACTGACCATGATGCAGATGAAGGAGTTGATGTACCACCTCACCGAGGTGCAGGTGATGAAGTTGATGTACCAACTGACCGTGATGCAGATAAACGAGTTGATGTACCACCTCACCGAGGTGCAGGTGATGAAGTTGATGTACCAACTGACCGTGATGCAGATGAAGGAGTTGATGTACCAACTGACCATGATGCAGATGAAGGAGTTGATGTACCACCTCACCGAGGTGCAGGTGATGAAGTTGATGTACCAACTGACCATGATGCAGATGAACGAGTTGATGTACCACCTCACCGAGGTGCAGGTGATGAAGTTGATGTACCAACTGACCGTGATGCAGATGAACGAGTTGATGTACCACCTCACCGAGGTGCAGGTGATGAAGTTGATGTACCAACTGACCGTGATGCAGATGAACGAGTTGATATACCACCTCACCGAGGTGCAGGTGATGAAGTTGATGTACCAACTGACCATGATGCAGATGAAGGAGTTGATGTACCACCTCACCGAGATGCAGGTGTTGAAGTTGATGTACCAACTGACCGTGATGCAGATGAACGAGTTGATGTACCACCTCACCGAGGTGCAGGTGATGAAATTGATTTACCAACTGACCGTGATGCAGATGAAAACGTTGATGTACCACCTCACCTTGATGCAGGTGATGAAGTTGATGTACCAACTGACCGTGATGCAGATGAAAAAGTTGATGTACCAACTGACCGCGGTGCAGATGAAGGAGTTGATGTACCAACTGACCGCGGTGCAGATGAAGGAGTTGATGTACCAACTGACCGTGATGGTGATGAAGGAGTTGATGGACCACCTTACCGTGATGTAGATGAAGGAGATGATGTACCGTCTGACCGTGATGCAGATGAAGTAGTTGATGTACCTCCTCACCGTGATGCAGATAAAGGAGTTGACGTACCAACTGACCATGATGCAGATGTAGGCGAACGTGAACCAACTGACGGCGATGCTGAAGAAGGATATTATGAAAGGCCCGGTGGTGATTATGTACCAAAACCACGAGATCAAGCAGCTGCAACCGAGTCAGCACGGAACGAAGTAAAAAGTAAGTAAATGTCTCTCTAGAAGTTGTAATAATAAATAATAATAACACATATTTAAACAGGGTAGCCACTTGAGTTATATAACTGCTATCAGTGTGAGCCATGTAAAATAAAACTAAAATAAGAACTTTAACAGCGTTTTGCTGCTGGGATGGCCGACCAAAGTGATTGTAAGGTTAGGGGAAAGACGCAATTCCAGAGTATCTTTATTCTCTTACAAATAGGGACATTTTAAGGCGTGCATAGTTTTTATCAGTTGAGGCATGAACACACCCTGGGCGTTGCTAATACAAGAGCCAGCTACTTTGATCGTTCATTCGATACGCTCTCTAATTAAACGATTGGCTTATCAATCTGCCAAATACTAATTATTTCGCTATTTCGTATTAAATCTAGGAGACGAGGAAGATGTTGAACCTGCTGTTCGTGAACACCAGGCACCTCAAAGTGCAGTACTGTCAAAAACGGAAGAGGAAACAGATGTATACGATACAAAACTGTAGTTAGCATGAGTAGAATACCTTTTGGGCCTTTTTTGGCTGGAGGTATACCACTGTCGTGGCAGATCTATCGTATAAAATAGAGCTGTAGTAGAGAATTAGCGTGGCGTGTTTTGTTCATTATCGTCTTGCCCTTTGTATTTCTAAGCACCTGTTCACACTTGGCGTCCGTTTTGGCCACTTTTACAAATACTATTATTTACCGTGAAGTGTTGTTGGTTAATGTACATTTACATCACATATTTGGTAGCCCAGACCTTTACATTATATGTTCTGGAAACCACGCAGCCATATAATATAGTACAAGTTAATAACATCTCAACTTCCCGTGCCCCTCTACGGTATTCTGGGTCTATTACAGTGCACGTCGTTATGTGCCGGGCACATTGCCCGCGCGTGGACAAAGAACCAAGTAAGACGGGCGCCATGGATTTTGATTAGTTTAGCACTTATAGAGGGCACAGTATTTCGATAAAGGCTTATGATAATCTACTTATCTGTATTACATTGCAATGCCACCAGTTCACTGACTTGTTACTTCAATGAATCGAAAAACAGTAGACCTAATGTAAGAAACAGAACTTAACTGAATCGTTTAAAAACCGAATGTGACTTCACATGGAATCTCATTTGTGACAATTCATTTAGCCCACAGCTGAAGTGAGGATGAAGCGTAGCAAGCTGAATTACAACTTTGCTGGTTTGAGCTATTTTATGAGGACAGCAAAAATAGATAGGCGGTTGTACGACACAAGGAAATTACTAGTTGTTTTTTCTTAATTATAGAGAGTAATTCAAAGGCAAATAAAAGGTCGCAACGCTAAGAAAATAGCATGCCATAATATGAGAACATATTGGCATATTTGCGCCGGGAAATACCATTGGCGATCCAGGTAAACACAATATTAGGGTATCTCCACAAATAGTCATTATATCGGTGAATTATTGTAAAAATGCAAGGCCAAATGTCAATCAATTTTTGGAATTCATTAGCAAAATGTACACACTGAAGGTCACTTAATACAACTGATGCAATAGACCTTGAATTATGAGACCTTTTGACTATTCAAAGCAAGGTTCGTAACTTAAAAACAACTGAAAATACAACCGAGTTACATATACGTGTAAAAGCTTTGCCATCCATTGATAACGTCGTGATATATAGGACGTCACGATGTCGTCTTGGAGAGTTTTCCATCGGATCTCTTTTAATTGGCCAGTTATTTTGATTATAATCTCACTTTTTTATTAAACGGTTTTGTGGCATTGCAATGATTTTTTCCTTTCATTATTTTGATTAGTCATTAAAGAAAAAAGTGCAGAGATCAGGGCCTGGTTCAATAAAGCACTATATAAGTTAATTTAGTATTAGTACCATTTTAAAAGTTAATATCGAAAGTGGAAAAATCCTTTACATGTAACAAGAAAGAAAAACGTGGTCAACTTGTAGAGAGTGCTTACCGTTTTGGTGTAAATTGAGACGTTTACCATAAACAATTTCACCTTTGACCCACAGCAAATGGAAATGATACGCATATTAACTAGAAAGACCAAAAGAGTGCTTCTTTGAATGCCGTGTTGGCCAATCGCACTACCAAAATGTTTTCTCTCCTTTAAATTATGGAATAAAATCTAAGTGTTTTGGCTTTTTTCGTAAAAGGGATTCTAGTACCGTCATATTACAGATGTGTTTATGTGGCAGTCCCTCAGTGGTATGGGAAGCTTTGCAAGGAATGTAATACACTGAATGTGATAATCCCTTGTGAGAAACCAATACGTATAATGTGCACAGTCACAGTTTAAAATATTGTAGACATGGTTTCATATTTAGCAACGCTGTAAATGTTAATTTGGTAAATAAACTAAGATGAGAGAGATGTAGAATTTCTTAGTCAAGGCCTTGCACCTGGGATGACCTTCTCTTCTCCTAATTTCTCAACAAACACAAATACAGTTACAAATGGAGATCTTTGTAATTTGCTGCATATACGGAAACCTCTTAAATTGAGTTAGAAATTTGGTTTTCATATAAAAACGTTTTAAACAGGATACCGAACGAAAAAAGAGCGATTCATTGCATAAAACAATTTCATGCCCGAAAGAGAAAGAAAGTGTAACCAATTTGAAAGATTACTGGAGTAGCCAAGCCTGCTGGCTTTCCTCTATATATTTTCTATAAACGGGCCCAACGGGTATTTACTGGGACATATAATATGAGAACATACAGGCATTTTCATGCCTGGTAATACCATTTGCGATCAAGGTAAACTAAATATTATGAACATATGTTTCTGATTCTTTTTTTGGCTTAGGCAATGTCCGACTTGGTTTGGTGAGATTTTTTTTAAGCAAAATTTATTCATAGGAAGCTCTATTCAACCACGTTTCATGATTGAATGTGCATTGCATTTCACACTCAAATGGTTCCATTCCTTTTAGAGTGGAACTTCGTGTTTAATATACTTCAATATTACTTTCAGTTTGTTCCCCGTAAATTTTCTCTAATTAACTTGCCGACTTGATTTTTGCAGGTTGCTCTTTCAACTGCTTAAGTTGAGAGCACACTGCGAGGGTCACAAATTTCACTGTTAATACGGACACTCGTTAATATGGACAACAGACAGGTTTTTTTTTCTATCCGGAGTAAACTAATCACACAAAAAAGTTAATCTTGTTTATACGGACAATTGGGTTAATTTTGGGGCAAATGTTAGAGCGAAAAAACAAATTACGTCAGGCAGCCACGGATGTTTTTTTGTCTACTCGCTTTTCTTAATTGTTTGAGTAGGGATTAGATGTAGTACTTAACTGCATTTCTCTCTAATGTATATAGATAGGCTGAGCCTAACAGCGTAGCACTTTGAACAAGCTTAACTAAGGTGAAACTTAACTAAGGTGAAAGGTCGGAAGCACAAGAATTAAGATTGACGACCGGGCTATTTTTCAATTTTAGCAATTCTCAAAAACAGTATTACCGTACCCGACCGTCTGCACAGTACATTTAGACCGTACAAAAGTTCACAAAAACATTTATCTGTCTAGAATAACTAGTACCACTAGTTTCCGAATAAAATACAGTTTATGTTTGTCAAAAATTGCCCGAGAAACTGATTTGGAAATCAGAATTGCAAAAATACACAAACATATTTGCATAAGGCGACGCGAGTGAAGACAGAAAATCTAAGTCGTGTTTTGTTTACATGAAATCGCTTTTCAATCTATGTAATCAATGAACACATAAAAATGGACAACACAATCTTCTTTCAAAAACGTTTATTCAAATCTCCATTAGTTTATGTTTAAAAGCAAAAGACACCATTTATAGCGCATCAAGGCAGAGCTGTCCTCGATGAAATTCAAGATAACACGACTTAATTTGAGCACGTTTCATAAACATGTCTCCAAAACTTAAGCGGAACACAAAAAATTGATATCAACATAAATTTCCATCGAAAAATGTGATTTACTTTACCTTTAAGTCACTGGACTGCTTGGATATTCGTTAAAACTCCGCTTCTTCGGTTCTGAAATCCGTAATAAAAACAAGGCATCTCCCCGCATTGCTCCTGCATTGATAAAAACGTGTGAATCGAAGCAAGATTTTATCCCTGAAAGCTCTTCTTTTTCCACTAAAGCGGCTTCTGAGTATCCCTTAATTGGTATCCCTGTCTTGAGTAGCAAACCGCGAAAAAATGCAGGGAAATAACAACTTTACTGCTCCGCCAAACACGGCGAAAGATCCAACTTTTCGGCTGTGTAGCCGCGCGTGTGGCGTCATACGCGCATGTTTTGCGACGTCATACGCGCCTGCGAGTTTGCCTTGCGCGACGCCGCACCGACACATGTCACGGAGGCGCGCCCGCGAAACATTCCGCTAGCCACGAGCATGAAAAATGACCGGCATAGGTTCTATGAGTATGGGGCTGCGCAGCCGGGCCTTCGGCCCGGCAAGTGCTCCGCTCAAAAGAGTGAAACATTTTCATTAACCCTTTCACTCCCAGAGTCAAATATGCAGACATGTAAATAATGTAGTTCTACCTTTTGAGTCTGCTGACGAAATCCTATGGTGTGACCATTCAATTGAAACCTCTTCAGCAGAACTTTCGCATGGTACCACTTGTTCTAACTTTTTAGTCTGTTGACGAAATCCTATGGTGTGACCATTCAAATGGAACCTTTTCAGCAGTACTTTTGCATGGCACCATTTGTTCTAACTTTTTAGTCTGTTGACGAAATCCTATTGTGTGACCATTCAAATGAAACCTCTTCAGCAGTACTTTTGCACGGCACCATTTGTTCTATATAACTTTTTAGTCTGTTGACGAAATCCTATGGTGTGACCATTCAAATGAAACCTCTTGAGCAGAACTTTTGCATGGCACCATTTGTTCAAACGTTTTAGTCTGTTGACGAAATCCTATGGTGTGACCATTCAAATGAAACCTCTTCAGCAGTACTTTTGCATGGCACCATTTGTTCTAACTTTTGAGTCTGTTAATGAAATCCTATGGTGTGACCATTCAAATGAAACCTCTTCAGCAGTACTTTTGCATGGTGTCATTTGTTTTTCAATATTCTACAAAATGAAATATGGGATTTTTCTTCAATTTTGATTTTTGGCAGTTCATAAAACAGTTACCATAGTCCCAACACCCTACGGTGTCCGTATTAACAAGTTTCTGCTGTGCCAAACTACATACCTGCGTACAAATTTTTCAAAGAACATGCAGTGAACACAACGGTATCTGGAAGTTGCTGTTACGTTTGTTACCATTTTCAAACTACGAACAATTTTTATCGTGTTTCTCAAACATTGCTACAATTACCCGCACAAGATTCAGAATTTGAAATGGCGCTGTAGCGATTCCCTTGTGATTCGTATTTCTACATCACAAGGTTATTCTCCAAAACAGCAAATCAGATTTCTCAAAAAAACTCTTTAGAAACAAGACAAATATTAAAAACTTGTTTAATTGAGGTTCAACATTGAACTTAAAGGGACACTGACTTTTAGAAAGATAATTACATTTTATGATAATACTGTATTCTAAAGGTAAAGGTAGGTAAACGCGGTATGAATTTATATTTACATGTTTATCCATCAATCCGTTTATGTAACCACATTAACTATCTTACAATGTTGAAAGCTTGTATTTTTTAATCATTTTTACCAACACCTAATTGCAATAACGTTGTCATAGAAAAATTAAAAAAAAAATTAATTAGCTTAATCTTCACGACCTGCAGCATTGACAGAGAATCCACACGCTTTTGATGTACATTTTAAAATCGTAATTTATCTATATTCTAAGGCCGTTTTGAGGCCTTTTTGGGGGACGTTTCTTCGTATGCCTTATTTATTCCTATTGGCCTTTTATCATGTTTCGCTTTTCCATTTTTCTACGACAACGTTATTATACCCAGGTGCATATCATTGAAAGAATAAAACCTAACTTAAGAAAAGATTACAGAAATGTTAATTAGAAGCTTTAAGAGTGGGCTGTCTAAGCGCTTGAAGACAAGCTGTTACACGGGATAGAATTGTGATAATGAAAACTTTGTACTGCTGTTACACAGTACAAGCTGTTACACAGGACAGAATTGTGATAATGAAAACTGTGTACTGCTGTTATACAGTACAAGCTGTTATGTATGACAGAACTGTGATAATGAAAACTTTGTACTGCTATTACACAGTACAAGCTGTTACACAGGACAAAACTGTGATAATGAAAACTGTGTACTGCTGGTACACAGTACAAGCTGTTTTGTATGACAGAACTGTGATAATGAAAACATTGTACTGCTGTTACACAGAACACAACTGACATAATGAAACTTTGTACTGCTGTTACACAGTACAAGCTATTACACAGGACAGAACTGTGATAATGAAAACTGTGTACTGCTGGTACACAGTGCAAGCTGTTATGTATGACAGAACTGTGATAATGAAAACTTTGTACTGCTGGTACACAGTACAAGCTTTTACACAGGACAGAACTGTGATAATGAAAACTGTGTACTGCTGGTACACAGTACAAGCTGTTATGTTATGTATGACAGAACTGTGATAATGAAAACTTTGTACTGCTGGTACACAATACAAGCTGTTACACAGGACAGAACTGTGATAATGAAAACTGTGTACTGCTGGTACACAGTACAAGCTGTTATGTATGACAGAACTGTGATAATGAAAACTTTGTACTGCTGTTACACAGTACAAGCTGTTACACAGAACACAGAACACAAATGTAAAAACTCTTGTATAGGGGTGAGGGGAAGGTGAGAATGTGTGTTGCTGGGTTATGCATACTACATGTAAAAACTCTTGTGTAGGGGTGAGGGGAGGGTGGGGATGTGTGTTGCTGGGTTATGCATACTACATGTAAAAACTCTTGTATTGGGGTGAGGGGAGGGTGAGGATGTGTGCTGCTTGGTTATGCATACTACAGTTGTACATGTAAAAACTCTTGCAGTCTTATATCAATATTATAACCCCCAAAATGTCATGTTCTAGTCTAAAATGCCAAAAACTTATTAATAATTATTCCTTGTTCCAAACTGACTATGAAGGAAAACAATGCTATAAATTATTGTGGACTGCTTTATTGCAAACTTTTAGCTTTAATCAGTAACTTTTCAACATCTCTGTATGTAATATGTAGTTGTTATTAAAATTAATACTGAGAGAACATTGTAAATCCTCAACACCCATGTTAAAATTCTTATTAACTTCAATCATGCCCAATTCCAGAAAACTGGTAGGGAAACTCCCTGTCCAAGAAAACAGAGTACTTTGTATAATTATGTACTGTATACAGTATGAAAATAAATATTGTTGAAAAAAAAAACAACAGCAAACATTTGGTCTCTGTCCTTTTTCGGTGGATCCACGGAAGGAGGGCAAAGCCCAAAACATTCATTTTTATTATATAAATTTGGCACTTTGATTTTAACAATTTTTCATTTTTCATTCACAATGCCATATACATGTATCCAACCAAGTGTTTACTGTGGTTCAAATTTTTCTTTGCTTTGAAAATGTGATGCCAGTTCGATTTTTATTTTCCTTCAATGTCTCAGATTAATTTCCATAATATAAGAGACAAAGGAAAACAAAAATCAATCTGATTTTAAAATCTTTAAAAAACAAAGAAAAATTTGAACCACATTATTTAAATAGCCATCAAATGTTTTGGATCCAATTATTTTGTTTTGTATAGTAATTATTTAATATGCCTTTTTCCAGACCAAAATATGCTAAAAGACCATTCTCTATCTGGTCACATATAAATGTCTATAAAACCCAACACCATGTCCCTCTGAAATTGAATGTCACACAGCATTATTAGGAGGTGGAGGGCATTTTACATGGACTCAGCTTAAGAGTCGGAACACTTTTCTTTTCTTAATAAAATTATGTGTTCAAAGTCTGTTCCATTACCAAAAGATGTTGATCATTACGAGAGAAAGAAAGCTGGCTATTAGCAGGAGTCTTCAGGTTTGTTCTGACTAATTGTTAATATAGAATAGAATAGAAACTTTATTAAAGTGTCGAAACCTGGGAGAATCCTATACTAATTTGGGGACACAAAGTAAATACAATAAAAAAAATAGAAATATTAATGACTATAAAATATCTCTTATTAATCTAAGATCTAATTATTTATACTGATCCAATGATCGATCTAGTAACTGAATAATAATAACTAAAAAAGTGAGAAAAAATGGTAAAATTGTATCGTTATGATGAGCAGAGGGTAACAACCCTTGCAACCATTATCCATCAGCGAAGTAGTGCCGCTACCTCTATTGGTTAGACAGGCTCGCCCGTATGAAATCTTGTGGCCTGAATGAACCAAAAGAGCCTGAATGAGGCCTTAAATTGGAACGCAGACCAAAATGAACCTATTATGTAATTGCCTGAACCAAAAGAATATGGGTTAGCTTTAGGTTTTAAATCAAATGCCATAAACCTTAGGTAACAAATATAAATTTATGAGAGCAGTCCATAAACAATATTGCACGATAGAATGGAACATCACAAAATAATTAGGCTGATTGTTAGACTAAACAAGTCATTTAATTTATCAGTATCTGGGATCTATTTTTTCCTAATATACGATCCAGAGGATGATTTTGTGCAAACTGTGTTATACATGTACTGTACACAAAACACAAGAAGTTTTTTGCACTTCCCAGAAAACCTTTTGGTCATAAAGATCGTTCATAGTTTATACTTTACACATGATGATGGCCTTTTTCAATCAGGTGTATCTAAAAATTATATACTTTAGCTGACTTCTGTTAAATGCATGTTGTTTATTAATATTTACATTCTTAGTGGCGCATTGTATAACTTTACGAATGTAGGTGCGGGAAGCTCAACCCTGGATAATACAGGCGGATGTGATGCATAAAGAGATGGTTGGCTGCTGTCAAGTTAAATATACATGTACTGGAAAAAAGCATTCCTCTTCTGCTTCACCAGGTCAGGAGTACACATGTAAATTTAAATTTTGGGGTCCATAACAGCACATCATTCTTTAATATAGTGCAGTCAGGTGCAGACCCGGCAATTTTTTTTAGTGGGGGTGTATGTGCCGTCCAGTTCTCCGAATCCTGAGCCTATTTCAGACCAAACTATGCCATTTTTGATACCTGTTTTCAGACCTGACCCCTAAAATCCATACAGTACAACTGTTCATAACACGTTTGGGTATCTGAAACAGTACATCTTGCTGTATCATATTAACCCTCGGACGTACACGAAAACATATACCCCAACCGTTGTACGGGGGGGGGGGGGGGTGGAGGGGGGTTGTTGCAAACCCCCTTGGGTTTTTGCCATGTTGCAATATTTCGGAAATATTTTACATCTAATAGATAGCCCGCGATGTGCTCTACAAGATAAGGTAAATATTATGGGTTGGAGCGCTGCTGGAAGTCCGTGACGTCATCCAAAATGGCCGCCAAGGTGGCTGCCATCTTGGATTTTACTAAAAATTCAAATTTATCAAAAAAAATGCGGAAATTGCAAATATTGTCTGCTAGAGTTGCAAAATAACATACAATCAAACAGTTTGATGCTTTTGGTAGCATTTTATATGTTTTTTCGCTGAAAAAAACGTGAAAAACACGCTTTTTTCTTAAAACATGGGTTGACACGTGTTACTTATGACGTCATATCTCGTTACTATACCAACCGGTTGTCGTCAAACTTATCCTAAATGTGTCTCAAGGATAAGTGAAAAGGTACTGAAAACGGCATGTGCTAATCTTAAATGCTTTTGAAAATATCGGAGAAAAACCTTAAGGGTGGTTGGCAACCACCCCTCCCCCTTGTACGTCCGAGGGTTAAACAATTAGATTATGAGCTCAAGATTGATTTCGCATGACAGTTGATCAGGGCAAAGCCTGAGACAACTAGCACGCAACAGAAATCAGAGCGAATAATCTAATTGTTATAGTATAAATCTACTAGACGTTGAAAACTTAACAACAAATACTCTTTACAGACACTTTGAAAATACGAAGAAGCGGCTGCCATTTAATACATATAGGCTACTCAGTCTACTCACTTTCTACAACAGAATAGATAGTGAGTTGCCTAGCCAATAAGAGAACAGCATTCGTGATAGAACACTAGTAGATTTATACTATTTAGATGAATGATATTTTTTGGTTACTTCAGCCTCTTTCGCTATCCTCTCCCTTTTTCATTTGAAGATGAAAAGAGAAATATGTTTATACACTCCGGTGGTTTCCTTACAACTGCTTTACGGTATACCCAATTTCAGACCAATTAAATTGTAAAAAATTATTTATACCCGATTTTGAAATATTACAGTATACCTTTTGATTTAGCAGTCATACACTTACCCTCCATAGCATATCTAGGGAAATACCCTCCTCCCCTCCCCCCCCCCCCCCCCCCTTTTGTTGCAGACTGTACATGCACTACAGTGTATGCGATTGGATGTCTTTCTGGGACATGTACATGTAGCTTCTAGGACATGATTATATTCATTTAGTCTCTGGGACATTAATTTTCTGACCAGTCCTAAAATTTGACTTGTTATTAAAACATTTGTTGTTTTTACCGTTTTTCGTGGACAGGATAGAGCATTTAGTCCAGTGTAAACACATGCATATGCTACGTTGGGCTCGGTTCTGTGAACACAGAAAAGCCATTGAAAATCTGTATCCTGTGTACCAGAAAATACTTAGGTAACAAAAGCAACTTACATGTACATGTACATGTACATGCAGACTACATGTATATTAAAACAGGCTTGACATCTTCGGTTAAAGGTTTTGTTCTGTTGTTTAAATTTACATGTATATGCAATACTAACAATGACTTTAATACTGACAGTATCATATTTTGGATGACAAATTGTCCAGTTGGGCAAGCTAAGTTTTGCCCAACATGAGGATGCAGATGACCAATGTTAGACCATATTAAAAATGATCCCCTGGGGGATTTTTGCTGGGGATGTGGCGCCCTTCTCTACACCATTTTCCATACTGATTTTCAGACTCAGTTTACCACATTTATACACTCTTTTGGTTCCCTTCACTTAAAAACTTTGACAAAAATAGTCAAGAAAATCTATACCCGTTTTCAGACAAAAATAGCTAAAAAAGGATACCCTTTGGGGCGGCACAATTTACATATTCATGTGCATGTACCTATATAAAGCTTATACATAGGGGGTTGCCACCCCCCCCCCCTCCCACCCTGCCCCAGTAAATGATCCTTGTAAAACAACCATAACCACAACATTGTGTATGGGACGCCAGGGATGGGTCGTAGTCCCCAGTGAGTAGTAAAATCTTCCCTTTGGGGAAAGGTGTTAATAGTCAAGCCTAGCAAAGTTTTAATGCCTAACAGCGTTGCACTCTGAAGACCATCTGAACAAGCTTAACTAAGATGAAACTTAACTTAGGTGAAAGGTCGGAATTAAGATTGACGACCGGGTTATTTTTCAATTGTAGCAATTCTCAAAAACAGTAACATTAAGCTTATTACCCGACTGTCTGCACAGTACATTTAGACTGTACAAAAGTTCACAAAAACAACTTTATCTCCGTCTAGAATAACTATTATGACTATTTTCTGAATAAAATACACTTGTTGCTTGTCAAAAAATGCCCGAGAAACTGATTTGGAAATCAAAATTGCAAAAATACACAAACATATTTGCATAAGGCGACGCGAGTATAAAATCTAAGTCTTGTTTTGTTTACATAAAATCGCATTTCAATCTATGTAATGAATGAACAAACACATAAAAATGGACAACACAATCTTCTTTCGAAAAATTTTATTCAAATCTCCATTAGTTTATGTTTAAAAGCAAAACGCGACCCATTTATAGCGCATCGAGGCCGAGCTGTGTCTTCGATGAAATTCAAGAAATTAATACTGAATTTAAGCTACACGTTTAAAAACAATTCTCCAAAACTAACGAGAACACAAACAAAAAGTAAATCACAGATTGATATCAAGATAAATTTCCATCGAAAAATGTAATTTGTTTTATCTTTAAGTCCCTCCGGCGACTACTGTGCTTGGAAATTCTTTAAATCTCCGCTTTGGTGCTGAAATCCGTAAAACGAACCCATCTCTCGCATTGCTAAAAACGTATATAGTTCCTCGAAGCAAGATTTTATCCCTGAAAGCTCTTCTTTTTCCACTAAAGCGGCTTCTGAGTATCCCTTAATTAGTATCCCTGTCTTGAGTAGCAAACCGCGAAAAAATGGAGGAAAATAACGACTTTAATTTAAACCGCTCCGCTCAGTAAACATAGCAAAACATCAAAGTGTTTTCCCAGCTGACGTGACATTCGGCCGTGTAACCGCGCGAAAAACAAAGCCTCGCTTTGGTCAATCAACATGACGTCGTACACGCATGTTTTGCGACGTCATACGCGCCCGAGAGCTAGTCCTGCGCGACGGCGGAGCCCGGAGGGCACACACGCGCCCGCGAAACATTACGCTAGCCATGACCATGAAAAATGACGGGCATAGGTTCTAATATATATAGATAGCCCAAGCCTAACAGCGTCGCACTTTGAACAAGCTTAACTAAAGGTGAAAGGTTGGAAGCACAAGAATTAAGATTGACGAACGGGTTATTTTCAATTTTAGCAATTCTCAAAAACAGTATTACGCGACCGTCTGCACAGTACATTTTTATAGACCGTACAAAAGTTCACAAAAACAACTTTTCTCTGTCTAGAATAACTAGTACCACTACTTTCCGAATAAAATACAGTTTTTGTTTTTTAAAAAATTGCTCGAGAAACTGATTTGAAAATCAAAAATTGCAAAAATACACAAACATATTTGCATAAGGCGATGCGAGTGAAGATAGAACTGTTCTATAAAATCAGTCTTGTTTTGTTTATATAAAATCGCTTTTAAATCTGTCTAATGAATGAACAAACACATAAAAATGGACAACACAATCTTCTTTCGAAAAAATTATTGAAATCTCCATTAGTTTACGTTTAAAAGCAAAACAGGTACCATTTAATTATAGCTCATCTAGTTCAAGCTTTCTTCGATGAAATTCAAGAGATCGATACAACTGAATTCAAGCACGTTTTAAAATCAATTCTCCAAAACTAACAATAGCACCAATAAAAAGTCACTCACAGATTGATATCAACATAAATTCTCATCGAAAACTGTAATCTGTTTTACCTTTAGTCCCTCGCTTGCTTGGAAATTCAAATCTCCGCTTCTGGTTCTGAATACATGAAGTTCCTCGAAACAAAATTTTATCCCTGAAAGCTCGTCTTTTTCCACTAAAGCGGCTTCTGAGTATCCCTTAATTAGTATCCTTGTCTTGAGTAGCAAACCACGAAATATTCAGGGAAATAACGCCTTTACTTTTAGTAATTTAAACGGTTTTCTCCGCTTAGTAAATTCACAGCAAAACATCAAAGTGTTTTTCTAGCTGACGTGACATTCGGCCGTGTAACCGCGCGAAAAACAAAGCCTCGCTTTAGTTTCAACATGACGTCGTACGCACATGTTTTGCGACATCATACGCGCCTGCGAGCTAGTCCTACGCGAAGGCAAGCTAGTCCTGCGCGACGGCGGAGGGCGGAGGACGGCGGGCACACGCGCGCCCGCGAAACATTCCGCTAGCCATAACCATGAAAAATGAAGGGCATAGGTTCTATGAGTATGGAGCTGCGCAGCCAGGCCTTCGGCCTGGCAAGTGCTCCGCTATGAGTATGGTGCTCCGCCGGACCTTCGGCCCGCGGGCTCCGCTAAAATGTTTTTACAGTGTACATTTATGAGCCAATTTGTGAAGACGAAACATTCAGACTCTCTCTTCTTCTAGATGTTTTGCTTCATCGACCCCCCCCCCACACACACACACACACACACACACACACACACACATTCTGCATCCAACTTGTCCCCCCACCCTCTTCTCCCTCCAACACTGTCCTTATGGGTAAAGGCAGTTCACCATTACATATGGCAGGCTCAATGTTCACTGACCCTCCCCTCTCCTAGGCATTTTGTCCCGCCGACCCCCTACCCCTTGTGTCTAACTCCCCACCCTCCCCTCCCTCCAAGAACGTATTAAAGGCAGGTGATCATTACATATACGATGTTAACAGCTGATCAAGTTAAATTTTGTTCCACTCTATAATTATTTCAATGCTTCGCATATTCACGAGTTTAAAACCAAAAGCAAAGTAATTACTCTGACCAATCACAGCAGTCGTAAACAATCCAATGAACCAATCAGAGCTCGAAGCAATTACATGTCGGTGGCGCCAAGCGCGGGAAAGCGCGTGCGAGCAAGTCACGATTTGTTTTGGTTTTAGTTCTGATTGGTCGAGAAAATGGCGCGAGATTTTTTAGCCAATCACAAAGCTTATCAATGCAAAACCAAACTTTCGACACTCAATTGAAAACTGCTCTAAGATTTAATTCAAACCAAACTTCATTTGCTCTGTCATAATTTATTGTTAGTTATATCATGGAAGAGTACCAGTATTGCTTACAGCGAGCAAGAAGATTGGCAGTGGCTTGTGAGGCAGTACTGGCTGGGAGTGACTCAGCAATGAGTGTTGTTACAATGGACGACTTATTAATCTACACTCGGTGGTTTATCTGTATGTTGCACTCAGTGAAGAGAATAAATGCATTTGTTAGGGTAAGGTTTACCTTTTCTATGGATATCACTGTTAGAAGAAGACTATAGTATAATTTAATTTTTAACAAAAATATGCTACAAGTACATGTAGTAACTGGTCAGGAGTGTTTGAAAGCCTCGAACCTTTAAAGGTGCTGTCTTCTAGTTTTAGTAACACTTTGAAGATCCAAAACCCAAAAGGCGCATGTGCATCAGGGACAACCTACATGTACAAACTTTAATAATGGTCCATTCTCAACCCAGAACCTTTAGTTTAATTCCTTGACTGCGCAAGACCAAAGCTGCATGCATAATAAAGAAGAGAATGATAATGATAATGACGTTTACATGTATATCAAATCCATACAAGTTCTATCATTCTATATTTTAGTCCACCCAGTGTCATTCACAGTCGACATTTTAAATGGCTAGGAAAGTGATGGGATGTAGCTTGATAAAATTGGAGAATGTGTTCGACCAAGTCACGATTGGTTTTGGTTTCACTTTTAATTGTCTGAGAAACTGGTAAAGATTTTTTTAGCCAGTACAAATGTAGCAATGCAAAACCATTTTAGCACCACTCGCCGATATTTCGATGTCACTACAGACGTAAATTGAATAAAGCATTACAGTACAATTCCAACCGGGAAATTTTGTCAATTTCCATTTAAACTTTAATATAAAGCAATATTTTGCGCTGATGGGTGCTTTGTATATTAAAATTACTATTTAACAATATTAGATTCTGAGCTCGAGATTTCTATCGTGTGATAGTTGATGAGGGCGAAGTCCGAATCAACTATCACGCATAGAAATCAAAAGCGAATTGTTTTAGTATAAATCTACTAGACGTTCAAAACTTAACAGGACAGGCTCGCGTTTTTATTGAATAATGAATAACAACCGCACACTGACAACCGCACACACTCACTTTCTACAACAGGATAGATAGTGAGTAGCGTAGTCAATAAGAGAACAGCATTCATGATAGAACGCTAGTAGATTTATACTAAAGGTTAATATAATTAAGAGACAGGTTTATATAATTCAAAGTAAAGACCCTCTGTGGTCTGACCTCCCGTAAGCGACCACCTCCCGTAAGCGACCACCTGCCATAAGCGACCACCTCCCGTAAGCGACCACCTCCCGTAAGGGATCACCTCCCGTAAGCGACCACCTCCCATACGCGACCACCTCACATAAGCGACCACCTCCCATACGCGACCACCTCACATAAGCGACCACCTCCCGTAAGCGACCACCTCCCATAAGCAATCACCTCCCATAAGCGAGCACCTCCCATCAGCGACCACCTTCCATAAGCGACAACCTCCCATAAGCGACAACCTCTCCTAAGCGACCACCTCCCATAAGCGATCACCTCCCATAAGCGACCACCTCCTGTAAGCGACCACATCCCATACGCGACCACCTCCTGTAAGCGAACACCTCCGATAAGCGACCACCTTCCATAAGTGACCACCTCCCATAAGCGACCACCTCCCATAAGCGACAACCTTCCATAAGCAACCACCTCCCGTAAGCGACCACCTCCCATAAGTGACCACCTTCCATAAGCGACCACCTCCCATAAGCGACCACCTCCCGTAAGGGACCACCTCCCGTAAGCGACCACCTCCCATAAGCAATCACCTCCCATAAGCGAGCACCTCCCATCAGCGACCACCTCCCATAAGCGACCACCTCCCGTAAACGACCACCTTCCATAAGCGACAACCTCCCATAAGCGACAACCTCTCCTAAGCGACCACCTCCCATAAGCGATCACCTCCCATAAGCGACCACCTCCTGTAAGCGACCACATCCCATACGCGACCACCTCCTGTAAGCGAACACCTCCGATAAGCGACCACCTTCCATAAGTGACCACCTCCCATAAGCGACCACCTCCCATAAGCGACAACCTTCCATAAGCAACCACCTCCCGTAAGCGACCACCTCCCATAAGTGACCACCTTCCATAAGCGACCACCTCCCATAAGCGACCACCTCCCGTAAGGGACCACCTCCCATAAGCGACCACCTCCCATAAGCGATCACCTCCCATCAGCGACCACCTCCCATCAGCGACCACCTCCCATAAGCGACCACCTCCCGTAAACAACCACCTCCCATAAGCGACCACCTCCCATAAGCGACAATCTCTCATATGCGATCACCTCCCATAAGCGACCGCCTCCTGTAAGCGACCACCTCCCATAAGCGACCACCTTCTATAAGCGACCACCTTCCATAAGTGACCACCTCCCATAAATGACCACCTCCCATAAGCGATCACCTCCCATAAGCGACCACCTCCCATCACCGACCACCTCCCATAAGCGACCACCTCCCATAAGCGACAACCTCTCATAAGCGATCACCTCCCATAAGCGATCACCTCCCATAAGCGACCACCTCCTGTAAGCGACCACATCCCATAAGCGACCACCTCCTGTAAGCGAACACCTCCCATAAGCGACCACCTTCCATAAGTGACCACCTCCCGTAAGCGACCACCTTCCATAAGCAACCACCTCCCGTAAGCGACCACCTCCCATAAGCGAACACCTTCCATAAGCGACCACCTCCTGTAAGCGACCACCTCCTGTAAGCGACCACCTCCCGTAAGCGACCACCTTGGCTTTGCATTTTGGGTGGTCGCTTTTGGGAGGTTCAACTGTATTAATCATTAATCAAGAAACACCGTGTGACAAACGTTTTTCTTGTAACATATTTTCAGAGTTGAACATCAGAGTTCATGGAGTTTTCTGAGGTAGGTGTAAAAAAAATGCGATACATTTAAGTCCTGAAAATCTAATATAAGTATAAAATATTATTAATAGTAACTATTCCTCTTCGAACTGCCTACTATAGTGACGCTCTTTCGTGTCATCGAAACCGATTGTTAAAATAAGCTATGTCAGGAGGATTTTTAGCTTTTTGGATCAAGACTTTGCTGAAATTAAAACTAAGTAGCTTTTCTCGTAATCGAAATATTCTTAGAACACTAATAGGAAGATACCAAGTGATTTGTCGCAGGGAGAACAAATAACAAAATCGTTTTAAAACGAATTTTCCAAGACACATGGAAGTAACTTATTTTTTTTAAGTTGCAATCCATTTCCATCCTGGCCATCCGTAGTCCAAGGTCCTTATTTATAGTCTTAATTCCTGCACCAGTAGGGTAATTAATTTTGGGTTTCTATTGATGTAAATATGTTTTTGACTGTTTAAAGCAACTCTAAGAATTCATTCATTCTTTATTTGCCATATATACAACATTTTACAGATGGAAATTTTACAGATGGTAGCCTAAGTGAATGGCGAGGAGACCTGAAAGAAACCACGAGGCTTATAATGAGTCAGGTTTCCTCACTTAAAAATAAACTAGTCTTAATATAATAATAATCTACTAGCTTCGATAAGACGAAATCAGTTTTAAAAATAAGCACTTAGCTCTATATTCTTCCAAAAACGCTTGACTTGCAGAATTACGCAGCCTCAAATGCGGTCTTGAGAACCTGTCTTGAGAAACAAACCGCGAAAAAATGCAGGGAAAAACGATTTTCAAACCCTTTTCTCCGCTAAACACAACGAGAATGTTTACTGCAGCTGACGTGACATCGGCTGTGTAGCCGCGCGAAAAACAAAGCCTCTTTTTGGTTTCAAAATTGCTAAGATCCCGGATGTTGCGTGACGTAATACGCGCATGTTTCGCGATGTCATACGCGCCCGCGAGCTAGCCCTTCGCGACGGACACACGCACGGACGCGCCCCCGAAACATTCCTCTAGCCAAGACCATGAAAAATGACGGGCATAGGTTCTATGAGTATGAAGCAACGCGATCGGGCCTTCGGCCCGCAAGAGCTCCGCTTTGATGTTATTTGTTCAAAATTGATGAAGTATTAATGAATTCACGAGGAGTGCATCGCATTCTTACATTTGAAGTCATTTTGAGCGTTTTTCCAATATTTTAACAGTTTTTGCTGTTGTGTTGTATAATGTGATTTCATTTATAATACTTGACTCCTCCTTAAAACTACAGGTGTAAGTTCCTCGTATTTGCCGCCTCCCAAAATCCAACGTCCAAAAACGATAAGTATTTCTTGTTTTATATGTTTGTTGTTTGTCGTTGAGCGCAACTACAGTGGAACCTTTATTAGGGGTCACCATCGGGTTCCATTAATATATTTGATAATTACAAAGATTATATGAGCGTTTTGCCGGCCGGGACCAGGAAAAGTGTCCCCTTAATTGAAGTTTACCTTTCATAGAGGTGACAATTACAAAGATTATACGGGCGTTTTGCCGGCCGGTACCAGGAGAAGTGTTCCCTTAATGGAAGTGACCCTTTAATAGAGATGACAATAACAAAGATTATATAAACGTTGTGCCGGCCGGTACCTGGAGAATTGTCCCCTTAAATGGAGATGTCCCTTTAATAGAGGTGAAAATAACAAAGATTATATGAGCGTTTTGCCGACCGGGACCAGGAGACGCGTCCTCTTAATGGAGGTGTCCTTTTCATAGAGATGATAATAACAAAGATAAAATGAGTGTTTTCCCGCGCCCGAAACCAGGAGAAGTGTCCTCTTAATGGAGGTGTCCCTTTAATAGAGGTGATAATAACAAAGATTACATAAGCGTTTTGTCGGCCGGGAGCAGAAGTGTCCCCTTAATGGGGTTGCCTCTTTAATAGAGGTGATAATTACAAAGATTGTAAGAGCGTTGGCCAGGAGAAGTGTCCCCTTAATGGAGGTGATACTAACAAAGATTATACGAGCGTTTTGTCGGTCGGGAGCAGGAGAAGTGCCCCCGTAATGGAGCTGTCCCTTTAATAGTTGTGAAAATAACAAAGATTATATGAGCTTTTTGTCGGCCGGGACCAGGAGAAGTTTTCTCGTAATAGGGGTGTCCCTTTAATAGAGGCGAGATTCCACTGTATACACTTATTCATTTTTAACTATGTATGCCATTTTCAGCTTACCGGACGTCTGAGGGGAAAATAACTGACAGTCTTATGGGAGACCTGGAACCAGACGATGTTCCTGAAACCAGACTTCTTCTAAGAGTTTAACACTTTCATTTGCAATATAACTGCGGATATTTTTAACGCAAGGAAGTAAAAAATAATTTTCAAGTTTCATTTGTATGAAAAATAAACATTTTAACCAACCAGAATAGGAAAGTACTGAAAGGACGTACTGCTCAATGACTTTAATCCGAATGATCAAACATAACGAGCCAGACGCTCTTAGCAACCAAAAAATAGCTAGACCTCACTCTGAGATATAGGGCAATTTGCCCTATATCTCAGAGGGAGGTCTTGTAACTTCCAGCATGCTAATGTAATCAAATCCCTTCTGAACACCATTTCTGTTCCACTTAAAGCGTGAACTTTTGCACCAAGGCGTTATAATCTTCAGGCGTGGAAATTCATTTCATGCACGTTTTTAACTATCTTTATGAGGGTTTTAGAGATCTTGCTGCAGTTTGACAGGAAATTGCTTGTGGGATGTAGCTTTGAAACAAAAACTCTTTATGGTTTTTATGAAGTATCTTCATGATGGGCACAATAAATTTAATGAAGGGTCCTGGCATTAGAAACACAACAATAACAGGAAAAAGTCAGCCGCTTAGATATCTGCAAAACAAGAAATTTAGATTTTCGTTGGTTTTGTACGACTGCATATTAAACAGCGCGGACGAGTATGGAAGTGAACTCTGTCCGGAAATTTTCACGGTGTATTCAAACTAAGCGAAATGTAGCGATTCGGCAATTATGATTGTAGTTGCAACATTCAGAAGTAGTTCAGAATCAACGGAAACACAGCAACCTGGGTACAAATATAAACATTGTTTTGCGGTAAACAAGACAACCAAGTCGGCGTTCTATAATTATTGAACTTGAAGTTCGGCTCATCCTCGGTGTGAGAACCTGTGAAACTCGTGAAACTCACGAGTGACGTAAAATAAAGAAAACAAAAGGCATAAAACAATAGAGCCAACTGGGAATGCAATACAACAAAGGTGAAAAACAAAGGAAAAAGTCACAGGTTCTTACACCGAGGTAAACCCTGAAGTTCGGTGTAACACTTAGTTCGTATTAAAGACGGCCATTGCTAAATGTGGATTTCCTCTGTTTACCTGTCTGTTACGGCTCACACAAAGAAAATAGGAAGCGAAATTATTGTTGACAGCATTTTTGGGATAACAGCTGTAATAATTTTATTGTAATGCTTGCTTTGTTGCACACAACAAATACTCAAACCTGGGTGAACCAGAGAGAATACAGAACAATTTGCCTAGATTTTACATGCGTCTGAAAATGTTGATTAATGCTATATTTCCTTTGAGCGCTCAGGCATACGGCGATGCCAGGACTAAAACCTGGGTGAACCATAGAGGATATATATAACATTTGCCTAGATTTCACGAGCGTCTCAAAATATTGATTAATGTTATATATCCCTTGAGCGCTCAGGCATACGGCGATGCTAGGACTCAAACCTGGGTGAACCAGAGAGGATATATACATTTGCCTAGATTTCACGTGCGCCTCAAAATATTGATTCATGTTATATATCCCTTGAGCGCTCAGGCATAAGGCGATGCCAGGACTTAAACCTGGGTGAACCAGAGAGGATATATATTAAACATTTGCCTAGATTTCACGTGCGTCTCAAAATATTGATTAATGTTGTATATCTCTTGAGCGCTCAGACATACGGCGATGCCAGGACTCAAACCTGGGTGAACCAGGGAGGATATATAACATTTGCCTAGATTTCATGTGCGTCTCAAAATATTGGTTGTTTAATATCCCAAATTAATTTTCATCATATTCCTGAGTGACACAGAAAGGCGAATTAAGCCGAGCAACAGCAACATCCAGATCGTCCTTGTAAACTCTCCGATCAAAAAATCCGCCATTGTTTTACGCTGCAAGCTGAACCGTGGTAGAAACGCCGCGTATCTTCGAATTTAGAACAAACCAGTCTCTCAAATCTCTTACCGTAGGCAGCTCAAATCGTCGAATGTCAAAGACATCCATCGATGCACTCGCGGGAAGGATGACCCAATTTTCCCGCTCTTCTCATATAACTTTTTTTATTAAAATCCAACCTCCTAAAATGTCAAAAAGCAATCGAACCCTTCAAAAATGACAGGCTGACTAGCCTGTGAACAGGCTTCTTTTTTGGGGAATTGGGTTAGGTTGAAATAGGCGAGCGAAGTGAGCCAAGCGCGGACTGGGGAAGAGGGAAGGGGAACCCAATTCCCCAAAAAGAAGCCTGTTCACAGGCTACAGGCTGACCTCCACAGGAGTTTCTACACAATCTGATAACGTACAAGATTAATTGTCAAACGCTGCAGCTATCCGGAAACCGCAAATCATATACGAAGACGGCTGCTAAGCAGTTCTATGATGTCACTTCATAGCAACCAGACCTTACGTTTTTTTAACTTCCGGATCACTCTGGCTCGTTATGTCGCAAATCAATCGTGAAAACGACTTAATTAAAGTATTTATTGTTAAAAACCTTTAAAACATTCGCACCATTATGATTCTGCACTTTAAAACATTCGCCGTATATTCTGCGCTATAAAATATTCTCTGTATATAATTAGTATTACGAGGCAATGTTTTCCTGCAACTTGCAACGCAACGCTGACGAGAGCTGTTGCAAGAGAAGTTGCGGATGAAATAGCGCATATAACACACTTTCTTCGCAACTTGTCTCATATCGAAAAATTGCGTTCCAAGTTTCCTTGTTTCGCAATTCTCTCGCTGCGCTGCAAGTCGCAAGGAGGCATTGCTTGGTGTAACAGCACCTTGATGGAAAGGAGTTTGATACGAGCTAAACTGCTGTGTAAACTGCGTACGAACGCATGCGACGCTTACTACTACTTAGAGCTTTTTGCTTACTACTAACTTACTTACTTACATACGTAAGTAAGTACGTACGTACCTACGTACGTACTTACTTACTTACTTATGGAAAGGAGTTTGATGCGAGATTAGCTGCTGTGTAAACTGCGTACGAACGCATGCGACGCTTACCACAACTTAGAGGTTTTTACTTACCACTTAGGTATGGATTTAATGGAGCCGAAACCAATTGTGGAATTGCACACATTTTAGGCATCCTACTGATGAACAGTTACGGAATTCAGATATGTGTAGTAGCCACATTTATTTGAAGTTTGTCCCCTTTGAATGGAAAGGAGTTTGATGGGAGATTAGTTGTTGTGTAATATGCGTACGAACGCATGCGACGCTTACTACTACTTAGAGCTTTTTTTAATACTTACTTATGGAAAGGAGTCTGATACGAGATTAGCTGCTGTGTAAACTGCGTATGAACGCATGCGACGCTTACTACTACTTAGAGCTTTTTTGCTTACTACTTACTTACTTATGGAAAGGAGTTTAGCGAGATTAGCTGCTGTGTAAACTACGTACGGACGCATACGACGCTTACTACTACTTAGAGCTTTTTGTTTACTACTTACTTATGAGAAGGAGTTTGATACGAGATTAGCTGCCGTGTAAACTGCGTACGAACGCATGCGACGCTTACTACTTCTTGGGGCTTTTTGCTTTCTACAGTACTGCAAATGAAAATAGCAAAATAGTTCCTACGAGACACTGGTATAGGCCCGTTTACATATGAGATTTTTGTCGCGCTCTCCAATGCAACTTTTGTCGCAAGTGCAAACAAGCAGCGATTTCCTGTGCGTTTCGGGTGTGACATTTGCTTTGATTTACTGTGATTTCTCTAAAATCGCCCCCAAGTTGCACCAGGTTTCGAACATGTTCGAAACCTCTGCGACATCGCGCGACAAATCGTTCCCAAATCGCACTGAAATCGCCAATAGTTTACACACGCGATTTGAAGATGCAACTTGCGCGCAACAAAATTGCAACGAAACGTGCGACAAAAATTGCATAAAAAAATTGCCTGTGTAAACTGGCCTTAATAAAGTGTCCTGGCAATAAAGTAATAAAGTGTTCTTCCGTCCAACGATTTAAGTGAAGTCACCAGTAAAATTAGTGCAAAAGTTGCACCAACGGGCCTTGAATAGACGCATATGCTAAGTTACTTGTGTCACAGAAAGCAGATACCACGCAGCTCTTAACAACCTCTAATTTAATTATTTTTCCTCGCGAAGCAAGGGCCGAAGGCCCGAGCGCAGCGATGTTTATAAATTTGTCGCGCGGATACGCGTGGAATCGCGCGTGGATCGCTTTAGGGCGATGAAATCTCGGTTTTCCTTTAAATATATCGCTTTGGTGTCCTGCAGTTGCCTAGCAACAGAGGAATCGCGACCGCCGACAATGGCGAAGGTTACTACTTCAAGTAAGCCTATAGGAGCATGGTAAACAGAGATGGCGGACGGTAAACCGACGCGAACCCTCGAAAGTACATTCTACCAACGTTTTTGGTTTCAATGGCAACAAAGTGGAACCGCGAATAGACCGCGAGCTGTCGCCCTTTTCTCCTCAGTACCACGCGCGAGAGCGTACACTTGTAATTATGCAAATTGCCGTAAAAACGAGAATGGATTCGTTCCTCGCAGATCGTATGTCACGCCATTCTCGGATCGATCGCGCAAATTTTCGGCCATCGGTGCACCCTCCACCAAGCTTCGCGAGGTTCTGCGAAAAAATAATAATCACGACCCGCTCCTACTGCTGCAAAACCATTTACTCTATGGAAACGTGAGATTATTCCATACAAAATATTCTTGGCTTGCACTGGCGTCATATCATGTCATATCAAAATTCAGAAGCATTAAAAAACAGATATCGATTTCAAAATGATTTCGGAATTACAGAGAGTTTAAATCTACACATCTGGGCCAAATGTTGATACGCCAGAGCATTTCGTAATAGCTTAACGAGGATTATATATTTTTTAGTTAAAATGTACGGAGCGGTCATCTTGGTGTGCCACTTCAGTACACCAACATGGCTGCCAAAACTTCAATTTCATAATTACGAAAAAAATCTCATCACAAAACATAAGTTACATTAAATCGGCTTGTAATGAAAAAAAAAAAAATAACTATTAACTGATTCAATTTTGTTGATTTTCACAGCTTATCTGAAATAGCGTGACGAATTGCGTGACACGTTTAAAATCTTTACAAATCGAAAGCAAAACATCGTTAAAACCTGAAACGTTTTGTGAAGGATTGAAATACTGGTATCTACATACCATGTTAGAAACAGCAGGATGTAGGATGGAAAGTCATGTGCAAGCCAAGAATAGACAATTCCTACACTTGCAGACTATGATAACGAAAAGGAAACGTTATGCGTGTCACCATGAGAGTTACAATGGAACCTCGTCAATCCGGCCATCACTGGGCCACCGAAATCTGGGCGTATTATCGAGGTGGCCGTATTAACGAAGTTCTGTTTATATTTCGGCTAAAAATATAAAATATTATACAATGAAACATATTGCTGCTTTTAGCAGCGTTTTATTATTTTTTCACCAAAAAAGGTGAAAAAACGCATTTTTGTTCAAAAATGGCTTGACCTCAGGCTACTTATGATGTCAAATCTTATTACCATAGCAACCGAGTGTCTCCAAACCGTTCTAAAATGTGTCTCTAGGATAAATGAACAGCTACTGAAGAAGGCTTGAGCTAACAATAAACGTTCTTGAAAAAACGGAGAAAAACCTTGAGGGGGTGGCGAAATTTACCACAATAGCTGGATATACGTCATGTAGACCTGCGGATATCGAAAACTTTAGACCATATTTGCGTAGTGTATCAATGTAATGAATTATAATATGTAATATCAAAAAAAGAGACGATTAATGTACACTGGCCGTTTTTTTTTATGCTAGAGACGTTAAAGTTAAATGCGTCTGGTATAAAAACGGGACGCATTAAAGTAGACGGCCAAACAGAAAAAAAAATTAAAACAAGCTATTCTCGGAATTGACTGGACACGACTAAACTCGTCGCCAAATAAATTTTACTTTAAAGTCGTCAGACGTTAAATCCGTCTGGCTTATTTTCCGTTTTTACACTAGACGACTTTAACTTCACAGACGATATTAACGTCTCCGATCTCTAGCATGAAAGCGGCCATTTTTATACAACCACGTGCACGCGTATATCTGCCTTCTCACAGTATGCAAAAGCATCATATAAATGGCCGTTTTTATGCTAGAGACGTTAATATCGTCTGAGACGTTAAAGTCGTCTCGAGACGACTTTAACGTCTCAGTATAAAAACGGAAAATAAGCCAGACCTATTTTAACGTCCGACGACTTTAACGTACGTCTTATTTTAAGTGCGTCGTTCAGACGCACTTAACAGACGACGTCTCAGACATTAAATACGTCTAGTATAAAAACGAGACGGCCCTGACTGGGACGAATTTAGCCCTATTTGTATATTCGCGTTCTTACAATTTATTTGGCGACGAGTTTAGTCGTGTCCAGTCACTTCCGAGAATAGCTTTTTCTAGAAAATATTGTGTTTTTCTGTTTGGCCGTCCACTTTAATGCGTCCCGTTTTTATTCCAGACGCATTTAACGTCTGAGACGTTAAATTTAACGTCTCCAGCATAAAAACGGCCATTTAACGTTCATGTTTTACTGTCCAAATGCCATGCGGTATTACAAACACCACCTGTTGTAGTTAAAATCATTCCGCGGTAGGTATTTTTTTTTCTAACTAGGTGATTTTTTTTTAACTAGGTAATTGTTTTCTATAAAAAAAAAAAAAAACAAGATAAAAAGTATCCATCCCTCCCTCTTATTACCCCCGTAATGCCATAATGAGTCTACTACCATCTATCTACATGTACCTCCTGGAATATCTGCAGTGAAAATGTGAAATATATATATTTTTATAGCAATTACCTGGAGTTGAACTCTCTACCTTCAGTTCTACAGTCCACTTATACACCTCTACACCACTACACCACACAGGACAAAGTTAACAAATTGATTTAACTTCTTTGTATTATTGCTAATTATTGGTCCCAGACTCCCCTGGGCCAACATTTAATTTGTGCAAAACTAAAACTAGTTTCCAAGGAATGTCCATTTTTATTTGTTGTGTTACTCTCCAACTGTAATTCCGTTTTTTGACCCTATTAACAATTTCCAACACCTTAAATAACCATAACAAACCTAACCCTAACCCTAAGCTAAACCTAACTTCACACAAAACTAACCGTAACCCTAAAATAACACCAACCATCGCAGATAACCTAGGTTTTATACACCGAATGCGAATATCGCCGTCAGGTAGTTTGTTCTTGGTTGGCCAATTTTTTAGAGAAATTAATAACATCACGTACACAAGTGCTGCACAAGTGCTGCTAAGTGTATGATCTTGCAAGTTTGAGTGTTTTTGGTTTAACTCTATTCAGCCTGGGGGGGGGGGGGGGGGGAGATACAAAGTACCCGCGCTAACTTTCAACATTCATAACTTCTTTAATATAGTATTCAAACGCCATCAAACTTTGTGACTTTTCCTAGAATCTATCTGGCAACAATTTCATATGACAATTTATTGATCACGTGACTTGATGTTTCCATGGCAACAACATTTTGACAGCCATGTTTTTTGAAATTTGCATATTTGTACCTTTGAATGAAGAAAAACAACGTTTATTGGTACAACTTTTATAGTTTTACGTCATTTAGCGTTTATTTATTGGTTTTGATTAATTTTGAGTCAATTTGGGCGGTTTTTAAGAGGTTTTTAAAAAATTCAGAAATCCAAGATGGCGGCCGTATAACTAATTACCTAATAACTACGTCATATGACGTCATCGTTCCATTGTGCGGACCGCAAAGCAGACAGTTTTGGACGTACTATGTACCCTGTAGGTTTCATTGTCATAGCCTTAATGTTCTTGAAGTTACGAGGGGGGCACATTGTGCCCCCCCCCCACCCAGGCTCAAAAACTCCAAAAAAGCCCAGGCTAAATAGCATACTATTCGCGACAGTCCCTTTCACGCTTGCTTAATAAGAGATGGAGATATGCGACCGTGCTTGAGAGAGTAGGAAGTGAAAACGGATAGGGAAAGGGAGGGAGGGGAAAGTAAAGCACGGAGGCATAGGAGGCAAGCGCGAAAGAGAGAGATAACAGGTACGGTTGCCAACAACTGGAGGATTCTTACTTGAACTGGGCCGAAATTAGATGCACAGCTCTTATTTATACTCGCTCTGTAAGGGACTGGAGCGAATAGCATACTATTCGCGACAGTCCCTTTCACGCTTGCTTAATAAGAGATGGAGATATGCGACCGTGCCCAGACGTCAAACGTTACAATGGCCTAACACCAAATAACCCGAGACACTTGCCAACACTCAAACCTAAAACCCCAAACCATAAAATCCCATCCAACCACCCAAATCTAAAGGAGACATGGCGAGACAGCAACTCCGATGGTCCTGTAAAACGAAGGTCTTGTACAGTATTCATGTTATAGGATGCGGTAGGAGCAAGCATGGCACCAACCAAAATGAGAAAGAAATCAGAAAACTAGAAAACTCTTTTGAGGGTGTCTTTAAGTAGCATAAGCAGAGGACAAAGCAAAGCTCTACAATTGAAAAGGACGGTTATACTCTGTACATGACAAATATATATGATATAAAGGCTGCCAGCCCTTGCATGAGTGGCGAACTGGATATAATGTCGAGGAAAACGTAAACGATTGTGCGCGGGAAACTTACGAGAGAACCCACCCAAGGGATGGCAACCTGAGCGTCAGTAATCCGACTAGGGCATTAGACACCCTTTCAGGCTACCATGGGAAAATAAGGAATCGAGATAAATGGCGCGGGAGAAGGCGCGGAACGAAACAAACTCCGCAAATGACAGGGAAATAAAGAGTAAACGGAAAGTAATACGTATAACTACCCAAAGTATGTAAACTTCGAGTTTAACACCAAGATAAACAAACGAACCATAAAATCCACTAATAAAGGCGGAACGCACAATAAAAGAGTGCTAAACCGGGTAGAACTGGCAGCAATAATATAGAAAAGGAAACAATAAGATGCCAAAGACATGAAAAATAACGATTCTGCCAAATTTAAAACATAAAAATAAATACAAGAACAAGCAGACCCAGGGTAATAAAAACCAATGTATACAAACTTCAACGGAACTGAGCGAAGCATGTCACAGACTCGATGTCTGTAAGGCAAAGTACTAATAACAAAAACTTGACAGACAAAGGTGTATAAACCTCGAAAGCACTACACAAACCAGATATTTGTGAGGCAAAGTACTCATATTAACAAAACGTGACAAATAAAGGCGTACAAACTTCAAAGACACTGCACAAACCCGATGTTTGTGGATGAGGCAAAGTACGCATAATAAAGGCGTCACGAATAAAGGCGTACAAACTTCAAAAGCACTACACAAACCCGATGTTTGCGAGGCAAAGTACGCATTAACAAAACGTCACAAATAAAGGCGTACAAACTTAAAGGCACTGCACAAACCCGATGTTTATGAGGCAAAGTACGCATAATAAAGGAGTACAGACTTCAAAAGCACTACACAAACCCAATGTTTGCGAGTCAAAGAACGCATAACAAAACGTCACAAATAAAGGCGTACAAACTAAAAAGCACTGCACAAACCCGATGTTTGTGAGGCAAAGTACGCATAACAAAACGTGACAAATAAAGGCGTACAATTTCAAAAGCACTGCACAAACCCGATGCTTGTGAGGCAAAGTACGCATAACAGAGCGTGACAAATAAAGGCGTACAAACTTCAAAGGCACTGCACAAACCCGATGTTCGCGTGGCAAAGTACGCATAACAAAACGTGACAAATAAAGGCGTACAAACTTTAAAGGCACTGCACAAACCCGATGTTTGTGAGGCAAAGTACGCATAATAAAGGCGTACAAACTTTAAAAGCACAGCACAAACCCGGTGTTTGTGAGGCAAAGTACGCATAATAAAGACGTACAAACTTCAAAAGCACTACACAAACCCGATGTTTGCGAAGCAAAGTACGCATAACAAAACGTCACAAATAAAGTCGTATAAACTTTCCTGAAAGTACTGCACAAACCCGATGTTTGTGAGGCAAAGTACGGCGTACAAACTTCAAAAGCACTGCACAAACCCGATGTTCGTGAGGCAAAGTACACATATTAACAAAACGTCACAAATAAAGGCGTACAAACATCAAAAGCACCTCACAAACCCGATGTTTGTGAGGCAAAGTACGCATAACAAAACGTGACAAATAAAGGCGTACAAACTTCAAAAGCACTGCACAAACCCGATGTTTGTGAGGCAAAATACGCATATAAACAAAACGTCACAAATAAAGGCGTACAAACTTCAAAAACACCTCACAAACCCGATGTTTGTGAGACAAAATACGCATAACAAAACGTGACAAATATAGGCGTAAAAACGTTTCAAAGCACTGCACGAACCAGAGGTGTTTGTGAGGCAAAGAACGCATATAACAAAACGTCACAAACAAGCGCACAAACTAAGGGACCCGAGGGAAAAGCACTGCACCAACCCAATGTTTGCGAGGCAAAGTACGCATAACAAAACTGGACAAATACAGGCGTACAAACTAAAATGGGAAATGAGGGAAAAGCACTGCACAAACCCGATGTTTATGAGGCAAAATACGCAAAAAATAAACGTACAAACATAAAAAGCGTACAAACTGAAAGGGGGGAACCGAGGGAAGAGTACTGCACAAACCCGGTGTTTGCGAAGCGAAGCACGCAAAGCAATATAAATAGCTCAACAACCAAATATAAAAGCGTGTAAATTCCATAAAAGCTGTAGGGAAGCGAAAAACTTTAGAAAGAAACGAGGCTAGCGGATAAGGGACAAGGAGCAGGGTGAGGAGATAAAAACCGGCGAGCACGTGGAGCCGCGGGGGAACAAGCGACGAAACGGCTAAACAGCCGGACAAATACTAAAGAAAAGTTTACCAGTATAATGGTTCTGGTTAGCTGGGCCTGGTTGAGGCGTTTGAGCTGACTGAAGAAGCGTTTCAACTGTCTGGAACTACCTCCGCCACGGGAGCTTGCTCGCTGGACATGGTGAGAACACGAAGGTAACAGCACCAAAGGATTCTTACTTGAACTGGGCCGAAATTAGATGCACAGCTCTTATTTATACTCGCTCTGTAAGGGACTGGAGCGAATAGGGTTAACGGTTGCAAAGTTATAGCTCACTGAAATTGTAAGCATTTGTATGAGAAAAGAAATTCTATCCTCACTAGCCTCGCTTTCATGTTTTCCCCAAAATTTGATTGCCTGTAACTTCACCTAAAATAAGAATATTGCCTTGAAAATGCACACAATGAATTATTTTACCTGATCTTTATCATTATCTAATTGCTTTTGTTTTCTTGAGAACCTGTCCAAACAAAAAATTGTTGGACGGTCATATTTACATTCGGTGTATGTCAAATAAAGAAACAGGTAAACTGGGTAAAAAAAATAACCTAGTTAAAAATATTTCACTAGAATTTCAAAATTTAAAAAAAAAACTACTTAAAAGAGTAAAAGAAAATAAAACTAGTGATAAATTAAATTTACCTGAAAAAATCAAAGGGCTCATAAAGCCATCTCGTTAATGCGTTAGAACGCGAGGTTAATAAAAAAAAAGAAGAATCTTGATAGTGAATATGGTAAAGATGGCTTTGTAGAATCAGACATTATGTAGAAAATGGGAGGTGCAGTAGTCAACTATAGAGAAGATTGAGAGAAAGTTTGAAAATTCGTGTTGGTGCAAGTCAATAAAAGTTATGAGCAACAAAGAATCACGAGTGTGAATGTAAATAATTTTTATGTTAGTGAAGTGAAAGTGAAAGACTTTTTTCCTCCTTGCTAGCTAATTGAAGATGAAAATGTGTTGTTGGGTCAATTTGCACAGTGCATTTTCAGTTATTCATTGTCTATTTTCTGTTGGGATACAGTATTTGACAATAGAAAAGACTTTCTAACTCAAATACAATAGGTTGCCGCAATTTCAAAACAATTAAAAGCCCACAAACCTATCAAGTGATCGATAATACGTCATGTGCAGTGACTTTATATCTGATAAAAACAGTCCTATAAATTAGTATGTGGTATTTTTTTGTCAGAGAATTTTTATCGTAGTTATAGGTTGCGCTTCTGGCCTTTTAATTGCGATATGGCCCTTAGGCCTCGCTTTCATGCTAACGTCGTAAGTGTGTATTTTTAACAGACATCGCTCCATCAGCGATTTCGTTTTCAACTCTTCAGCAGTATTCAAAAATAGAACAAAAGTCAAAATTTATGGTATTTTGCTGTTCCTACTCTTGCATAATGAAACGGAAGGTTTTGTAGTTAGCTAAATCAGTAAATAAGTATCAGTCTGCTGTTTTATATATTTTGACGTGAAAAATGGCGGGGAAATGTTGATCACGTGGTTACTTATATAGAAAATATTGGGCCTGGAGCGGGTAAACAGGACACCACTCCTAGCAGTCACTTTTTTAGTTTCCCTTAGATCGAAATGAGGTTCATGACAGGCCTACACCGACTCTGCTATGTGGTTTTGCGGTTGCGATGCGTTTATATTAGCTTTCAAAGTTTGGCTGTTATGAGTATGTCGTTTAGTGATTTACGTCTCTTGTATGATATGATAGGCGGCGTTTTGTAAATAGTTTTCAGGAATGGTTGGTTTTGAACGGAACTCCATCATACTCATCCATCATACTCATCAGTATTTGTTTAACCCTATTCAGACTGGGCTTTTTTAGGCAATTTGTGACTGGGGAGGGGGCTCCTCGGACCTCCCCTTTATATCTCTGGAACCAGTAAGGCTAGGACCATGAAATTTTCACACAATGTTTACCTCCATACAAGGAAACTTCACACCCAGTTTTGACCTGCCACACACAATCATGACGTCACAATGACGTCATTTTTTTCCGATGATTTTTTGATATTTTTCCATCCAGATACTTAAAATATCAAATGTAACTGTAAAATCATCTCTTTAATATTAAAACATAATAAATAAAAACAAGGACACACTTGTAAAGCGAGAAAAAGCAAAAAAAGGCGATAAAACTATAATTTTAAAATTATTGTCCGCCATCTTGGATTCGCCATCTTGGATCCGCCATCTTGGATTTCCTTTTTTTTTTGTTTAAATTAAAATTTAAAAAATATCTAAAATTGAAAAGGATCAGAATGTATAAAACACGTATCAAACTAATGTTTATTATCCAAACAATGAACTTAGAAGCGTTATTTAATAAATAGTACAAAATGTTTGTTTATAAGTAAAAGAGAGCAAAAATGTACCTACCCCTCCCCCCAAATATTTGATGTTAAAAATTTTTGATGTCTTTCAAGAACTAGTCCCAAGAAAAAACTATTCTAACAAGAAAATGCTCTATAAGTCAAAGAACAGGATCTCAAAATAAAAAATTCACCATATTTTAATATTTTGAAAACCTATGTGTCAAAAACCGGTTGCCATGGCAACCTGGCTAATCACACTGACATGTTATGGATACCAAAATGTCCCTAGATAAATTCTAGGAAAAGTCAGAAAATTTCAGCCTCAAAGCTATTTCGGTGTAAGAGTTATCACAATTTTACTGGAAGGGGGGGATTCGAAAAGCCCCCCCCCCCCCCCCCCCAGTCTGAATAGGGTTAAGGTTTTTCAGTCGTGGGTGAAATGTTGTGACAAAAGGCATTATTATTTCGTGAGTTTTTTCTTTTTGTTTTTTTTTATATTAATTCCGATTGCGTTCCGGCAAAAGTGAAATTCAGAATACCAGTGCATTTAGGAGGGTGCTAATGGGGTTCACAGTTAACTGACAATTGCCCAAAAATATAGTAGTTAACTGATATTTTGCCAAGTAGTTAACTGATAAATGAAAAGTTAACAGTTAAGTGACATTCTATTAATTATACTAAATTAACGATTGTTGTTGTTAATAAAAGCAACATAGTTTTTTTCCTTACAGCAAAGCTATTTTGTGACATTTACCTGTCCCGCTGCGTGACCAGGTGACATATTAACTGATATTATATGCGAAAGGTACCAGGGTCGTAGAGCGTTGACCTTGATCTCCGTGATGGCGTCGAGTGGCGTGGTCAAAGTTATTCAGAGTTTTTATCGAGATGATGACAAAGGATCGGCATTCGAACGACACAGAGGTCGCATACCGTTTGACACGACAAAGC
The DNA here is from genome assembly GCA_022457155.1 of Cladopsammia gracilis. Lineage (NCBI taxonomy): Eukaryota > Metazoa > Cnidaria > Anthozoa > Scleractinia > Dendrophylliidae > Cladopsammia > Cladopsammia gracilis. The sequence continues at coordinate 896,195 of JAJGOT010000241.1, read as the reverse complement.
ACAATTTAATGGACATAGCTTGTAAACATTTGGTCGATTTCATGGGAATCAAACAACAAGCGGAAAGTTTGGACTCGGTGTGTTTGATGTTTCGATTAGAGAAGATCGACGGGAAAGCTGTTACAAAGGCTCAGTTGGAAATGGAGCTACCTTTTCTAATGGGAAATGCGACAAGTGAGATACATGGTGTGTTTTTTGTTTGGATTCGTCTTTTTGTTTGGAATTTTGTCCAGCACGCGAACGCGGGTTGACCCCTGGGTTGACCACACGATCCCTTTTCAGTGTTAGATTAAATGAGTAAGATTTCTGATTACAGTAAAACCTGTATTAAGCAGACTCCAAAGTAAGTGGACATACCGTATTTTATTGGACACAAGCATCAGTGAGTTTCGATTTTTTCCTTCCCATACTCTCTGTGTACGACATCATAATGATCCTTATTACGGTTTTGGAAGCCATCTTGACAGGTGAGAAATTATAGTTTTTTGTATGAGAATCTAATGTCCAATAATTTTCGTAAAGCGGCTGTTTGAAAAAAATATATATAAACTAAAGCTACACGGCAAAGAGTTCTACTGATAAATTTTGGGGGCCTGTTGCTTGTTTTAGTATTCCATACATTTCTCTGTAATTTTTCCCGAGAAATTTTAGTCGCTGGGAAGAAAAATATTTGCAGAGAAATGTACATGTATTCGAAAGGTGACAGGCCAAACACGAACACCGCTAGTCGCAAAAAGTATAAAGAAGCCTTTAGAATTGCTTTTCCAAGACGTTCTACGAGATATTTGTTGCCTTTCGATCATCAAAATACTGAAAATTGAATTGTGACTACAATTGTAGTCACTATTATCTCTTTGTCTCAGTTTAGCATGCTCGATATGTATTGTATGACCCCTTGATGATCTTTGGGATATAAATCTCTTAACCGACGATAGTTTTATGCTGTGTAGCCATTTATAGCGGAGCACTCGCCGGACCGAAGGCCCGGCTGCGCAGCCCCATACTCTTAGAACCTATGCCCGTCATTTTTCATGGTCATGGTTAGCGGAATGTTTCGCGGGCGCGCGTGTGCCCGCCTTCCGCCGTCGCGCAGGACCAGACTACTGTAGCTCCGTCGCGCAGGACTAGCTCGACTGGTAGGCTTCGAAGTCGTTTCGTTTCATTTAGGTGCGATTCGATCGACCACCAGGGTCGGGGCATCTCGTGCTCCCACCTTTCAACCACATTGTAGCCAAGCATCGTGATGATCCGATTGATTTGCACAGTTCTTTCGAAGGCTTGCTCCATTGTGATTGTGTTGCCTTTACGATCCTTTCTGAGCACTTCATTTCTTTGTTCTGGCCTTGGAAAGCACTTACGACAACCGTGCCAGTAGCAGCCATGATACTGAAATACGGTTTTGCTTTCTGGGTGATAGCCGTCAACTTTGTAGCGTCCAATGGTGCGCTCACCCTGGATCCAGAGGTCCGTTCTCTGAATATCGTGAGTGAAATTAACCGCATAAACGGTTAGAAGAAGCTCGCGAGACGGACCTCTGGTCACTCGAATATACAACCTCATTTCCATGCGAGGATCTAGTTCAGAATCTGAACTAGGTCGCTGATTGGTTTCTCCTACTTGTTTCCAGACTCTACCCGGAGTTAATGATGCAACAGCAATTTCGATTGGCTGGACCAAAACAATTCGCCACGGGCGCGTAAAAACCGGTTTCCCAAAGTGAAGCCACACAAACAACAATGGCGGACGTAGGTAGAGATTGCGGCTTTTTGCGATCTTTAAGAAACGCTGTGGATTACTCTTTAGTATCCAAATTTTCAAAATATCAGAGAACTAAAGCCAGTTCAGAAAGAAGCGCTGTTGAAATTTATTCAGCGCAAGGATGTCTTGAAAAGAGGTGTTGACAGGCCAGACACGACTTATTAATTCGTGTTATCGTGGAGTGTGACCTTTAGAGTTTTGTTTGAACGAGGAAAATTTTTATCTCTAGCACTTTGGCGTGCTTTGGAGCTGAAGGTATTCCCTCGCTGAACGATTTCGCTGGCCACTGGTAGGTGACAGGAAGAGAAATAGGTGCACTGGATTAATTGCGTGGGGATATCAAGGATTCTTTGTTTGTTAAATCTCTCGCCATCGGTTGTATCCAGAAAGTTTTATTACTTCTTTGTCTGAGATTAATGTTTGTTTGCTAGGACAATAAAATCTGCTATCTCCTTTTTCTCAACACTCTACAGTGAAAAAAATGTCATCGATGTATCTTTTCCACTGGAGTGGATTTGATTTAATATTTCTGTCTCGACCGCGGAATATTGTCACCAGATTTAATGTAAACAAACAGACACGCGTTGGTCCCAAAGGCTTAAAACCGGTTTGGTGAGATATCCGATCCACAAATCGCATGGAAATGAGGTTGTGTACTCGAGTGCCCAGAGGTTTTTATTTTTTTCTCGGCGCGTTGCGCCTCGTAGTCGCGGCTTCGCCGCTCAAACTCGCCGTTTTCACTAAAAAATAAAAACCTCTGGCACCCAGGGTATGGTGCGCTCGCCTCCATGGCCGCATCTGTGGTGGTGGATGTAGATACCCCGCTGTCGGGCCTCATACTCTAGCCAGCAGGTTGCTTTGATACCAAAACTGGCTTCTGGATAAAACGCCTTTTCAAAAGCTGACTCAGGAGCAAGGATCTGATTTCCAGGGCAGGCAATATTAGTTTGCCCGCGAGTGCACGTCTTGGCGTGGCGTGCTAGGTTATCAGCCCGTGTGAACCTAGCCAAACAATCGCCACAAGTGTAGTCGTTTGTGACTTTGTTTATGTCAGTGATCAAGAAGGCATGTGCATCGTAAATGCCGATAGTCATCGTAGGGGTGCCAACCTTGTCATAGTGTGAAGGTGTATAACTCAAAGCAAAGTCGCCGTTATCTGTAACAGTGTAAGCGGCAATCCCTTGTTTAAAGTGCCTTTCAAGCAAGTGAAACTTTTGTAAAGTAACAACATTGCCATTAGGGCGAACTCTAGGATTTGTAGCAAAGAAGCTTTGCGCTAGTGCTCTGGCTCTGCGAGTGTTATCCCTTTTATGAGCGCCTTGATGAACAGCCAAACACCGAAAGATGCAAAGATCGTCGTTGTAAGTATCAAGAGAGATGACTTCTCTTTTGTTACGAAGCCAGTCGGGCAACTCGCCAAGACCGATTTGCAAAGGTTGTCGATCTAAAATCGCTTTGGCCTCAACAAAGACAGCGCTTTCGAAAACCCATTTCGTATTAGGTCTGTCGATTGTTTCACCTTGAAGACGAAGCTCTTCTTGTTGTTGCAACCATCGTTTCGTTTGCGATAGTTTAGAAAACCAATGGCTGTTGTTGTTTTTATAGTAAACGGTGTGTTCACCGGTTTCGATATTTCGCAACTTGAAGGCAAAGCTAAGGTTAACTTTATGCCTTGTGCGAACAGATTGTTTGATTTTGTTCATAATTTGGGGTACAAGAGGTCTTGTAAGGCCCTGAGTAAAGCGCCAGTTTATTGTTCACTGTCTTCGCCCATGTCTGCCTTGTGCACCCTGTTCGCCCCGATCATAAATTTCAACAATCCGATTAGGCATCAGAAAGGCCCCCATACGCTCTCGATCCAAAGTGTCAACCCTGCGAGGTCCTCGTTGCGAGGCGCTCTCAAAAAGGGTTTTCTTTCTTGAGCGTCAAGCCAATCAATCAACTCGCGCTGACTGATTTGTTTGAAAGCACCTTGTTCGTTGTTCAGCTCTCTCGCCATATATATATGTTTTATTTTTTTTTAAACTGATGACCAAGACAAGTCACCGGTTTTATATACAAAGGGGGCCCTTTTGTTCAATTGGCAATACCACGGCGCCCGTTGCTTCGCAAATTGGTTAGGCCCTGTAACAACTTAAAAATATAAAAGGTCCCGGAGTAGTATATAGGGAGACAGCTCAAATGCGGGTTTTCTGAAGGGTTAATTCACCCCTACGGAGGGCTCCCACACCCTTTCGCGAGCGAGCGAGTGAACAAGCGAAATGGTGTGGGAGCCCTCCGTAGGGGTGAATTAACCCTTCAGAAAACCCGCATTTGACTGCCTCCCTATATACTACTTCCATTACATGTAAACCGGCTTATAAGCATCTATAATGCATAAATTACTTTTGTTTATTTTCACGGCTTATCTGAAATAGAGTGACGTATTGCGTGACACATTTAACACCTTTACAAATCGGAAGCAAAACATCGTTAAATCTGAAAAGATTGTAACACTGGCATTCACATACTATGTTATAAGCATCTTTGTAACATGTTTTTTATAGGATGTTTTGTTTAGAGTTGTGGATTTTTATGGCGTCAAGCGCAAACCAAAAACAAAAGATTTTCTTGAGCTCGCTTAGTGTTCATTATACTTGTCAAAGAGCTCCGCGGAAGCGCTAAAATCTTCACTTGATTTAAGGTTGTTTTATACAACCGGTCCCTGGCTGACCGATATCAGATTGTACCAGATTGATCTGATTTTGCAACCAACATTACGTCACATTACAGGACATTTTCATATTTTGGCCGCGCGATTTAAAGACCATTTTTAGGCCCAAAATAGGGCAACTTTGAACACTGCTGAACGCTTGTAACTTCGACAATTTTTACCCTAAACGTCTCGGCAAACTTCGGAATCGTGTGTTTCAAAGGGTAAATTTTAGAACTGCGTAAAGAGAATTTTCGGTTCATATGCACTTTAAAGCTTTAAGCTTCTTAACCGATATTAGCAATTACGAATGGAATCCCGATTTTTCGAATAGTCGATTTTTTTAAACTCCCGATTATTCGAACCAAAACTCGTTTTCCTTTTATTTGATTTCAGTCAATTCTCTATTTTCGAATTGCCCATAATACACTTTGTTTGCCCCCCCCCCCCCCACCCCAATTTTGCATAAACTATTGTTTTGAAATGTTCTTGGGAATATGCAGTCCTCCCAAGAGCATTTACAAACAATAGTTTATGCAAAATTTGGGGGGCAAACAAAGTGTATTATGGGCAATTCGAAAATAGAGAATACCACCTTCAATTTTTCGAACCTCCCGATTTTTCGAACCAGTTTCCGTTTCCCTTGGAGGTTTCAAAAAATTGGGATTCCACTGCGTTGAGAAAAACATAAAATGAAGTTTTAATCAACGTTTGTAGAAAATATCGAAATTTAGGCAGCAACTTTTTGGATTTTTGACAATTTTTTAGCCCCTTTTCGGCATTCTAGGGAGCAACTTTTCAGCATTTTACGAGCACAATCCGGACAGGCCTAGAGGCCTAGAGGCCAGTGGGGGATTGCAACCGCTCTCCATTGTATCACGGTAGGGGTATAAGGGGCTATTCACATGATACCGGAATGACTTTCATTCTGGAACGAGTTCATTCCATCTCCATATATTTCTCTGTATCTGTTTACATGATACCGAGACGAAATTTTGTTCCCGTACAGGTCATTCCGGAATGAGTTCACTCCAGTTTTCAATGCGAATGAAATTCTCGTTCAGGTATGACATTTAATTCTGGTATAATGTAAACTGAAAACGAACTTCGTTTCAAGATGAAAACCTCAAACCGTGTAGTCCGGGGCGAGTTGCGCATGCGTATCGTTGCGCGAAACTTGCGCCATCTTTGTTTTCTGATCTGGCGCGAAACCACGCAAGCGAGAACGCCTTAGGCTGAGCCGGTCAATTTTCTCATGTGAATACAGTACGTACTTCATTTTGGAACGAATCTCATTCCGGAATGAAACTCATTCCGGTATCATGTGTATAGCCCCTAAGTTTGCGTGTACGTCCGAGGGTTAATCAATTTCCAGCTGAGAAATTGAGCATTAAACAAAGCATAATTTTGATAAAAGCTACAAGCATAAATTTCAATTTTACCAGCGCAATCGCGTTGAAGCGCCGACTTGGTCCTCATGCTCATGTTCTGACGGTTAACGGGCAAGCTCTGGGGACGACTATGAGCAAAGAAGAACCTGAGAACGAGTTTGGCCTCGTTTCCGACCAGAAGTTGACAACTGACGCCCGAAAAATAGCTAAACTTATGTACGGAAGGCATACTGGTGTTAAAGCATTTCTAGTACTGTATGCAACTGCGCGTCGAACAGATTACAGTGGAAAATGGCCGATTTAACTCCAAAATTCTCGCGTCAGACCCGCTTGACAAACTGTCGTGGCTTTTATCTTCGTGTCACAGAGGAAAGAGTCGAAGGAAGCGAAGATGAAAACGATAAGTTCAGTGAGTAATGAAATTTGAATTTAAATAATCCAATATAACCGCTGGCTTATGTTGATTGAGAACAACCAATAATAGAGAACATATCTACTGGTTTTATCCTGAAGTCGAATTCTAACCAACTTAGAAACTTTTAAAAATATTTTCATTTTCGTTAATACGTGTATTCATTATGCCCACTAAATCACTGGAAAAGTTGAAAATTTCCATAGTATGTAAAAAAACATGTAAATAACATGTAAATCCTCAAAAAGATACTGTAAATGAAAATTTACATGATTTTTACCCATTTACATGTTTTGAGAAATCCTGTAAAAAACATGTAAATAATTGAGGTGAAACATGTAAATTATGGAAAAGATCCTGTAAATTTCTCAAACAAGGGACATAAGACCATGTAAATAGCATGTAAATCGAATAAAAGGAACCTGTAAATAACATGTAAATTCAATAGAGGAACCTGTAAATATCACGTAAATCGAATAAAGGAGCCTGTAAATAACATGTAAATCCAATAAAGGAGCCTGTAAATAACATGTAAATCGAATAAGGGAGCCTGTAAATAACATGTAAATCGAATAAGGGAGCCTGTAAATATCATGTAAATCGAATAAGGGAGCCTGTAAATATCATGTCAATCGAATAAGGGAGCCTGTAAATATCATGTAAATCGAATAAGGGAGCCTGTAAATAACATGTAAATCGAATAAGGGAGCCTGTAAATAACATGTAAATCGAATAAAGGAGCCTGTAAATAACATGTAAATCGAATAAAGGAGCCTGTGAATATCATGTAAATCGAACAAGGAAGCCTGTAAATAACATGTAAATCGAATAAAGGAGCCTGTGAATATCATGTAAATCGAATAAGGGAACCTGTAAATAACATGTAAATCGAATAAGGGAGCCTGTAAATAACATGTAAATCGAATAAGGGAGCCTGTAAATAACATGTAAATCGAATAAAGGAGCCTGTGAATGTCATGTAAATCGGATAAGGGAGCCTGTAAATAACATGTAAATCGAATAAGGGAGCCTGTAAATAACGTGTAAATCGAATAAGGGAGCCTGTAAATAACATGTAAATCGAATAAGGGAGCCTGTAAATAACATGTAAATCGAATAAGGGAGTCTGTAAAATAACATGTAAATCGAATAAAGGAGCCTGTGAATATCATGTAAATCGAATAAAGGAACCTGTGAATATCATGTAAATCGAATAAGGGAGCCTGTAAATAACATGTCAATCGAATAAGGGAGCCTGTAAATAACATGTAAATCGAATAAAGGAGCCTGTGAATATCATGTAAATCGAATAAAGGAGCCTGTGAATATCATGTAAATCGAATAAGGGAGCCTGTAAATATCATTTTAATCGAACGAGGGAACCAAATCGAGCCAGCTCGCTTGTTTACCATCATGTAAATTAATGCGAACATTCATAGGCAAAGTAAACATACACGACTCATTAAAAAGCTGCTTTTCAATTGTTTTATTTTAACTCCCTTGATCCTAATATAACACGCTTTTTCAACTGTTCAAGATTCTTTGTTTCTGCTTTTCATTATTCCTTTCAAAGAGCTACATGTACACTGTACAGTGTACATTAACTGCAGCTTTGGTATGTTTTCTGCAATAGCTTGGCCATGGGATGCTCTTGCTCTTGAAGCCTACGAAACAAAACAAAAAACAGCTGCAGTGAGCAAAGTCTGTCTTGTAGTAGTCTGCCTAACACTAAAGGCAACTGTCCTTTGCGTCCATGTTTTTATCAAAAGAAAAGTGGGCAGCACACAGCAGCTGATCTTGCTTTTAATTACTAGGCCAGTTTCATCTGATACAAGTCATGTTAGAACAGACTTCATCAGGGATTTTGAACAAGATTATGTGAGGAACTTATTTTATACACACCATTTACATTTCAACATCACATACAAGTACCATAGACAAAAATTAGAATTATTGTCATTTACAGTAGGTGTTTGAAAGTCTCACAATCTTGTGACAGCATGTTATCAGATCTTTGAGTGACCACATTTATACTGATTGCAGATTGTAGCTTCAGTTCAGCAAGTGCCAGCATTTTGTCAGATCTTTAATTCCATTTTGGCATAATTATATTCATAAGCTGCAGGTACCTGGCCTATTAATTAAAGGAGAAATGCTAAATTAACCCTTGATAAATTTTAAATTCTGCACTAACATAGGATAATAAGAACATCAATAATTTATGGAGATGATTGGATTATGGCCTAAGTGTAACGCCATACGAAAAAAAAGCAAGGGTCCAACCGACGAACAGGATTAATCTTGCGGTAGCAGAGTCGGTGGCAGAATATCTCGAAGAAACTGGAAAACCACTGGAATGACCACTTGTCAGGGTTTTTCTGCCGGTACGGGGACGCCGGCGTTTATCCTTTGTAACCTTCCCAGGTGAGAATCTGAAGGATCTTTAAGGATCCTTAAAAATCTGCATGAGGATCTGTGAGGTTTATACTGAGGATCTTAATAAAGATCTTTGAGGATCTTTTAAGTTATTGAATCTCGGCTAAGCAAATTTTCAAAGCGTTTCTCTGAGAAAAATAGTTCGACCATCCAACAGGCTTTTAAAAAGGCTCGCCGCAAGAACTATGCATGTAAGATGAAAGGAAATCAGTAATAAATGTACCACGTCTGAATGAATGGAGTTAGTTTCTAGAGAAACTGTGGTGCTGTGTCGGTGGGGGGATGAAACACGAGAATTTAGTTTTATCAACTGAGTCGATAAGGTAAATTGACAATCGTAAAAAGATTCAAATAGCTGACGTTTCGAGCTAGCGCTCCAAACGTCAGCTATTCGAATCTTTTTACGGTGGTCAGTTTACCTTATCGACTCAGTCGATAAAACTAAATTCTTGTGATTTGTCAGATGAGCTTGCTTCAAACTCGGACGATGAGAAAAGAATGTACCAAGCTGAAAGGAGGGCAGAGAGGAAGATTACAAAGGATAAATGCCGGTGTCCCCGTCCTGGCAGAAAAACCCAGACAAGTGGTCATTCCAGTGTTTTTCCAGTTTCTATAAAACATTCTGCCACCAACTCCGCTACCCGCAAGGAGATTAACCCTGTTCGTCGGTTGGGCCCTTGCTTCAAGAAAAGAATTCAACTCCTTTTCCGATACTAGCTTTGTTTTTTTTTTCTTCGTTTATGGTGTCACACTCAGGCCATAATCTGGTGTCACACTCAGTCCATAATCCAATTATCTCCGTGAATATTGTTGTTCATATTATCCTATGTTAGTGCAGAATTTAAAATTTATCGGACAGGTTAATTTAACATTTCTCCTTTAATTAATAGGCCAGGTACCTGCAGCCTATGAATAGAATTATGCCAAAATGGCATTAAAGATCTGACAAAATGCTGTCATTTGCTGAACTGAAGCTGCAATCTGCAATCAGTATAAATGTGGTCACTCAAAGACCTGATAACATGCTATCACCTGCCTGTGCATAACTAGATTTTACATTATGAAAAACCTAGTGGAAACTACATGTAAAGCTCGTTTTAATAACAATTTAAAGGAAAAGAATACCATAAAATCCCAGTTATACATGTTGGCCCTGGGCTTATACAAATTTTTAAGAGTTTATACACAACTGTAGGATGGTAAGCTCAAAATATTGTGATACAGTACTGTTCAATTATTTCAGTCAGTTTATGTTCTTTACATGCATGTAAAGAATTGGTGTGGAGATGTGGAAGCTTACATGTACATCCAGATAACTGGGAGAATTTTGTGGGCCTATAACCGGGTGGGCTTATACATGTACATGTAACCAGGATTTTAAGTTTACAATAAACATGAGTATGGAAAATCCAGTGACAAGTAATGGACTTTAAATCAAAGGTTTCCTATTAATGCAGTGATCACAATCCAATATCTCCGGAGAATATCAATAAAACACAGCCACGAGTTTCTGAGAATGAGGAACTGATAAAAAAAGCAGTCACCAGGGGACAATGAATAAAATGGTCTCTCAATAAACACCTGGTTCAAATTTTTCTGGGTTAATAAGACCAAGTTTAAAACAAAGATCAGGGACATTTAACTAAAGAAAATACACAATGCACCATAATTTAGGTCAGTTTATCAGATTTCACCATGAATGCTTGGCAGGGTAAATTAATTATGTCTACATCAAAAGAAAACAACACCAAATTATGTTATTCCATACAGTAGTCAACTAAAACACTGATTTTAGATCAGGCCTAAGGATCCCATTTGAATAATGTTTGGTACTGCAGCAAAATATTAACACATTGTACATGTACATGTAGGTGCCCATGTCAGTTACTTAGGTACCAAATTACTACCAGGCTCCTGTTAGAAAACAGCCTTAATGTGTATGGACATATAACATCAATTATTCTCTTACCATAAAAAGCTTTCCTTGAATCTCTTTGAATGATACCATTTCTAACTAGAGAAGAGAAATCACAAAATTAAATATGTTATGTATTTCAAATTGAGAAAATATGAAGCATATACTCCCACATCACTGCTATATTAAATATATTATTATCCTCAGAGCCACTATTTAATATTACATGTACCAGTGAATAGATGGGTATGGTCAATGTGAATAATATACATGAACATTGTCTCAAGAATAAAAACTGACTTGAAAATGCAGTTTAAAAAAGGAGGATTTTACCATCTTCCCAGCATGCATTGCAAGCAAACTATATTATCAAATGACGGTGACATGCAAGCGGCTCATTTTACACAGACGCTGCTGAGGTTGGAGGTCAGTTGGTCATAGCAGAAATATTTCAATAAATATTAACCTATTTATTCTATTCACCTTTACAGAATATTAATATTTTCCCATTTCGGGTTATGTTTACAGTTTGATTTAAGGTTGCTTAAATTCCCAGATGGGCCAAAATCCTCGAACAGCATCGCATGTTAGACACTTGAAATCTCTTCACAGATTCATGGAATCAATAAACCTTCTTGCCATTTCAAAACAATGCTGGCTTAAATTAGAAGAAATATCTGTATATTATATTTGCTTGCCTTCAGTTTGACTTACATGCATTTGTATTGAATCTAACACCGGTGAACAGAGCTGGTGAAATAATTCCCGCTAATAAAAATATAAAACAACAGCTACTCAGCTCATCTACTCGGCATGCAACTGACCTGCTGCGTTTGTTTATGGTTACGTTGCTTTTAGTTCAAAATCGACCCTCGCTTTTCTCACAATTCTGAATTTTCTATGGTATGAGCATTAATCATTCAGTTTTATTTCATCTTACTGTAGATTTTGCTGTGACCAACATAAAACTCTAATCAGAAGTCATTCACAGGAATTTTACCCAAAGCATGCTGGAATGACGGTATAATATCCTCCTTATAGTGTACATGTACCTTTTAGTTTCAAGACAGAACAATGTACAGCTCTTATATAAATATTATTTTGCTTTTGTCTCGGTGCATATTCACACTTTAAAATACTACGAACAACAATACAAGTAATAATAGTGTAAAGAGAACTTCTGTGAACCCAAAATTGCCTAGCTTGCACTTTATACTGATACTTAAATTTTCAAGTTACACTGTTATGTAAACCTACACCACTGCACATGTGTTAGAAAAACAACATCATCTCTCTCCACAGTTACATGTACATCTGGTTATTTATTACTCAGCATGTGTTGCTTTTAACTGATTAGAATATTTGATTTCACATTGGGAGCTTAAAAAGAATGACGCAATCCATTCACAATTACAGTGTATGTACATTATTTTAGAATGTGCAGAAAGAGGTGACCAATATTTTTTAACTTTTAATACTCCATAGTACAACGTACAAAGTGTCAATCCCACTCATCAAGACCAACAGGGTTTTTATGTAAGGTTACTGTCTTTAAGTGATCAACCAAGTTACAATCTTGGATGTTATAAAATTCGGACTGAAGATTGCAGACTGGCATAAGTGCATATTAGTATCAAGTGTAGTCTGCTGACTGGGTATAAAATGCAGACTAAGACCAAAACTGTCACTTCATCCTAATTTATGACTTAATCTATCAAGCAATCTGCTGCAAAACTGTCCTTCTAGGCCTTCGAGTCTACTCAGATGTCTCATATTTTCTTCTTTCTGACAGTATTCCATTTTCCACAATCACACAGGATAACTGTGATCATCTTCACATCTTTAATCTGTAATGTTATGAAAATGAATTGTATGGAAAACCTATCAGATAGGTACTCAGAGATAGTCAGCACACAGCTGCACACCACTGTAGGCACTAAGAAATAGTTTTGGTCTTAAAACTGTATATTAATGTATCAGCATTTTATACTGTATGGAGTCCAAAATCTAAAGTAGCTATAATGATTTTTATATATTACACAACATAGCATTTGACGGCACAAATAAGCAACAGGTCAAATATGCCATGTTATTACACTTGTCTGACCATAGGCTAACAACAACAAACAACAACTTTATTTGTACTCCACACTGATTTACATTATATAAAAACTACTGTTAAATATAGAGAGAGTACAGGCTGCCCATAAAGGAAAAGGGAAAACATTAAAAAAAAATTCAAAAAAATAAATGTGGGAAAGATGATTGTTGTAGTAATGATAGGTGAACTATATAAAAAACAACATGTTCATGTACAACAAACAATTTAATCAGTGGAAAGTTGTGTAATGGGGCTGGGCATTTTTACTCGTCAGTTTTTATTTTTTCTCACCTGATTTGTAAAAATACAAAGCTGCATTACACAACTTTTCGCTGAATTATAACCTCTATTAATACTGACCAGTCACAATACAATCTGCATATTTAAGCTTAATTTATACTTAAAGGGAGGGTTTCATGGTTCGGCACACGTGCAAGCTATGATGTAACCCATTTAACTTCACTTTTTACACCAATCAGAAGTGAATAAATAACTCCGGTGGGAAATTTGCCCATGAAAATGCCACAGTCAGTCAGCTGATTGAATGGATGATTACACATACATACTGTACCCATGTGAGCCATGAAAGCCACCAGAACCTAGAATAAATCCTTCCGGTCAAAGGTTTTATTCAATGTTGACTTTGTCGGTGTAATCCATTGAAATTTTCTGTGAATTTTGGTCATCCTTCACTTTGTTTGGACTAATTATAGTATGTCATTATTGAAGTAAATGTGAGTGTTTTTTTAACTGATAAAATTGGTAAGAAAGCAAATAAAGCATTTTAATCTGTGTACATTCGCCGAACTGTGAAACCATCCCTTTAATGCTGTTGTTTTAAGTACTTAATATTTCTCAGAGTTATACATGTGCGCTTAATACAAAACTGTATTTAAGCTTAATGTACAGTATCATTGGACAGTTTGAAACGTTCAAGGCATTTCCAGGTAAAGGCAACTGCCATGAAAACAAGGCTCCTTCACGTATTGAAAAGCTTTGCAGGTATAAACGTACATGTAAATATTAACGAGTGTTCATGTATTGATTGACCTGTGTTCTTGTAACTCTCTATAAAATATAAGCTTACCCTAATGTACATTTGTCAAAACTGATCTTTTTCGATTTATTTTCTATCAAGTTGTGCCAGTTTAAAGTGAAATATATCCCACCATTTTTGTGAAACTAAACTGATTTGAGTATTTACATGTAGTTTTCGAAAATCAATTGAATTTGAACAAACATTGTCACATTTCAGTTAAGCTTAACTTTAGTCTTACATCTGCTTACATGTAGATTCATGCCAGAAATGCACGCATGGTTGACAGTACAAATCAAATCGAAACGCTCCCCAGCGGTAAAAACATACCTGCAAAGATGCGTGGATTCTTCTTCATTCTTTTAAGGCGTTTTGTATTGATATTTCCACTGATTAAAGCCGTTTTAAGGCCCGAAGCCTCGCCTGAAGTCAAACTCGACCGTTGAAAATATCCCGCCTTCGCCGCCTTCGGGTCAGCGGCTTTCATTATTCAGCGGTAGATGCGTCATTTATAGGGAGATAGATTGTACCCTTTCATATGCCCGAGTTTATAATCTCCCAGTTTCCAAGGAGTCACTGAGGAGAATCCAGCTTCTGCTTATGTTATTTCGCTCCTAGAATAACTGAAAAATTTATTGTTATATTTCCCCAGGATCCTCATAAAGGGTAAAACATTTTCAGGTGCTCACGGGATACCCATTTACTCAATCCACTGAAACTGAACATCTGGAATAGACTACGCAACTTTTACGAATCTTTCTTTGAAATTTAAATTTGGACTATTTGATTATATCATTTTTGACTTTATCAATGCTGGAACAATTTCAATAAGGGGACTGGACTTGTTTTACATGAGAGTTCTGACGCGTGTCACGCGTAACGCATCACATGCGCGACATCATTTTCAAGGAAATTCTCCGTACTTTTATAATATTTCGGCAAGCTATTCTACCAATACCGAACGCTAAGTAATCTTGACGTTGGCTCTGTCTGTTGTTGCATTTCCCGAATGCTGCCAGCAATCAACAATATGCCCGAGTGCACGCTCTTGAAAAGCGCTTCTTTTATAGGGATTTATCGATTGAGGTGCGGGATTGTGGAAAATTGGTTCTATTCTTTTCAATTCTTTTTAGAACGAGGCATGGAGACAATGAACTCTATTCTTATTCAATGAGATGCAAATTAGTATATTCCAATTTTCTGCAATCCCACACCTTGGAAGATTTATCAGTCTCGATACTTTCATTTACACGACTTTTAAAGGGTTACATGATTGTTACACTGGTGTCTAGAGTCTCCCTTTTTCAATGACATGGTGTTTGATAAGTATGTAGTTTAAGCTTTAAATAGTAAAGAAGGGCATCATCGGTGAAAGTTGTAAGTTTCGATGAAATCCGATGGTATGGTGGAAGTCCTATGTAATTTATCAGTGTTAATGTATTTCACAGCCTCCTATTTCCATTTACCTTCAATAACATGGTGCCGGTGGATTTCATTGTTTCAACGGCACCCGTATTTTAGCGTGAGTTTTTAGAATCTTCATAACTCGAGCCGTTAGAGGAAACTTAAAACAGTTAATGAATAATCGTAAAAGAGTGAAGCAGGGGAAACTGACTTTAATTCTAGTTATCGAGAAGTTCGATACTGATACTCTCACTGTAAACAGTTTCAATACTGAGCCCTCCTTTTCTCACTTACATAAATCATTATTTAGTTACTATTTACGGTACATTGAAACATGTAAATTGAAACATGTAAATTAAATTTACAGGGTTCTCGAATCCCCCTTCAGTCTGGTAAACCATTTACATGATATTTACAGGATGTTTCGGAAAATTTACATGTCTTATATACTGTAAATCTATCGAAAACAATTTACATGTTATTTACATGTTCGGCAAATTATAGCCTTAGAAAATGACACTGTAAATGGCAATTTACAGCACATTTACATGATCCATTGAAACATGTAAATTTCTTGTAAATTTTAATTTACAAAGCATTAACATGTAAATTATAATTTACAAATCATGTAAATCCAAATTTACATGTTGTAAATCCAAATTTACATGACTTGTAAATTTTCAACTTTTCCAGTGAATGTTTTTGCATTTTGTGTTTTTTTATGCAAATTCAAACTTTCCTAAAGTAACTGACACCTGTATATTGAACGGAGAACTACGTATTCACCAAACCCTTGCTAACACAGTAAACCTCTCACGGATACCTCATACTTAGTTCTGTCACTGATCTCTTTGTTGTCCGTATTGAAGAGGACGATCTGGATACAAGGGGACGAAAACAAAAAGAATCGTCGAACATCTCGTCTGAATGTGTTAGTCAGCTACGTAATTCGAATATAGCTACTTGAAATTTCTTTGCAAAAATGCCATCTCACACTTTCCTAACAACGGCAAACAAACATTAATTCCGTAAAGGTCGATAATGCTCTTTTTGTTTACTAAAGTCTCGGTTTAAAAACTGAAATTTTAACGAAACTAAAAGTTTTTCGTGTTGGATTTCTCAGGCATGTTAAGACATGGTTTGAAGCGTAATTTGCATAAAATCTGAAAAAAAAAATCCTAACTTTACGACAATTTGCCTTAACAATCTCAAACTTGGCAAGAGTATAAAACGTAATGACTTGAACTCGTTTTTTCCTCAAAGTGTCGAACTTTTGAGTCACGTTACCTGTAAATAATAATTAAAGGGAAATAATATTCGGAGTAAAATGGGGAACACAAACTGAAATATAAGTAAACGTTATTGGTATCGATCTTTTACATCTAAAAGGCTTTTCATGAATTAGCCTTTTAATCGTGTCCATATTAAATAGGAACGCTGCAATTAACGGAAATAGGTCACGTGACTTAATAAATAGCTTAATAACTTCTAATAGAAATAACAGATACAACCATACAAGGCTAATTCATGATGAGGGTTTAGGATTTAAAAGTATAAGACCTAAAAAGACTTAATTATATTTCGTTTTATGTTCCCCATTTTACTCTGAATATTTTGGTTGTTAATTATTATTTACAGGTCATGTGACCCAAATATTCGATACTTTAAACTAAGAATGAGTTAAGGTCATCAAGTTTTATACGGTTGCTTTGTTTGAGCATGTTACGGGGAATTTCCGCAAAGTTTTGATAGTTTTCAGATTTTATGCAAACAAGAGGCTAAACATAGCCTATACTCATGCGCATGAGACTCTAAGACGGGTTTATTGAAGCTACCAATTTTTCTGTAGTCGCTTTGAATATTTAATTTATGATTCCTGATCAAACCCACACTAGTGTAATACTTCCCAAACGTTAACCGTGAATTATTTCTATTACATTGGGTTATTCCAGAAAGAATCCTCCCCCCCCACCGACGGATTGCAAGATTGTTTGACCCCTTCCCACCCCCCCCCCCCCCCCCCCCCTCCCGCCTGGATTTCCAAGCCAAGAGACCCCTTCTCCTGCCCGGACTTCCAATAAGTTTGTGGAAGCCCTAAATTTACAGGTAATGATAAAAATACATGTAATCGGATCCACGAGATTCTACTTTTATAAAGTGAAAACTGTGGTGATGAGTGCTATAAATTGGTGACACATTTTAATAAAAATAAATATTGCGTGACACATGAATCCTGACCCCCCCACCCCGTTTGATTTCAAGACCAAATCGAAATGAAATTTTTCTATAAAGCTAGTCGTTTAAATAACTGCTTTGATTTTGCCATGTATTAGTTTTTTCCAAGCTTCACAGTTTTTTCAAAGTGTTTTCGCAAATACACTTCTTTCATATATGCAAATTTCGTGTGGAATGTAATTCGATCGCGTGATGCTTTCACATGATCATGAATCCAAAATATTTGTTCTAAAGGTCCAAACTTTTTAATGAAACTCATATTTCCTTGAATGAAAATGTTTTTTTCCTTGAACAAAAGAGTTAAACGCTTATCAGAATTCAGTGATTTTCTGCTTCCGGAAGGCTTGGCGATTTATTTATCCTCATTGCAGTGCGCAGCGCTGGCGTCTGCGAATTATATTATAAACATCACAAAATAATATTTACATTCAGCAACCTGCTATATTATATCTAGTGTTTTCTAAAATTTCCGACTTTTCTTGTGTATATAGAATGCCATTCTTATCCGTAAAGATGATTCGCATAATGTTTTCGCGAATCAAAAAATCTTGAAAGCAAACTTTATTTCAGAAAGCGCTATTTAACTTAATTATATTTAAATACTAGCGTCCCTTTACCGTGATCATTGACTTCACGAAGAAAACATTCGAACAAGTTTGCGTCTAATGTTTCCCAAACCGTGACTGCATTCCGCTGTTACATTTGAAAAGACTACTTTTAAAAGCAATAAAATCAGTAAACGACCGGGTTATTTTTCAATTTTAGTAATTCTCAAAAACTGTATTACGCGACAGTCCGTTGACTCTGTGTTTAGAGTGCACAAAAGCTCACAAAAGCAACTTTTTCTCGGTCTAGAATAACAAGTATGACACAAAGAAAAAGTCAATCACAAATTGATATCAACATAAATTCTCACCGAAAAATGAAATTTCTTTTATAGTAAAGTCCCTCGCCTGCTGGAAAATTCTTTAAAACTCCGCTTCTTCGGATTTGATCGCCCCCCGCACTGATAAAACTTGAAGCAAGATTTTGTCGCTCGTCGCTTACAGCTCTCCTTTTTCTCCACTACAGCGGCTTCTGAGTATTCTTTAAAGCTTTCTCTTTCCATTTTGAGTATTTTGAATGTGTGTTATTATTCCGACAAGACAAAGAAAACCAAGCACATGCCGAGCGCGGCATACATTTTTGTAGAATTTTTATGTGACCTGCGACCCGGTTAATAATAATATATGCGTGCATAAATTTGCATGCACTAATGTGACAAAAACAAGAAGAAACGCCACCGATTTTATACCTCATGCGCTTACTGCGCATGAGTAATTAGGCTTAAAACCATGCCTTAACATGCCTGAGTTTATCCATCCCTGAAATAATTTTCGGCGGCCATCTTTATTGCTTATAGAACTCATATCAATGGCATCGCGTCATTGTTCTAAAATACGTACGACACAGATTCCGATCTCTCTATGTACTTACGTGTGTATAACTGGGGAATTTTATGACGGCAATTATATCACAGTCCTTTCTTTACCGTAATAAAGGACGCATTCTGTAACGCCTCAAACGCATTCCTTAAATAAATTTGTACTCGTACTAAAATATGGGTTTCAAAACTGAGATATTTTTACGCGGAAACTGAGCCCCACTTTTTTATACGGATCGGTGCCAATTTCAATCTCGCAAACCCTGTACAGACTAGAAAAACATTCATCTGCATATAAAATGACCCACTCGCGGTAAATCCTATATTAAGCTTCCCTCTCAAATATGCCCCCCACTCCAATAAGCCCCCCCCTCCCCCCTCCCCCCTCTGCCCTTTTCTTTCACAACTAAAACAATAAACTACAGATTTCCGGTACATTTTTACCATAGTTCCAATCTGGGCGTGAATTCACATTCAGTGCTCGAGAGCTTTGGGAGAAATATTACCCGGGTCTTTTACGAAAAACAATAACACTTCATTGATCAATCAGAGTATGGTTTTTATCGATGTTCATCCATTTCATTCACTTGTGGCAATCTATTGAAATTTATGAATTACAAAAAAGGATGAGAAGTGAACTGCCAGAAGAGTGTGTTTCGCGAAATTATGATAAGCCCTCCCCCTCCCCTTCCACGCACAAGAAAATCTAAGAGAATAGATCACACATGCATAGTGCTCTTCCAATAAAAAATATTTTTAATCGATTATTAGTTCGGTGTCATAATGCGTGGGGTGTCGCGGTTATTTTAGGTAAAATCAAAATAAAGCAAGGCTGATACTACGTAGAACTTTAAACGCGACAACGACATCATAGAGCCTAAACTGAAAACCAAAATGCAACCGTGGACAGCTGTTTCGACCTGGTTGGGTCTCGTCAGCACGGTGTAGAGTAGAGGGCCGGCCGACACCTGATTGGTTTATTGTTTGTCACAGCCTCTCACACAACACGCGGTTTCCCTTCGCTGTCAAGAGAATAAAGACCGTACGGCCATGGGAGTGAAAACGAAATACACTTCACGGCATGGGCGCAAGCTAATATTAGATTGAAAATAATTTTCGATTCATGGGGCACGGGGTTCTGTGCACTTAAATCATTTTCTCCTGACATCGTTAAGATAACCGACACTAAACGTTTTGTGTGATGATTTTTAGCCACACTAGAAATTATATCAGTTGCACGCGGAGGTACTGCGTTCCGAGGAGAATCATCCAATCGTTATATTGGTATGGACAGTCATGGCAACCTTGTAACTTATGTAAGTATCAAGGACACAGCGCGTCAATTCGACGTAAAAATATTAGGTGATAAACCCGGGGGAGAGAAGGGGGGGGGGGGGGGGGTGGGTTCTCCGGATTTAAAGTGACGGGAATGTGCGAATGGGGACGAAAAAAATCAATCATTCAAAAAAATTCCTGGGGTTTCCAGCAAAACTCAATAAATCCCCCGAACTAAAATTGAACCTAAAAAAATCGCATGCTGCTGAATTTTCGAACTTTAAAGACCCGTGTTGAAGCCACAAATGTAATAATTGACCACAAATGTAATAAAGCCCTCAAATGTAATAAGGACTGACCTCAAATGTAATAAAGCCCTCAAATGTAATACGGTCTGACCACAAATGTAATAAAGCCCTCAAATGTAATACGAATTGACCACAATATATCGCATTCAATTGGCATCCGGATCGTATCGTGAAATACAATATTTTGTTTGTCTCTCTATAGATGCTTTAATGTTCAGAATTGCTCTTATTCTTGGCTTTCACATGACGTCATAAAAATTAAAAATCTAAAGAAAACGTCCTACAAAGCTGTTTCTAACATGGTATGTGGATACAAGTGTTACAATCTTTCACAAAAAGTTTCAGGTTTTAACGATGTTTTGCTTCCGATTTACAAAGGTTTTAAATGTGTCACGCAATACGTCACGCTATTTCAGATAAGCCGCGAAAATAAACAAAATTGAATCAGCTGAAAGTTATTGTTTGCATTATAAGTGCTTATAAACCAAGTTCATTGAGCTTATAGCAAATACAATATTTTTGGTTGTGATTTTTGGTGTAATTAAGACTTTGAATTTTTGGCCGCCATCTTTTGTGCCCCTCTCAGGGGTTGTGACTTAAATGTATACTCCAAAATCAGGTTTCTGAGCCCGCGAGAATGAGAACCCCCCACCAAACCAATGTTTTCACTGCAACCGCTGGTCCAAACCTGATTTTGGAGTATCCATTCTAGTCACAACCATGATTCTCAGGGGCACAAAGATGGCCGCTCCATACATTTCTTACTAAAAATATCTAATACTCGTTCGCCTATAACTCTTGAACGAAATGCTTTTGCGCTTCAAAATTTGGCCAAGATGTGTAGTTTTAAACTCTCTACAATTCCATAAACATTTTGGATTCGAAATCTATTTTTTAATGCTTCTGAATTTTGACATGACGTAAGTGAAAGCCAAGAATTCATTTATAGATTTAATTTTCTTATATATATATATATATATATATTTTTTTCTGTCTTACACCCACGATCCACAACTTTTTCAGTACTCACAACCCACAAACATTAGCTACTCCCAAAAAAATCCCTACTTCACTGAAGTCACCCCCCAAAAATACTTACCAAAATGTTCTTACCCAAAAGAAACCTAAGTAGACAATCAGATCGCGCGAAAAACACTCTCCACTGGTTTCCTACTGATACTAATGAGATTTAACCATTTCAATCCCCAAATCGGCCCATAAAAACAGCAACATATAAAAGTGATACCCAAAAGCCTCTATTGCAATGGTGACACTCAAGGATTTCATCCACAGATCGACTTGAAGCGCTTAAAAAATAGATGCTTCTTTGTAGCTATTAAAATTAATAGTCGTATTATTTAAAAAATTTCATTAACAGACGCAAAAGTTAGAACCAAACTAGGAATTTCGTTTCTAGACTAAGAAAACGCAATTCTGAGGAAAAACCTTCTTGAGTAACACGGCAAGTGAAATATTTTGTTTTTTGGAGGGATAAAAATACTAAAAATGTCAGTATTTAGTTTTGTATTCGAGATCTGTCAAAATTTACCAATAGCTGAGAAATAGCTTAAGTTGTAAGAAACTACAAATGTTAATTGGCACATTCACAAATATCAAAAAATTACTGAGAATTGAATGGCCGAAAATTTAAAGCCCTGACCAAACTTGAACGCAAGTAATCGCGTGTACTTGCGATGGCTTGCGTTGGATTACGATCACTATGATCGAGCTCAAGAAGGCGCAAGTGTTTCACCTTTTGGCTACCACTGAAACACAAGTAGTCGCTCGCAAGACAACGCACAAACGCAAGTGAAAGTGTCGTTTTCTAACTTGCGTTGTTTAAGTTTCCGTTTGGATGCGGCTGAAATATCATATCGTATTTGCATGATCATGGCCAGGAGCTTGCTTTAAGCTTGCATTATTGTCTTCAAATACGAATAAAAAAAGGTGATAGAAGCAAAGAAATATTAACTAAACAGACAAATAACGGCTAGAAAAGTGCGGAAAATTTAACAAGAATGGCAAGTTTGATTTCTTGACCGCCTGTCAATAATGAACTGTAATCCACTTCAATCCTTGCAATCCGGCCTGCACTTTATCTCCAAACTACTACATTTGTTTTGCTCTGTAGAATCTTTTTATCCAACTAAGTTGTAGATTTGGGGGTATTTGGCGATATAACATAGAAAAAAGATGAGAGAAATTTTGCTATTTCGGCGGGACAGTAGCCTTTTAACGGATAACTGAGATTCCAGACCGTGAATATTGCGTGATATGAGCATGAGACGTTTGAGAACTTGAATAGCTGACATAAGATTAATATGCTCTCTTTCTTTCAATAGAGTTCATTAACCGAGGATTGCGTGTTCAATGAACATCAGAACTGTAATGGTTACAGCTCGTACGAGTCCAGGTCTCACGCCGGCTGGTACCAAGGGCTTACAAAGGATGGCAGAGCAAAGCCTGGACCCAAAACTGCGCCTGGTCAGTCAGCTGTGGAGTTTTCAGCGGAAAATTTTGATGATCATGCATCATGGTTACTTGATCATTTTCGACCTGTAATGTTCAAGACACAAAATCTATTGAACGCTGATTGAAATCACAGTCGAAAGGTGGTGTAAGACATTTTTGTAATGCATGTTGATAGAACAAAAACCGCCGTAATCGTTTGTCTTGGTTTGGACATTGTGGCTGAATATTTTTTTTTTTTTCATTTATCAGTTGCACATTCTATGGTGGTGTGTACACTGGAGTCAATCCTTAAAGTACTAACAAACAACAGAGTACAAGGGTTTTGCAGTACATGAATGAAATTAAGTAGAAAAGGCGTTGAGTTTGTGTGTTTCTCGGCCTCGTTATAGTAGAAATACGAAAAATGGAAAGTGACACACTCGAACACCACCCCGCGGCCTGGCCAGTACCTTACGCATGCGTACAGCCATATCACTCTGGCAGTGGCAGCCATTGGACAGCTGTTTCGTCCTGATTAGGATTTATATATAAGATTCATATTCATATACATAAGATCATCCACCCCGCCACTTTACAGTCAAGGGATGCAAGCATCCCTTTACGCGCCAGCTCCACACGACACATGTGGTAGCTGTTGTTGGCTGTGGACAGCACGGCCGTCCTCCCACGGCATGCGTATGGAGAGGTGGATCAGCATTTATGGCCAGACCTCCTTTGAGTCTGTCACTTGCTTTTTTCGTGTTTTTCGTTATAGTAGAGAATTGTTTTTCTCACGACAGAACTGAAACATCTAAATTAAGATTATGGTAGCATTTACCATCGTTCTTTATTTATCACCGAGTCACATGACGCTTTCGACATTGCTGATCCTAGCAGTACACAGGACGTGTGTCATTCATGAACCTAGTATATGGCCTTGCTCACCGTGAGTCTCTCGTAGCTCAATGGTTAGAGCATTTGAACGCATCTGTTGACTTGACGGAAGTGATTTTTTAAAAAAATTTCTCAGTATCATTATATTTTGTTGCTTGTAAACTGATACTTCATCCGCCATAAAATTGGACATATTGCGTACTATTTGTTGTTGATTTCATCACATAATCGCCGACAACTGTAAACAAAAAAAAAACACTAAGCGGTCGTAAATTCAAAATATTGGTTTCCCCCCCCCCCTACCAAAATGGAGTCGATTCGGTGAGTAAACTATCGTACTACTACGCCAACTCTGCAGTCCGAAATATATTTTAATCCAGGGGCTACAATTGTGCCTAACGGTAAAACGGACTTTTAATGGTTTTAATGGTGGCTGAATCCGGCACCAAATACTCCAAATGAGTCGAGAAGAGGCTCGGATATTAGAGGGGGAATGGGGAGTCTTTGGGCGCTTTTTTCTCGGTTAACACTTGTTAACATCTCTCAAACTGACCTTGGACACCTTATGAGGTTTTACACAACGTAGTATTGTAGTACTGACGTACACGAGAACTTGACAGAACCCCATTTTATTGGGCAGAGAACTGAGAGAACAGAGCTCCGGTTAAGCAAAGAGTAGCGTTTTGGGGTTTAGCATTGATCTACAGTGTTTAGGGTTAAGCACTGATTTGAAAACGGTTAGCTTTCATTTATTGTTATGGGTTACTCTATAAATATGTTAAAAATTACATCTCCCGGCAGCTAATCCACGTTGGTATAGTGGATAAGGATATTAGTTATGAAGTTATGAAGCGAACGACTCGGGTTCGAGGCATACACCATACTTATCTTTTTTTTTCTAATTTTACTCTAAGTGTGAAATAGGTTTTACTTCATGTAACTTAAAGTGATAAGGAAAGGTCAGTATGAGAGATGTTAACGAGTGTTAACCTTTTTTCTCGGTCTCTCCTCACCAGTGCTTCTAGTCTCTTCTTCCCTATTCTCTCTCCAGCCCTTGATTGGGACCTCAAAGCAAATCAAAGAAGTACCGTTCAGATAAAACATGGCAGAGCCATTTTAGCCCTAAAATGGGAGACATTAGAAAGTAGGCGAACTATATCATGGCCATCTATGCTATATAAAATGCGAAACAGGCTAGTCTCCCACGAGGTCACCAAACTACAGCCAGTTGGTCATTCGTAGTACTCAGCTCGCTCTAAAGAGAACGCCTACACTCAACCCCTAGCCACAAGAGGCTTTTATAAGTATTTATTTTATTCAAGGACAATTGCACAATGGAATCAGTTCCCAAAAGACACAGCATTGTCTGCCTCACTGGCTTTATTTAAAAACGCAATTTCAAACATTTATTAACATTTATTCCTTTCGCTTATAAGCGCCATTTCTAGCTTGTATTTTACACTTTGCTATCATTATATTAATATTCTTTTTCTTCTAGAGCGTCTAAAATGCTCAACATTGGGCGACAGACCCATGTGGTAAATAGAAACCGAGTTGCGGAGTTACCGGGTATAAAGAAAGGTTCATGCACGTGATCGATTTGCCTCTTACGATAGATAGATGATATTAGCTCTTTTAGTAGATAACAATTGAACTACTTACAAAGAGACCATTTCAGAAACGTGTTATGACATAAGACAAACAATTTGGTAGTTTTTAAAGGGGCCATGTCATGGATATTTTGACGTTTTTGGGTAAAAAATGCCCCACATTAAAACTTAATCCCTTTGTCAGACACGAAATGCTTATAGAACACTAAGAGGAAGATATCAAGAGAATTGACCTACATTACAACTAAGTACCTTTGTCAGACATGAAATGCTTATAGGACACCAAGAGGAAGATATCAAGAGAATTGACCTACATTAAAACTTAATACCTTTGTCAGATACGAAATGCTTATAGAACGCTAAAACGGGAAGATATCAAGAGAATTGACCTACGTTAAAACTTAATACCTTCGTCAGACACAAAATGCTTATAGAACACTAAGAGGAAGATCATCAGTTGAATTGACCTACATTAAAACTTAATACCTTTGTCAGACATGAAATGCTTATAGAACACTAAAAGGAAGATATCAAGAGAATTGACCTACATTACAACTTAATACCTTTGTCAGACACTAAATGCTTATAGAACACTAAAAGGAAGATATCAAGAGAATTGACCTACATTAAAACTTAATACCTTTGTCAGACATGAAATGCTTATAGAACACTAAAAGGAAGATATCAAGAGAATTGACCTACATTACAACTTAATACCTTTGTCAGACACGAAATGCTTATAGAACACTAAAAGGAAGATATCAAGAGAATTGACCTAACATTAAAACTTTCAAAATAATGCTTTTGTCAGACACGAAATGCTTATAGAACACTAAAAGGAAGATATCAAGAGAATTGACCTACATTACAACTTAATACCTTTGTCAGACACGAAATGCTTATAGAACACTAAAAGAGAACACTATCAAGAGAATTTTCGAAAAGAGAATAAACCCTAATCAGAGTTTTAGTGAGTTTTCTAAGACACAAGAGGGTAAACTTGAGAAAATTAGCCTAACTGTTTTCAAGTTGCAATCCATTTCCATCCTGGCCATCTGCAGCCCAAGACACTTATGTTTACTCTTAGAGCACTAGCAGAACAATTTTAAACAAAACTGGACCATTATTTTTGGGTTCCCACTGATATAAATATTACTTAGTTATATTATTAGTTAGGTCGGGTTAGACGAGAAAATATTTGGCTCTCGGTCATGCCAAATATTTTCCCGTTCGGCGCGACCATTCAGTCAATAAGTGCATAGTTTTTGGCTTTTCCAAGTAACACTAAAAATGGTGAGAGAGCTGAAGGTGAGTGGAACTAACATTTATTTAGAGATTGGACATGACGAACCGGTACTAAGAAAGTTGTGTTTATTTAGACTAAAAATCCGCAGTACAACCACAATTTAATAACTGGGAAGTAAAATAACGATGCCAATTAATCTAATTACATCTTTACATAGAAAAATTTCCTCAGACAAAACGCCATTTGTGCGTAGACTCTGCCGACTCTATGGCTTTACTGCGCCTTTCAATAACATGCGGAATCTGAAATTGAAATCACCACCAACGGTTGCGTTATTCCCTGCCGTCAATCATAATTAATACCAAAGCCAACGGACCATGTAAAAAAGAGACAAACAAAATGGATCGAAATCTACCAATCATAATGCGTGGACGTGACCTTTTGAACTCATTGAAAGGGAGGATATGTTTCCCGAGAGGTAAGCTAAGATGATTGACGACAGCATAAAACGCAAATGTTGAGTTGGGTTTTGGATTTCAGAGTCCGCATGTTATCGAAAGGCGCAGTAATAGAAGGCATTGTCACACCTCATGACACCAACCCAGTTTTTTCTGTCGCCAATGCATCGTTTAAACAGGTTTCAATCTTTCTCCATTTGCTGTTAACAATTCTCTATCAAAAATGCTATTGCCCTTTGACCAGAAGCAGTTTTGGGCCCAGGCTTCGGGCGGCCATCTTTTTTCAGCGCTAGGTACCAACCGGCATGGGGCCTCGACTCGAAGCAGCTGTAGCCATTTCTGTTTTGCTGGTTAGTGAATACGCAATCCTCGATCAAGGAACGCTGTTGAAAGATAGCAATAGTTTTTTTTTAGGTTGGTATAGTGATAACATTATTTTCGAGTTCTTCTTTCTTTCTTGTTGGACTGCTTCAGTCGAAAAAACGTCAGTGAAAACAAGAGAGCTATTTTATATAACGTGTATGTAAATATACAAAAAAGCACATAAATGGTCCAAGACGCCATTTTTAATCCGTGGAAAAGTGAACACGTGAAGCGTTGTAATAGTCACCAGCCTTACCCATGGGGACGGCATTGGAGGGAGGGGAGGGTGGAGAGTTAGACGCAGGGGGTGGGGGGTCGGTGGAACAAGGCGCCTAGGAGAGGGGAGGGTCAGTTAACATTGAGCCCGCGATATGTAATAGCCACCTGCGTTGCCCATGGGGACGGCGTTGGAGGGAGGGGAGTGTGGGGAGTACGTGGAGTTGAATGCATGGGGTAAGGGGTCGGCTTAGTAAAACGTCTAATACTGAAGAGTTCTTATCTTAGTCTTTGTTACTGGGTAACAGATTATTTCGACTTCATTGTCATTAGGGATAATAGGGTCAAAGCAAAATGCATTAGGAAGGGGTGGTCACTTTTCAAATTTGCAGTTTTCAACCTCGGCGCTCTTGGAAGAGAAAGACCAAGATTATAAGCTTTTTCAGCAACAATTAGCACTATTAAGCAGCATTACACCTATACATGATGTCGTAACTGAGAAGATAAACTTACGTAAGTCAAAAGGTTTCCATCGTCATTCATTCCAACATATCTTTCAGATGACTTCCCACGAAATGCAGTTCCTTCCTTAGCAACTGATATCATTTCTAGAGAGGCTGAAAATTACGAAATAGTATATATTTATTTTACCCAGTAAATTAAGCAAATGGTTGAAACAGATTGCATTGTTTTGTACAACGCAATCTTCTAGTTCTAATTACAAGAAGAAATTCTCCGCCCACTTGGTATCTTGTACGCTTGCAAGCGCAAGTGAAAATCATCTCTTACAGTACAGCAAGGAATATCCTGCTAGACAGAATCTTTGGTTTAACCCTATTCAGAACTCTATTTAAGTTGACGCAATAGGCCATTTCTGAGTTGCCTTTAGCCTCTCTATCAAAGCGAGGCTAGGTGCGAAACCTTTCATATGAAAATGAGTTTTCATTTGCATGTGAATGAAAACTCATTTTCATATGAAAGGTTGTGCACCTAACCTCGCTTTGACAACGAGGCGTGACGTAACTCGGAAATGGCCTATTCTAGCGCTTTTGTAACATGATGGAAATCAAAGAAGACGAATCCAAGATGGTAGACTAATTTCGGAATGATGATGCTTTAACTTGGACAGTTTTGGACGTAGTTTAAACCCTCCCAGTTTTATAGCCATAGCTTTAATATTTGTGAAGTTACGGGGGATCAGCCTCACTCTGTTCCCAGAAGACCACATGCAAGACCCACCCTGTCTGAATAAGGTTATTATGTTCATTTTGTTATCCATGAATAGTCACACAGAATCAACAGTTAAAACCGCCTTAATAAACAGTACCACAGGAAAGTATTGCTCAGTAGCTTTCATTTGAATGGTCACACGTTAATTAGGGCTTTTTCACAGAATCAAAAGTAAGAACCATCTTGTACAGCATAATAAACAGAACCACAGGAAAGTACTGCTCAATAGCTTTCATTTGAATGGTTACACTTTAGGATTTCATCCACAGACTCAAAAGTTAGAACCACCTTGTACAGCATAATAAACAGTGCCACAGGAAAGTACTGCTCAATAGCTTTCATTTGAATGGTTACACTTTAGGATTTCATCCACAGACTCAAAAGTTAGAACCACCTTGTACAGCATAATAAACAGTACCACAGGAAAGTACTGCTCAATAGCTTTCATTTGAATGGTTACACTTTATAGTTTTGTCCACAGAATGAAATATCAGAACCACCTTTTACACTATGTAAAGAGAGAGTACCACTGGAAAGTTATGCACACTAAATAACATTTAATTAACGGCCACTGTAACCCACAGATTTGTTAAACCACATTACATCACTCCTGGTTATAACGCTAAGAGGAAAAGGAGGAAAATGCCGGTGAATACAACATAATTCGAAACAAGACTATATACGGAGTAAAATGTTTGACATTTTTTAATCATTATTTGTATTTTCGACAGTTTTTTAATCGTCCTAAACAGGAAATTATTTTTTTCACTTTCGTCACATATTTCAGTTTTGTTGACATTGCCGTGAATCGAAATAAAACGTGAAATTACCTCATTGGGACATGCACTAAACTAAAACGAATAAACTATTTTAACAAGAGACAAGCAGTAGTTTTACATAGCAACGAGAACTGCCTGTGAATACGAAATCACAACTCTTTGCATCATCGCCAAAGCTTTTTTCGAAAATGAAAGAACTTGGGTAGAGCTTGATAGCTCAGTCGTTGAAAGTTTGCACTGCTATCTTAAAAGCCATTGGCTCATATTCCGTTCAAGTCAGGTTTTATCTGTTCATTAATTGCAACTACTCTCTTCACCCAACATCTCTTTCATGCGTTCTTCATTCATTCGTTTATCCGGAGTTCATAATTTTAGTGAGGTTTTCATTTATGCATGCATGTATTTTGAACGAAAGGTTTCGGTACTCACTATGTTGGTCACTTTTATCTTTGCTTCCTTCCACCTCGTCCTCGGTAATCCGAAGATAGAAGCCATGCCGACTAGTCAAACGGATTTGACACGAATTGTTCGATGCCGAATTATCCATGACTACACTACTTCTTCAAGTGTTCTGCAAACTAAACAGCTTCAATAGCTTGTAATAGTACTTGTACAATTTTGATCATATATCTCGCACTCTGATTGGCTGATGTAAACATGGGAATGACGCCACGAACGGTTTTGTAGGCCTTTTCAGAAGCGCAATAAAATACACGGCACACAATGCATGCAGAATCGATGATGCTAGTTTCCAGTGCTCCTCAGTTTGAATCAAGGATAAATCGTAACCCACCAGGTGGACGCCTGCTTAAGGCGATAACGATGACGTCATCGCCTAAAATTGCCATTTTCGACTTGCATAATGAGATGCAAAACATCTTAGATATACTTAAAAAGTGCTAAGGTAACGGAAATGTTTAATACCTGTAAACAGAAGGCACTCTGTGCATACCAACAATAGGCCAGTTAGAACCTGTACATTTACGATTAAAATTGTTAAAAATTAATTCACGTCATCCAATAGTACAAAGTACAGTTTTAACGATGATTAATAAACTTAGTCAATTTCTTGCTTTAGATAGTTTGTTGTTAATTTAACAGTGTGCTTGGCTCACCGCTAGTTCATGCCTCTGCGGACAGCAACTATTTTATGAAACCGTCAAGATTAGTGACCTTGACTTTCTACACTTTGACCGGCCATTATTATTGTTTTCATGATTATGGCGGGGATTTTGGCCTAAGCTTGCTTTATTGTGTTGAAATATGGAGACTGAAAATCGATAAAAGTGATAAAAGCAAAGAAATATTGACTGAAGAGACAAAAACGCAGCTAAAAGGTCATAATTTTACAGGAATGATAATTTTGATTTCTTGACCGCCTGCCACGAAGTCAAATTGCACGCCGGGCAAACGAGGACCCAAATAGTGCCACGAGATTTTGGGCTATAACTACTTTTGGGTCTTTCATCTGATGCTGTTCAAATTTTGCATCATGACAGACATTTTTATTCCAAAAATCATGTGTTTTTTGTTTTTTGGTTTTAACAGTTTTTGGCGGGAAAATGACGTCACACAGAGCTCAATCCGTTCAAATGATAATGCATTTGTAAATATGCAATTTTTCTAAAAATAGTAATAAAATGGTGGGAAATTCAAACTTCAGATCTTTATATCTTTTGAACGGATTGAGCTTTTTCAATAATTTTTTCACATTTCAATTTGTCTCAAAGAGGTCTTTTGAAATCATGCGGTTATGTTGCAGAAAAGTGAAGACAAATTTTTGCCGTCATTTTCCCGCCAAACACCGTTAAAACCAAAAAACCAAAAAAACATGCGATTGTTTGGAATAAAAATGTCTGTCATGCTGCAAAATTTGAGCAGCATCAGATGAAAGACACAGAAGTAGTTATAACCCCAAATCTCGTGGCACTATTTGGGTCCTCGTTTGCCCGGTGTGTTGTATGAACTGTAATCCACTTCCATCCTTGCTTGCTTGCTTATTTCGAGCGAACTCGAACTCCATTAATCCATTCATCCATTCCTTCCGGTTTTCCATGATGCTCTTCAGTTCAGCAATGCTCAAACCAGCAATCCTGCACTTTATCTTAAAACTACTGCTTCTGTTTTGCTCTGTAGAATATTTTTTATCTAATTAAGGTTTATATTTGGTGGCGATGGAGCAGTTTTCAATTGAGTGTCAAAAGTAATTACACAATTTCTTTGGTTTTTCATTGCTACGATTTGTGATTGGCTAAAAAATCTCGCGCCACTTTCTCGACCCATCAGAAGTGAAACCAAAACCAATCGTGACTTGCTCTCACGCGTTTTCCCGCGCTTGGCGCCGCCGACATTTGATTGCTTCGCGCTCTGATTGTTTCACTGGATTGTTTAAGACTGCTGTGATTGGCCACAGTAATTATTTTGGTTTTGGTTTTACGACACTCAATTGAAAACTGCTCTATAACACGGAAATAAAACAAGGGTAATTTGTTATTTCGGCAGAAAAGTGTCCCTTTAAACTGCTCCATGATGCCATAATAAGCACGTGTATTTCTCCGGATAAAAAAAAAGTCACACTTTTGGTTCGAACAGAAAAAAAATATGTTGAATAGAAAAGCCATCATAATACAGTTGAACCTGCACGGGTGACCACCACCTCTCCTAAGCGACCACCTCTCCTAATAAGTGACGACCATCTCTCCCAAGCGACCACCTCTCCTAAGCGACCATCTCTCCTGAGCGACCATCTCTCCCAAGCGACCACCTCTCCTAAGCGACCACCCGTCCTAAGCGACCATCTGTCTTAAGGGACGGACCATTAAAAAAGTGATGGGGGGGGGGGGGGGGGGGGGGGGGAATTTTCAGCTTGCACGAATTTTTTTTTTCGCCCATTGCTTGTGCAGGATTTTTTTTTTTGCAGGTGAAACCCTCTGCACGAATTTTTTTTTCAGACAAATATTGCTTTGTTTGTCATTTACTAATTAAAAAAAGGTGTAATACTTAAAAAAACATTTTTGACCATTACGTATATTTGTTTTCTTTTCATTATACACTTTTTAACAGCAGTTCATATCAAATGTTTTGCAAATGTTGGCATCAAGAAGCTGTTGTAATTAAAATATCCAGTAGGCAACATTTATGGATAATTACATTTATTATTCAACTGCACTCAGTAGAGTACAAATAACACCCAAAACGAATACAAATATCTCACGGTATTTGTACTCCAGAAGACCGGTTTGACCGGTTTTTCACAAAAGTCACTTTGAGCATTAGTCTTGCGTAAGCGGTGAAAAAATGGCTGAAATTGTTCCCAAACTAGAACTTTCAAAACTGAGAAAATCTAAGAAAAACTGACGGGATCTATTGACGTTTTAACCCAAAAAAATTCAAACAATTATGCGTTTAATCACACAGTCTTTCTTCGCTGTACAAAAAGTACACGCGACCAAACAACGTACTACACGACTGACAATTCGTCATCATTTTTTTTTTAATAAAGCGCGCGCGAGCTGACAAACAAGTTAAATAGCGCGCACGACAAACTTGAAAAGTAAGAAAGATTAAAACGGCCTTGATAACTAAGTTGAATAATGAATCTCTTATTGGACGGTTTAGTGTGTAGTATCGTGGGATATTTTTACTCGTCTCTTGTATTTTGACTCGCCTTACGGGTTCGCCAAAATACAGCGAGACTCGTAAAAATTTCCCACGATACTACACACTAAACCGTCCAATAAGATATATTTATATCACCTTATAGTTGTCATTTCATGCAGTGCGAGGTAAACACTTCAATGAACACCATCAAATGTCTTTATTTATAAATAATAGTATAGGAAGGCCCCAAGAATGTTTTGTATTTTTGAAACGCCAAGAGCACTATTTTCAATAAGCACTTTGGCAGCTTTTATATATTAAATAACAACCCCAATAGGACTTCTCCTTCTGCATGAATTTTTTTTCTTTTCCTTGAAGTTTGCACGAATTTTTTTTCCTGGCATTTTCCCTTGCACGAATTTTTTTTTTGGTTTTTTCCCCACCCCACCCATCACTTTTCTAATGGTCCGTCCCTAAGGTTACAGTGTACCTTCAGATCGAAAATTTATTGAAATTTTTTTTTTTGGGCGTTAAAATAAAAATTACAGAATGAACTTTCATCCAAAAAAAATTATCGAAAAATAGTGAAAATTGACGGAGAAATGACGTTATAACTTTTGTGGGCGGAGTTTGTTTATTAAGCGATATGTTTTTTTAAGCGCCGTTTTCTCAAAGTTAATTTTTCGCTTGTTGGGGACACTTTAAAGAGCTACAACTCAAAGGGAATTTGTTTAATCTTCCTTAAATTTGGACTGAAGCTAGGCTAACATATAATCAACAAAAACGTATCGGCGAATTTCTTAATTCCGAAAACTTTTTCGTCAAGAGCCATTTCCGTGCGATCATTCCAATTTTTTTTTCTCTCCTTTTCGAAAATATTCTGTAACTTTTCACTGCAATTGAATATGGGAAATCGCCGACACGTTTTTTTAGCGCTTCGTGTCCGGAAATCCGAGAACAAATCAAATTAGCAAAATATAATAATCGCTTTGAGTTGTAGCGTTTTAAAGCTGATTCGGACGTTCGAATTTAGACGTCGTAAAAAATTCGACAATTCATTTTATTAGCAAATGGTTTCCATATTTAGATAGCCAGCTCTATCAGCTTTAATTTGATATCTGGGTTTAGGTATATTAAGTGTAATCTTAAGACGCTAGAGCTGTTATACTGGAGACACCCCCGAAGGTACACTGTAACCTTAAGCGATCACCTTTCCAAGATATCAAATTTGTTGCAGTCAAATCACTATAGTCAAATCAGTAGTTATGAAAATACATCTTCTAGAGCACCTCCCAAGGTACTATTTCCACATATTTTTATATTAATTCCCGATATCCAATTTTTTAAAAATCCCCAAAGTATATTTTTCTATCATTTTCTTGCGAATCCCTGTCATATTTTTTTGATTTTAAAGGGAAATCAAGACCTAATTAATTACTGTAATTTTTTGTATTATTGGAATATTTCTTATGGAAAAAAAAGTTTTTTTAAAGGGAAATAATTAAAATTTATACGGTAACTCTTGTTTATATCGTTGTTTTTCTATTTATTTAAGAGAATCAAAAAAAATTCTAATAAAATATTCTTAAATAAACGGCTTTACTTAATACTTAAAATTTATTTCCGTATAAAATATAATTAATATCCTTATTGTGTTTAGTCTATAAATCAAACGGGAATAAAGGTTTTTTAAATTGAAGAAATAAAAGAAATCGAAGAAATTGAAAAAAATTCAATAACTTAAAAAAAATGACAGAAAATATAATAAATTCTTGAATTGCCTTAAATTTCAAGATATTTAGGAGCTCGCTCGCCCTTCGGGCTCGCTCGCGGGATTCGCAAGAAAATGATAGAAAAATATACTTTGGGGATTTTTAAAAAATTGGATATCGGGAATTAATATAAAAATATGTGGAAATAGTACCTTGGGAGGTGCTCTAGAAGATGTATTTTCATAACTACTGATGTCAATGTTTGGGAGTTACCCTGGAAACTAAATAAGTAATAATTTCATTTATACTTCACAAACATGTACAACTCCTGTACAGAACCTGTACAGATTTCTGAAGAGTTTGTGAAAAATCATTTTATAGTAAGAACTAAACGGAAAAACCCCTTCTTGAATATTCATATGTAAAATCATAAAAATATTAAACACAGTCAAAACAATTTTCATAATATTTTAACACCTGCTTTCAGTTTATGAAAATATCTAATTAAAATAACAGCGTGAAATACAAACAAGCCTGGATATAATAACTACTTACATCTTATACTTTTTATTGTATTTCTTTTCAATCTTCGATGAAGTAGGTGTTAATTCTATCATTTCTTGATCTAAAAGTTTCATATCAGATATAAATTTCTGATAATCGAATTCACCACCTCTCATTGCTGTTCGTAAATTAGTCAACACTTTTTCATAAGTTGTAAATCCAAATTTAACCATATCTAATTTACCTTTGTAATTTTTCATTTCATGATATGTTTTTAATATTATTCCAGCTCCAGTTAAAACACTTAAAATAATAGGGTTTAAGGTTATTCCACCTGTTATTACACCAACTGAAGCTAGTAACACAGATGAAATATTCATAATATAATTTATTTTTTTGTATTTACTTTGACTGTTTTTGTATATCCATGTTTTTTTATGGTAAAAAGAGTATAAATCTTGTATTTGTTGAATTTTCTCAAGATCTAAAGTTGAAGAAATATGATTGAATTCGAATATATCTTTTTGTTCTTTTTTATTTCTTAATTATTTTATTCTTTTGATTGACATTTTATTATATAAATATTTTAATTTATTATTTTTCTACTGAAAATTAAATCAAATGAAATTTCAGTTAAATTTGTTAAATTTCCTAAATTATTAAAAACATCCATAAATAAATTTGTATTTTCCGGTAATATGAAATTTATATTTTTAAAAATAAAAAAAACAGAAGTAGTATTATTTGTTCTTAATTCTTTTTTATTTTTCTTCCTTTTAAAAAATAATAAAATTCTAATTTTAATAAATAATCATTTCCATTATTAGAATAATTATTACGTAAATATATTTCTTCCAATAAAGAATTTTTTATATTATAAAAAGATGTTGAAATATTATTATAATAACATTGACTATTTTTTTTTGTTTTATTAAAATTAAATAGAATGTTAAAATTATATTTCAACGATTTCAAAAAAGCTAAACTAACAGGTTGATCATTTTTTGTTGGATATTTAATACTAATATCATGTTTATTCATATCAATATCTGTTTCCATCACCATTTTCTGATTTTCAAAAAT
Source organism: Cladopsammia gracilis (assembly GCA_022457155.1). Lineage (NCBI taxonomy): Eukaryota > Metazoa > Cnidaria > Anthozoa > Scleractinia > Dendrophylliidae > Cladopsammia > Cladopsammia gracilis. The sequence goes on along the minus strand of JAJGOT010000241.1, from coordinate 859,663 downwards.
AAAAGGAGAATCATAAACACTTGACTCAACATCATTAACATAATTTTTTACACCATAAATAATCAAATAAGCAGGTGCTTTTACTATTGGTGATGATTTTGATCCATCACAATGTAAATCAACCATTATAAATTCAGGTGGAGAAATTTGCCATTTATGTATATGAATAATAGATCTGGTATAACCTTGTTCTTGAAAAATTTTTGTTGATTGTTGAGTAATATTCAAACTTGTCGAAACAACATTAACACTAACATTTTGCATTGTGACAGGAATAAACTCAATGCAAATTGTATATTCTCCTTCTGGTAATTTATACATATTAAAACCTAATCTGGAAATATATTTATAATCAAAATTTATGTCAAGAAGCAAATTATAAACTTTTTTGTTAAAAATATGTGGACTTTTATCTAAATTAGTAAATCCAGTTACAGTAATATTACTTTCTGATGAACTTTCATTAACATCTTCCATTAAATATCTGAATTCATCTTTTGGATGAGAGGATGCTGAGATATGAGATTCATTTACATATTTTTCTAAATATGAAACATTTACTGCAGAATTTTTTTCACTTGAAACTGGAGTTGATAAATTAGTAATCTTTTTATTATTCATATTAAGGTCAATATTTGAAGGATTAGTTAATTTATGAAGATCTAATTGATGTATTTGACTATTTATTTTTACAGTTTCTTGATCTACATATTGTTTATTAGCTGCATGTTTATAATATGTAGGAATTGCTAAATTTGTAATCTTTTTATTATTCATATTTAGATCAATATTTGCAGGATTACTTAATTTAGTATCTACATATTCTTTATTTGCTACTTCATGATCAAAAGTTGGTAATTTTGAAAGATTAAATATTCTATGATTATTGATATCAATATCAACATTCATAGGTGTAACTTCTAAACGTGATAAGAAAATATTATTTGCATCTTTATAAGAAAGTAAATTATCTTGATTTGATTGAAAATAATCATAACTTTGTGGTTTACTATTTAAAACATTATAAGCATCTTTCAAATCAATATTAGTACTTATATTTTGCGTATGAGGAATTCCACTAATTCTCCCATCAACATATGCTTTATTAACTGCATCTTTATCACTTCTTGGAGTTGTTAAATTTATTATTCTTGTATTTTTTGCATCATAATATCTACCTCCATTTAATGTTAAAAAAATACTTTTCCCATAAAACAAAGAAAAAGCATCATTATCACCTGCTGATTGAATATTTGTTATAGAATGATAATTCATATCTAGATGATCTTCCATTGGATTTTCTTCTTTACGATTTAAGAAAATATTATTTGCATCTTTATAAGAAAGTAAATTATCTTGATTTGTTTGTAAAAAATCATAACTTTGTGGTTTACTATTTAAAACATTATAACGATTTTTCATATCTATGTTTTTAATAACATCGTGATTATGACTGGGAATAACAGCTTGATAATTCTTCAAAGTCACCATATTCACAGCTGATAAATCATCATTCTCATCTGTATCCATATTTGTAATTAATTTTCTATTCATATTAATTTCACCAGGAAGAATTAATTTATTTCCTCTTAAATCAAGATCACCAGTCATATGATTTGCACCACTAACAAGAATAACTTCAGTAGGATTTGGTTTTGTTGCTAATCCAGTATCAAGTTGATGTTTAGTTATAGCATCAGAAGAATTAATACCTTCTCCAAGATTTACTAATCGTTTTTGTTCAATATCATAATTATTGTTAGCATCCAATTTCATTCCTGTGCTTGCATGTATTTCTTGACTGACTTGTTTAATATATTCGTTTATATCAATATTAGTGTATTGATTGATATTATTGAATATTCCCATTTTTTTTATTTTATAATTATATTATTTCATCAAAATTCTTAGTAACTGATTTTTGTTCTTTATCTAAAAACAAGAATTCATAAGGTCTAAGTTTATTAAAAAGATTTGGATCAATCAAATTTTCTTTTGCAATAAGATTCAAATGATTTTTAGAAACTGGTGGATATAATATCATATGAGAACAATTTAATCTTAATTTTGAGGGTACATCATAATAACTCTGACTTAGATAAATAGGACTAATTCCATGATGTCTTCCATCAGTATAATGATTTGCTATTTTTTTCTGAATTCCATCTGTAGCATTAACAAGATCGTCAAATACAACAATTTTTCTATTATCTTCTGGATATTCTGTTGTTTCCATTATATCTTCTGGAAATTCTAAAACAGAGTATCCAACTTTTTCACTAATTCGAGACATTTTTTTTAAGATTTTGTAATTTTTCTTGATTATGATTAGGACCATAATAATAAATTTTATCATAGTAAACTAATGGTGATCTTATCATATGCATTAGAGTGTTTGTTTTTCCACATCGGGTTTGACCAGCAATAAGCATTCTGAAATCTTCATCTAAGAAATCACATAGTTTTTTAGACTTTGTTTTTTGATTTGTATCATAATTTGGGATTTTCATTCTTATTTTATTATAATAATAGATAATTTGAATTAAATTAAATGTTAATTCTAAAGATAATTATATAAACTTATAATAAAAATGAATTTAGAAAATATCAAAAAATATGTAGAATCAGAATATAAAGGATATAAAATAGCTAAAGCTGTTACTGCAGCTAAAAATGAAGTGAAAGATCAAGGTCAAGTTCGTGATGTTGTTATGAGTGAATATTATAAAACTTTAAGTAAACCTTTAAAAGAAACGTTGGTTGAACAACAGAAGAAGACAGATGAAAAACAGGATGAAATAATTGAACAATTGAAAGAAAATCAATTAGCTATTACTAGTGGTTTAAATCAATTAACATTAGCTACTGGAAAAAATCTTATGGAAATAGAAGATAAACCTTCTACATCAAAATCATTATTAGATACTGAAATACCAGATGATGAAGATAAAACACCAGAAAAACCTTCAAAATCAACAATAGAAAAATATGATTTGGATAAATTTTTAAATAATAAAGAATCAGTTGATATATTAGATAATTATGGTTATAAATTACCTTCAACTTATGAAGATGTTGAAGATATTAGTGAACATATAAAAGATGTCAATAATACAATTAAAGAATTTAAAATATCAAGTATAGCTAATGTTTCAACAAATGAAAATGGTATTTCATCAGCTGTAGCCAAAGCAAAAAATCCTAAACCAGAATCTAAAGAAAGAATAAAAGAGTTCAATCTTTTAAATACTTTTAAGGAAAGATTGATAGGAATTGCAATAAAACGTGGAATAAAAGGTCAAGGTTTAGGAAAAAGAAGATATAAACAACCAAGAAGAAATGCTTATAAAATTCAAAATAATCAATATGGTGGATTAATGATTGATTTACCAAACTTAATGAAAAATTTAAAACTGAATGCTTATCGTGGTGGTAAATTAATCTATGAAGCAGATGCTGATAAATCTCTTATATCTCTATTAACAAAGAGATACAATCCTAAAACAAAATATTCAATGAATGCAGTAAAAATCTTCAATGATTTAAACATGCTAAGTAATATGTCACCTCATAAATCATCAGGAAAATCTAAAATGGTTGGATCAAGTGTTATGTATTATCAAGATCCAAAAGAATTAACAGATAGATTAAAAGTATTAATTGGTTCAATAGCTGCTGGAAATAATTCACCAGTTATAAGAAATGATATTTCACAAATTAATGATGAATTATTAAGAATAGGAGCTATTGATAAAAAATTACATGAAAAAATGTATAATAAATGGGTAAAGTCTTAGATTTTAATACTTCAATTAGTATTAAAATCAAAAAAAAGATTATATAACTTTTTATGCTTTTATAAGCATTTTTCCAGAAGAAGTGTATAATTCAATTTCTTTTTCATGTAAAACCAAAGCATTCATTGTATAATTTGTTGGATTAGTACCATTCAACTCATATCTAAAAGTTAGTGAAACAACACCATTTTTTACATCATCATCTTGATATCTAAGATCAAAATACAAAATTCCAAAAAGATTTCTGAAATTTGCTCTATCAATTATTGGTCCACTTAGTAAATCATTATAAGCTGAAGAATATGACATTAATGTACGATAAAGTCTTGATTCTTCTTTTGATGACATTTCCAATTGAGGATAGTATATACTATTATTTACTTCTAATTGTGCTCTACTAAAATTACGATTATTTGCACCAATACTGAATGTTTTAAAAGTGAAAATATTATATTGCTGATTTCCATAATTTGTTGTAGGTACTACCCATATGAAAACATGTCTTGGTCTTCTAATTCCTGTAGTTATACGAAAATAACTATTTATTGATGATGTTTGTAATATTTCACTATGTTCTCTTAGGTAAGTCCATGTTTTTGGTTTTAAATAATTATCAAGATACATCTTCGATCCATCTCCATTAAAAATAATTTTTGGACACCATAATCGTAAATTAGTAATAATGACTTTTGAATCTGGAGCACCAGTATTTCTTAAAATAATATTATTATCATCTTCTAGTTTTAATAAAATATTCATTTTAATATTAGGATGAAAATTATTTTTGAAAGCTGCAAAATAACTATATATATTCAAAGGGATAGAAAAAACAGTTTCACTTGCAGCATCTGTTAATTTTTTCCGATCAGCATAACCTTTACTATATAATGCTTCTGCAGGTCGTGCTTCTGCAGCTCCTGTATTTGTATCTAAATAGAAAAATTGATCTTTCCCAACTGTATCCGCATAACTTTTAGTATATTTTAAAAGAGATAAAACATTTGATGTTTCATTAGCTCTTGTATTATTATATACAGTTATTCCATTACATTCAACTTGGAGTTCATTAATGAAAGTATGACCATTAGTTGTTGTACATAAATTTGCAACATTACCAGTTCCTGCTGTTATTCCAGCTCCATCAGCAAGTTGTACAAGTTTAAACTTAACTTCTAAATAAGCATTATACCAATCAATTGGATAAGCTTCTGATGAATTATCAACTGTGAATCTATAATTATCCTTTACTTGTCTAGCATTATTTGGAATATTAGTAGTCAATGGTGTTTCCAAATCATAATATGTATATTCATATCTTTTTACTAAATTCGGGCTTCTAAAATTTCCATTCATTTTATTTTAAGATTATATAAAATTTTTTTTTAAAGAAGATCTTTATAAACATCTTTAATATAAGAATATTTATCATTATTTTTTTGCAAAAGTTTTACAATTTTATCACCTTTATTTTCTTTTTGTGGTATTACATAATCTTGAATTTCAGGAATAAGTTCTTCTGGCATAGATTCAATTTCAAGTTTCTTCTCTTTCTTTTTTGATGATTTAGGTTTAGGTTTAAATTTATCATAAATCGTTTCACCAATTAATTGACCGGTTTTCTCACCAATCTTTTCAGATCCTTTTTCTACTAATTTTTCTGCTGCTTTTGAAGCAAGTTTAGATGCAGTTTTTCCAGTAAGTTTAGCTCCAATATTACTCAATACATCAAAAACACCACCACCTTTTGTCTCTGTATCTGTATAATAATCTTCACCAGTATCATAATTTCTTATTCGTCTTTCCATTTTTATTTATACAATTTATTATTTTCTTTCACCAATAACAACAGTTAAACTTATATCAATATCATTCAAATCAACTTCTCTATCTTGGTCATCTGTAATATAAAATTTCACTTCAAAAATTTCATTTCTATTCATTCTATTCCATAAATAGTTTATAGGTTGAATTTCAAATGCTAATGATCTTGTTTTTGTATTAGTTTAAAATGTGTATAATACATTTGATCGTTTTCCTGAGATAATACTATCAGATAATAAACTAGTTCTAATATATAAATTATCACTTTTCTTTAAAACTTTTTTTTCAAATCCTAATAATTTACCAAAATTACCACTATTGGAAAAATCAATAAAATAATTTTCATTAAGTGCAATAAATACTTTATATGTTGTAAGATCAAAAAGTATATTAATACCATAATTTTCTGTATTTTCAATTTTACCAATTCTTTTTTGAATAAGAGTATTTATATCTTGATAATCATAAATACCTGATGGAAATACAATTGTTATATAAGTTTTACCTTTATCTTTTGATATTTTCAATTCATTGTTTTGATATTCAGGTCTAATATTATGCCAACTAGCAGTCATAGAAAGATGGTCTAATGCTAAATAATGAGTAGTGTTTGGATCCAATTTCAATTCAGGAGTAAATTTAAGAGTAAAATTACCTGGTTTATTTGATGGATTTTGTTTTTTAGCATCAAGACTTTTAAAAACTAATACTCTATTCTGAATCATTTTATTTAATATCTTATATAAAATAATTTTTTATAAACTTTTCATTATATTGTTGATCATCAATTTTAAAAACTTTTAAAAGATTATAAAAAGATTTCTTATAAATATTATCAAGAAAATATAAACAGTAATAACCACATCTAACAGAATAGATATCTTGAATTGGATAACCTTTATTATAAATAAAACCTAGATTTAATCTTTTTGCATGTGATATAATTTCTAATGGTGGTGGAAGTGAAAAAGAATCAAAATAATAAATATATGGTGGTTTTATGAATTCTGCAACCCAATGAGTTCCTTGTCCTACTTTATCATCAAGATTAATTATACAACATCCTTTTTCATGAAAATGATCAATTGAATCTCTAGAAAAAATTCCTTTAAAATTTGGTATCTTAAGATAATCTATATATTCTAAAAGATCAAAATTACTTAGAGGTATATCTTTAAAAATAGGTTTTAAAGTATTGCTCCTAATACTGGAATTTGGTTGAATGGACTGTTCGGTCCTAGTAATAATCCTTGTCCTTTTTTTTTTTACCTTTACCTTTCCCTTGTTGTTCCCATGTTCCAAAAAATGGTGGTGGTTGATAAGGTATCATTCCTGGTCTAGCACTTACTTGTAATCCTTTTCCTGTTTTAGAACTTATTTGTAATCCTTTTCCTGTTTTAGAACTTATTTGTAATCCTTTTCCTGGTTTTGGTACTTGTAATCCTTTTCCAAATAATTTTGAAGCTAATTCTATAGCCATAGGAATACCAATTGCAGCCAGAGTTCCTAAAAATCCTCCATTAATTTGTCTTTGTGTTGGTTTGAAATATAATGCTCCACCTTTTTGTTTGGCTTTATTTAAATCATCAATTTGTTTTTTTTGTTAATTCTTTTTAAGACTCATCAATTTAGATAAATATTCAGATGGAATATCAATTCCTTTACCAAAAATTTTATCAATTCCAAGTGATCCTAAAGCTGATAAAGCACCCTGAGCAAGTGCTGGAGCTGCTTTACTAGCAACTTTTGTAGCCATTGGAAGAACTTTTGATCCTATTGAAATAAGAGATCCAAACAAACTTCCACCTTCTTTTACTACTTTTGTAATTTGTGTTTTTGATATTTTAATATCAGAACCAACTCCATTAGTTTTAGCTTTATTTAGTTTATTAATTTGTGTTTTTGTCAACATTAATTCATCTGATCCAACTAAATTATTTTTAGTTATTCTTAAAGTAATCTCTGATCTATCCTTATAAGCTTTTGCTAATTTTTTTAATTGAGATTCAGATAATTTTAATTTGTATGGAATATAATTCGTCATTCTTTTTTATTTAATGAATTATATAAAAAGTGTAAAAGTTAAAAAAAATTTTTTATCTAAATATATAATAAAATGAAATCTTATTGTGTGAAAGAAAAAAAACAAACAGAATGTGTGAAACCAGATGGTTATCAAACTGCTAAAAATGGAAGAAAAATGTATTGGTGTACTTGTGCTTCTTGTGGAATAAAAAAAACACGATTTGTTAAAAAAACAGGAAAACTAATTCAGCCTTCTTCTTCACAAACACAAGAAGGAGAAGGCTTGGGTGATTTAGCATTAACAGGTTTAACTCATGCATTACCTTGGTTAGGTAAAAAAACAGTAGAAATGGGTTGATATGGTATATCTGAAGCTATGAGAAATAAAAACTTACAGAAAAAAGCAATTAATTATGGAATAAATAAATTAACTCCAATGATTCAAGATGTTGGTAGTAAAGCATTGGATGAATTATCAACAAAAATAAGACCAAAATTAAAATATAAAACAAATAGAAAAGATCTAGACCGAGGAGGTAGTGTAGATATTCATAGCCTCATTGGAAAATTGCCAAAACCAAAAGGTGGTTGGACTCCAGGAAATTATAAGTACATGGGACCGTATAACCCTTTGAATGATCAATTAAGATATGATCCTAAAACAGGTGAAGTATTAGAATGGAAAGTTAAACCATATAATAAAGTGGATGAAATTTCTGCTTATCATGATATATGTTATGATATGGGAAAAAATAAGAATGAATGTGATAGACAAATGGTTAAATCTTTAGATCTGATTCCATACGGTGAATACCGAAATGGGGGCAAACAGCGAGATTTATTATAAATACTAAACAAAAACTTGGTTTGGGTTTACCAAAGAAGACAAAGAAGACAAAATCAAAAAACGTAAAGCGGCGTTGAGTAATAATAGTGATTGGACTCAACAATTAGCCGATGAATTACATAAACCAATCACTAGAAACTTTTTAAAGAGAACTGTAATATCAAATGGGATTGATGAAATCTGGGCTGCAGATTTGGTTGAAATGCAAAAGTTTAGTAAATGGAATAAAGGAATAAATTATTTACTGATGGTAATAGATATTTTTAGTAAATATGGATGGATTGAACCATTAAAAAACAAAAAGACTGAAAGTGTTAGTAAAGCATTTGATGATATATTTAAAAAAAGTAAACGTAAACCAAAAATGCTTTGGACAGATAAAGGTTCTGAATTTATCAGTAAACATTTTAAGGATTATCTTGAAAAGAATAAAATCAAATTATATCATACAGAGAATGAAGAGAAATCAAGCATTGTTGAGAGATGGAATAAAACAATGAAAACCAGAATGTTTAAGATGTTCAGTGTAAATAACAATACTGTTTATTGGAACATCCTTGATAAATTAGTTAATGATTATAACAAAACAAGACATTCTAGTATTGAAATGACTCCAATTCAAGCAAGTAAAAAAGAAAACGAAGAAAAAGTTTATGCTAATTTATATTCAGATTTAATTTATTTGAAACCTGGAAAAGTAAAATTTAAGGTTGGAGATTTCGTTCGTATATCAAAATATAAGAGACCTGTATTTGATAAAGGATATACTCCTAACTGGACAGAGGAAATATTTGTGGTTAATGAAATCTTAAATACAAAACCTATCACCTATAAAATTGTTGATTTAATGGGAGAAGAAGTAAAAGGATCTTTTTATGAAAAAGAATTACAAAAAGCAAAACAAGAAATATATAGAATTGAGAAAGTATTGAAACGAGACACCAAGAAAAAGTTAGCTTTAGTTAAATGGAGTGGATATCCTGACAAGTTTAATTCGTGGATTCCTTTGAGTGATTTAAAAGATTTTTAATACTAATTTAGTATTAAAAAATTGTTTCAAGCGACATAAAAAAAAAGCCCTTAAAAGAGGGCTGATAATTTTTTTATTATTTTTAAAACAAATCCTGTGAATTAACTTTCTTCTTCGTCTTCTTCATCTTCTTCATTGTCTTCATCACTTTCTTCTTTTATCATTAATAATGATTCTCTTGGTTTCAATGGTCTAACATAAACTTCATGAACTTTAACTTGAATAGATTTTACTAATTTGGAAATATAAATACTCTCAATTATCAAAGCTAATTTTACTTTACAATATTGATTAAGGTATTCAAATGGATCAACATTTTTATTTCCTTTTGTTTTGAATAAAGATAGAATTTTATTAGATTTTTCTGAATATATAAGTTTTGCATATAAAATTGGTGAAACACTTTTATCTATTTCTGTTTTAGTTCTTCCTTTTTTATCAGTATATTCTTTCTTTTTATAATATAACATTTGAGATAAATTTTGAGATTCTTCAACACCAATTGTATCTTCAAGATGATTATAACAAAGTTGTTGAATATTTTCTAATGTTTTTAAAAAAAGTTTTTCTTCTTTCGTTGGATCTTTATCTTTTCCCCATAAACAAACAGGAATTGTATATCCAACTAATTCTTGTGATTCTTGATTCTTTCTTTCAGATACACCAAAACTAAAAAGTAAAGGTGTTTCAATTATAAGAGGACCTTGCTTACCATTAGGATAAGTTGTTTCGATTTTCATTCGATGATATTTCATCTTGGAATTCTTGACTTTATATTGTTTAGCTTCATTAAAAATTAGATTTTCTTTAGAAATGTTTTCGAAACTTGTTAGTTGCATTTTATTATATATAAATATTTTTTTTTAAATTTTAATTTTTAAATTATAAATTTCAGCATAAAAAAAATCCCTAAATAGGGATATATTTCATAATTTAATAAATTGCATCATAATCATTACTATCAGTATCAGTATCAGTATCAGTATATAGATAACCATATTTAACTTCATTAAAATATTCATCAAATTCTTCAATTAAATTTTCTATTTGTTTATAAATTTCATTATGATCTCTTCTTAATGAAAAATATCTTCCTATTTTTACTTCTTTTTCATAAGTATCTACTTTTCTATATTTTTTTTGTCTTCTTAAAATTTTTTTAATTGATTGATAATTTAAATAATTGGAACGCATAAAAGATCTCAATACTGCATATCTTAAAATTCTGTATTCCCATTTATACTCTCCATAAGGGAAATTGGGTATATTTCCAATAAAATCATCATCATCTTCATCTAAATCATGAAAAATTCTATATATTACTCTTTTTTTATATTCTTTTTTCATCAAATATTTTTTCATATAGTTAATTTCTTTTCTTATCCTATTTAATAATTTTCTTTTTTGTCTATCTAATTCATTAGTCTTTTTACTTTCTTTATATTTTTTAGCTATTTCTTTCATTTTTAATTTATTATTTGATTTAATTATATTTTCTACTTCTTTCTTTCTTATTTCATAAAATCTTTGATAATTTCTATATATATTATGAAAATGAATATCAATTAAATACATTTTACCATATAATATTTTATCAAAATATTTTACTCCATAAAGAGTAATAGGTATTGCTTTGTATTGCATATTAACAGATTTGCTTTGCGTAGAATTCATTTTATTATATATAAATATTTTTTTTTAAATTATTATTTTTTTAAAATTATAAATTTCAAATTTCTTTTTTAACTAATTCCCACCATTCTTCATAAAAAGCTTTTGTTTCTTCTGAAAGTTTTAGTGGTAATAATTCATCAACATTACTATAACCTAGAATAATTAAAATCTTTTTTATAATAAAAGTGATATTAATGATTCTCTTTCTTTCAAACTGTGTATTTACTTTCTTAATTAAATTTGCATTATCAATTTTATAAAGTATTTCATTAATCTTAGAAATATCATCATTTTTTATATCAAAAATGTTTTGTATTTCATTGATCTTTTTCTTAAAAAAATACTTTCTTTGGTATACTGATTTTTTTCTATAACAACATCTTTCCCAATCAGATATATTAACATCATGATTTAATATTCTTTGAATTTCAAGACCACAATCACAACAAACTTCAGCATAATCAAAAATTTCTTTATTTTTATGTTTACATCTTTCATATATTGGAATATTTCTTTTTTTCTTTTTTTTGATTTTACTTTTTTCATAAAATCTTAATATATAAGAATATAATTTAATTTCTTCTTCTGTATACATACTCTTTTATTTTTTATTTTCTTTTTTATACTTTTTATACATTTTATATCTAAACTCTTCATCAAGATCTTCTATCCAAAATAATCTTCTTAAATATAAAATTAAAATTTCTTTTTTTGTAAATGCAATCATCTTCTTTTATTAAAAAGAAATTTTTTTTAATTTCTCAAAGCTAAAGTATTAATTTTATTTTTACAAATCAGTCTTTTATCATCATTTGCAGATAAAGCTACTTTATTCATTTTCATCGAGTAAATTTTATGTTCTTTACTTCTGATTATATTCATTGTTCTCATTTCTTCTTTTTCTGAGAATAAACATTTCTTGAAATCTTCAAATGTTATTTCCCTTTTAATAACATTCTTCTTAATTCCTTTACATTTCTTTACTTCAATGTCTTCAACTTTAAAAGAATAAAGCTTAGGTCTTAGACCAACAAAATGTGTAATTTGTTTTCCACAAGCTTCATCTTTAAACATTCCTATTACTTTCTTATTAATTCCAGTTTTTATTCCAGATTCATGATTTTCTGGATAATCACTTGTATCAAACTTTTTTTTGATGTCTTTTCTTATATCATAATAAAAATCATCTGTATGAATTTCATACATTAATGAATCTGTATCTGTGAATAATAATTCAGCTTTATTGGAATACTTCTCTCTAATATAATTATAATGAAAATCATACATATGAAATTTTGACAAATCAAGAACAGCTTGACCCACATAAATCGGTTTATTGAAATATATTTCTGTCTTTTTCATATGAACTGCAATTAAATTATGATCAAATATTGTTAAGCGATCAAAATTAGGTTTTGATGATAATTTAATAGCATTTTTCTTATTATTTACTAATTTTATATTTTGTCTTTTTCTTATATTTTCAATTGTTTTACCAAATACAGAATTATTCATTAATTTAAAAAAATCTTTTTCAAAAGAGTTTTTAGATTGTTTTCTTAATTCTGCATTTTTTTCAATATAAGGTTTCATCCATTCAGATTGATAAAATGATATTCCTCTGTGTACTTTTTCAAGTTCAAGTCCTAATTCTAAACATTGTCTAAGATTTATATAATGTATTATATAATTCTTTTTACGGTAAAAAGATCCAACAAGTTTCTCTACCGAACCAAACTTTAATCTTTCTGTAGCAAGTGGATAATCATTATGTTCTTTCCATATTTTTTTTGGATATTTAAGATCCACTTCAAATATATAACCACGATTTGTAATTTTCTTTTCTAATATTTCAATTACATTTTCTTTTGTAAGATTTTTCATCCATTTAAAATCATGAGTTGGAAGTTTTTGTATCATTGACCAACCATAAAGATTATTAGCATCAAGATATGTAATGAATTTTGATTCTTCATTCGAATTATAATTTTTCATATATTTATTGTTTGCTTCTGAATATCTTTTTGATATATGAGTAATTCCACCTCTAATTCCTTGATCAAACATCATTAACATATCATAATCATGTAATAATTCAAGTCTTTGTTCTGTTTCTTTAAGACATGCATCCCAAGCTAATCCAGGAGATGTATAATAATGAGCTGGATCTAAATTATAATACTTCAAACAAGTTTTACGAAAGTTTTCAAACACATCAGCTAAAAGTAGTACATCTGTTTTAAGATATAAATCATGATAATCTTTAATAGTTTTACAATTAAATTGTGACCAAACCTTTTGTGCATGGGTGTAGTCTTCATCAGTTATGTCTTCATCATTTAATTTTGAATAAAATTCTTCTTTTGGTGGTAATTGTGTTTCTTCAAATTTTTCTAAAGAAGTTACATAATCATAAGGATATACTCCTTTTCTTGTTAATAATTCTATATTATCATAATAACTATTTATAGAATAAAAATCATCAGGTTGTAAATTATTTACAAGATTTGATAAAGAAGTTAATAAAAATTTAAATGAATCAATAAAACGTAATTCAAAATTAATTTTAACTTTTTCATCTTTTTTCATATATTCAGCGACTTTAATTTTCTTAGAAAATGATATATATTTCTCTTCTGTTTTAGGAATAAAAGTTAAATCTCCTTTCATTTTTGCTAATTCTTTAATAAAAAGATGTGAATCATAACCTTGAAGATTATGAAATATTACAGGAAGTACTCTAGGTTTTTTACAATAAATATTACAATTATTATGAGCAGCTCCTCTAAACTTACCAGTAAAATGACAATGATCTCTAACTTTTTTATTCTTTTCATCTCCTTCAATGAAAAGTTTTTCACAAATATGACAAATTGTTGAATTATTAAACTCTATTTTATCAGAGTCTGTAAATATCATCATTTGTGGGAAATTATAAAAACTAAAATTAATTTGTTTTACAATTTTTTTTAATTCTTTTACAAAAACTAATGCAATATTTTCATCTTCTTTTTTCTTTGTATAAATAATTGGATTGATTTTAAATATTCTATCAACTCTATCATCAAAATCAAAAGATTTAATATAAATACAAAATCCACAAGGTTCATGTTTTTGATATTCCATTGAATAAGAATAATTTGGATCCGGTTCACAATTATTCATTGGTTTTGTAAAACATTCAAAATCAGCATAAATAACAAAAGGTAAAGGTAATTTATTATTATAATTTCTAAAAGATAAAAATGTTTCTTTAGGAGGCATTTTTACTGCAGCTGTCTCATTATTAGAACAAAATATAATGTGTTTCTTTAGGAGATTAGGAGATCCTCTTTTGTAAAATGAGATAAACATTTTTTACAAAAATATTTTTTTCTTGTATCTTTACTTATTTGTGTATTGATTAATCTTGAAAAATTTTTGATAAGTGTATAATGTGTTTTTCCGGTGTCTTCATAAAGAAATAAATCTATTGTATTATTACAATCTTTGTCATTAATTCTTAAAGGATAAAATTTATTATATTCATTAATTGAAAAAACATTAATTCCTGGAATATTATTATTTTGATTTTCAAACTTTTTTATATCTGTTAATTTTACTGGAAAATTAATACCTTTAAAATTAAGATCATTTTCATATTGTTTTAAATTTGAAATTCTTTGAGGATCTTTCTTATGTGGATGTAAGTATCTTAAAATACACCACATGAAACATTTATCATCTTTTTTATTTTCTAAATTTATTATAGCTTTCTTACTTGAAATAAAATCAGGAAGTTTAATATATGAAGATCCTTTCAAAGGTTTATATTTTATAGTATGAATTTCTAATGATAAAATCTCTTTAAAATACCAACCTGAACCATTTCTTTGATAAATTAAAATTTTACTAAGAATTTCTAGAATTATTTTAGTTAAAATCTCTTTAGCATCTATACCTTCAAGATTAATATGTGTTTCAGAATGAAAATAAGCTTTATCTTTAATTTTATCTTCATGCTCCATTCTTTCCATTAAACAAACTAATATAAATCTAACTTTAATATTTCTATGATTTTTAAGAAATTCTTTTAATTGTGAAGCTTTTTCTTTAAAATAATCTTTAGGAAAGATTTTTGGTTTTCCTTCAATTACATATTTTTCAGCAAAATTATCAAGAGCAGATTTTTCAAATTTAATTCCAACGTGGTATTCTTTCATTGCTCTTTTAAGTGCTTTCTTTAAATATTTTGGAGTATCTTTTGGAATCTTTTTATTTTTTATACATTCAAGAAAATAATCATCAAATGTTTTAATTTTCTTTGGTTTAGGTTTAGATTTAGGTTTAAGTTTTATTGGTTTCTTTTTTAATTTATCATTTTCTTCCTTTTTATTTTTAATATATTCAATCAATTTTTGTTTCTTTCGTTCTTCTTTAATTTTTCTATTTTCTTTAGTTTCCTTTTTTGCTATTTTCATAAGTTCATCATATGATAAGTTATTTAAATCAGATGAAGACATCCTTTTTATTATATAAATATTTTTTTTTAACTTTATTTTTTTTTCCGCTTCAACTAAAAATAGTTATAAATTTCAGCATAAAAAAAAGCCCCAAAATGGGGCTAAAATTTATCCATAAATATAATCAAATACCTCTTGTGAATCAAGATAATAATTTCCATAATCTTCATCATTATCTTTATTTTCATCTTGGTCTTCACTTTTTATCACAATCTTTGAATAAAATTTATTCAATAACTTCTTAACAATTCTTTTCTCTTTAGAAGTTGGATATCCATTTGAGTTTTCAAAAACTGTCATACTTCCTTCTCCAATATTTATAAAATATTTGAATAATTCACCTGCATAATGAAATATTACAAAAGTTACTAAATCTTCCATATCTTCAGGCATATTATAATATAAATTCAAAACTGGAATATGATCCAATTTATAATTTATATTTATAATAATTTCTTTCAATTCTTTTTTTGCTGTTTTCCTTTCTTTTTTAGAAATCTCTAAATTTAGAGATTTTTTTAATTTTTCTAAAAATTCTACAAACAAGTAATCAATAGCATGAAATCTTTCTTGTAGAATATCTCTTGAATCCATTTTTTTAGGATTTTGGTTTTTCTTTTGGTTTTTCTTTATGATTTGGTTTGTGTTTGGCTTTGCGTTCATAATCTTATACATATTAATATTCATTTCTTTAAGCCTTTATTATTCTAAAAATTGTTTTTTTTATTTTCTACCTACAACTTAAATCACCCAAGAAACTTATATCCAAAAGACAAAGTTAGTAGTTATGAAAATACATCTTCTAGAGCACCTCCCAAGGTACTATTTCCACATATTTTTATATTAATTCCCGATATCCAATTTTTTAAAAATCCCCAAAGTATATTTTTCTATCATTTTCTTGCGAATCCCGCGAGCGAGCCCGAAGGGCGAGCGAGCTCATAAATATTTTGAAATTTAAGGCAATTCAAGAATTTATTATATTTTCTGTCATTTTTTTTAAGTTATTGAATTTTTTTCAATTTCTTCGATTTCTTTTATTTCTTCAATTTAAAAAACCTTTATTCCTGTTTGATTTATAGACTAAACACAATAAGGATATTAATTATATTTTATACGGAAATAAATTTTAAGTATTAAGTAAAGCCGTTTATTTAAGAATATTTTATTAGAATTTTTTTTGATTCTCTTAAATAAATAGAAAAACAACGATATAAACAAGAGTTACCGTATAAATTTTAATTATTTCCCTTTAAAAAAACTTTTTTTTCCATAAGAAATATTCCAATAATACAAAAAATTACAGTAATTAATTAGGTCTTGATTTCCCTTTAAAATCAAAAAAATATGACAGGGATTCGCAAGAAAATGATAGAAAAATATACTTTGGGGATTTTTAAAAAATTGGATATCGGGAATTAATATAAAAATATGTGGAAATAGTACCTTGGGAGGTGCTCTAGAAGATGTATTTTCATAACTACTCAAATCACTAATAGTCAAATCACTATAGTTTGTTATGTTTAATTCAATGTCTAGTTAGTTCTGTTCTTACTTATTTTTTATTTCCTTAATGTTGGTATATTGTAATTGAATAAGTGTGAATAAAATGAACTTGAACTTGAACTTGAACTCATAAGCGACCGCGATCATTTTCAACGCTGGTAATTTGAATTTTTCCATAATTGTTTTTAACCTCTAGTAAGCGACCACTCGCTATATTTCGATGTCACTGCAGACGCAAATTCAATTATGCTTTACATTACAAGTCCAATAAAACGAGAATTTCGTCTTTTACATCCAAACTTCAATATGAAACAACATTTTGCGCTGATAGGTGCTCTGTATATTGAAATTACTATAGCTTCTTATGATTCGAAGTTAAGACCCCCTGTTGTCTGACCTCTCGTAAGCGATCACCTTGGCTTTGCATTCTGGGTAGTCGCTTACATGAGGTTCAACTGCACCTTGTATATTTGTATTTTTGTTAGATAGATAGATAGATAGATAGATAGATAGATAGATAGATAGATAGATAGATAGATAGATAGATAGCCTTTATTTTAAAACGATGAATATTAAAGCTATATAAGCTTGTGGGGTCGTTTACAATTAACTAAAAACTTAAAACTAGGTACAAAAATAACGTTTGGACTAAAATCAGCGATGTTTACAAATATAAAATTGTAAATATAAAACTGTAAGTGTAAATTTAAGTATATACAAAGTCATCTTTTCTAAAATTACAAGTGGATGCAGACGTTATCTTGAAGCTAAATTCATTAAAATTAACTAGATTTTTTTTTTTACTTTTTGTTGTATCACCAATTAGCGTGTATTATCCTAGAACAAATGACATATAAAAATTTAAACGAAAAAAAGGAATATCGGCGAAAATTTCACGCAGATTTCGGTCTGCAGTTCTTAAATAAAATAAGGCGATACATGATGTCTCAGTTACCGTTAAACCCGATCGAGTGACTACTCGACGTCAGAAGCCAGTTTCATAGATGTACCGAAAATACCGAAAACGCTTATTTATTTTTGCCCGTCAATTTGCCTTGAATCGGAGAAGTTATTTTCATTTCCTTCACTCCCCAACAGAAACCATCGAACTGAAAATATTAGAAATAGCTCGCGAAGATTCAGCCACGCATTGTGTGATGCCTTGAAGCTACAAAATTTAAGAGCGTTTTTACAGCGAGCTGTGCGACGGGTAGTTTTACTCAATGAAACAGCGCAGCGTGTCTCATACACACTCTCTCTATATATTTTTATATTAGGGAAGTGGTCAACAATAACAATAACAATAACAATACCAATAACAATAACAATAACAATAACAATAACAATAACAATAACAATAACAATAACAATAACAATAACAATAACAATAACAATAACAATAACAATAACAATAGCAATAACAATAACAATAACAATAACAATAACAATAACAATAACAATAACAATAACAATAACAATAACAATAACAATAACAATAACAATAACAATAACAATAACAATAACAATAACAATAACAATAACAATAACAAGTATACTCGACGAGGACCCACCTTGTGTAGGGGTAGGGGAATTATGCAAGATACCACCTATCTGATGGGTGTAATGAAAACAATTTGTTGGCCTTAAAATTGGAGATGAGACTAATATTCTGTGTACATGAAGCTTGCACTGCTATTAACACGGCACAGGAAGATTTGAATCTTTCTCTCAGTTTCTACTCCTGATAGAATGAGGGATATGCTGACAAGACACCATCTTTTTAGGTGGAGGAGAAGAGGTACATAAAGAGACCACCAGTCTTTTTGTAAAATGGTGGGTCCTGTTCGAGTACAATAGTTTTGACCATTTCCGTAAGAATGTCTAATAGGCTGAGCTGGGGCTACGCGTTCTTATGTTTTGGCGATTTGAGCCTTAAAACGTTCTTAGCAGGTTCTCATTAGGATAAATGGTACAGTAGTTCGGTAAATTATAGTCATATGAATAAGAAGAATCGAAAGAGTTATACAGGAGGTGAAGTTTTACAAATTTGCTAATTATTAAAAATGGAAAACGACTTGTACATATTTCTTATCTCATTTTTAAAACATGGTAAATAGAGATGTTCTTAACCATATCCCAGCTTGGGTACGTTCTTGGCACGTTCTTAATCGATTCTTAAAATTCAAGCCAATCTAGTCTGAACGGTGTTATAAAAAAGGTTCTCATAAACAAAGAGTGAAACTTACTTGCCGTCTTGTCAGTCCCATTCAGGCCGGGAAAATTAGACCAAAAAGGAAGCCGAGATGTTAGACTACGAGCAGTCTCTCTTTTCCAGCTTAGTCCATCGAGCGAGAAACTCAATAAAAAACATTAGCGAACGGATAATAGTTTTGCGCGGCCATATCTGTTCGCTAATGTTTTTTCGTTTCTTGCTCGACGGACTAAGCTGTGAAAGAGAGACTGCTCGTAGTCTACCGAGATGTAAACGTAACATAATCGATTAACTATGTGTTATTTAAACAGGAAAAAGATACATACCTACATACATACATACCTTTATTTAAACACGTTAAAAACAACAGTCACAAAGCAAGATAAAAACTGGTTTACATGTTTGCCGTGTGGGAGTACGAGGTGGACATAAGGCGATTGATTTCGATATTAAACTTTTTATAAGATCTAATAGCTCTGACATTCTGTGGAAGATTATTCCACAACAGTGCCTCACTATAGCAAAAACTGCGTTTTAAAAAATCTGTATGGGGCTTAGGCAGACAGAATTTGTTTTCCTTGTCTCTGAGTTCATAGTCAGTGCTGAAAGGTGTAAACAGGCCTTGAAGATACTCCGGAGTTTGGTTGGTAACAGTTTTAATCATTAAACATGCCGTCCTCCCGTAGTTTCGAGAGACCTTACTTGGAGAAAGGTGACCCTGGTGAAGTTGTATTTTGACCTTCGTGCCCAGTGCCGGCCGAGGTCGAACGTTCGTTTTAACCAGATCAAGCAAAAATAGCGCCGGTTTCGAATTGTTGTTCGATGTTTTCGATCGGCTACTACTGCAAAGATCCAAGATATGCTCAATTAGATCACAGGAATGGGATCTGAAGGCTTCACTTTGTGAGTTCGGCGGGGAAAATGTAAGTGCATGCTATTTTTGGTTTAAATGTCAAGCCATTTTTACATCGGGTTCGATCGCCGATCTGCAAGTCAGACACCTTCCTTGTCTCTCTTTTTTATACGCTGTAGGATACAGGATTTAAACGCGCTCAAATTACGAAGAAACACCATAAAAAGACAAAAAAACATCAGGTAACGTTTTTTAAGTTTAATTTAGCGATTTACCCTATTTACTGGTATATTTTTGGATTATAATTATCAGTCTGAATTCTTTATACAAAATCTCTTATATTACCGCCTGTGCTACGACGACAATGCCAAGGAAAGCGTCTCTTTTAAAGGAATTCGCGCTCTTTTAAAGTCTTTAAACTACTTTGCAATTCGTGTTCCAATTTGTTTAATTTGTCTAATGAAACTGGATTTTCCAGAAACCGAATTCGTAGGGACGGCTTTCAAGTTCAAATAGAGTAAGACAAATTTATCATTTGAAGTTGTTGTTGTTTTGCAGGACGGCAACGAAATGTGTGAAAATGTAAAAGTTTTAACGCACGTGCAGAGGCATTGTTTTCGCTCGTTAAATTTATTGTTTTGTGCCTTTCTCACTGCTGTCGTCGTCGTGGATACTTTTTTAGCTCCCTTGTATTTAAAACTTGTGGCACTTTGTAAGAAAATTGCTGTTGCACTTTGTAATAATTAATCAGCGCCGATAAATGAGTTGTAGCTGCGACAATTTCATCACAAAGGAAAAAAAAGCCGGTTGGCTAATGGGAGCCCGTAGCCCGGAGCGCCCAAAGAACTGATTTGGGTGCCTAATTTTTGGTTAGGGCGTCAAACCTTCCCAAGCGTGGACTCGTATCGTCTGAGCATTGGGCTTTTTGGGTTCCTAGCAATGTTTCTAAGGCAACAAGAACAAGAATTTGTAGAAAAAATTTAGATTTACGACCTGCTTTGTACATGTTATTTCCACTATGGAAGGCAATTATGCTCGAACATTGTGCTTAGCATTT
The DNA here is from genome assembly GCA_022457155.1 of Cladopsammia gracilis. Classification (NCBI taxonomy): domain Eukaryota; kingdom Metazoa; phylum Cnidaria; class Anthozoa; order Scleractinia; family Dendrophylliidae; genus Cladopsammia; species Cladopsammia gracilis. Next base: position 838,339 of record JAJGOT010000241.1, on the reverse strand, counting down.
CACTCGCGAGGATCTCTTGCTAGCGTCGAAGCTGAACCGTTTTCTTCTTTCTGCAACAAATTTCTTCAAGTTGCACAACAAAAATACGTATAACATGGCCCTTGCAACTTGTTTCGCAACACCCTTCAGTCAACCAATCACGGCCCAGCATGGACATGACGTTTTGATTATTCAACTTACGCATTTTTTTTTTTCACGAGACAAGATGCAAGACAAGTTACGCGGGAAGTTTGGTTTCACCGAAATTTTTTAATCCAGGTTGAATTAAGAGACTGCAATACAGGGAGCCGAAAGCTCGGTTTTTAAAACATTATAGTCCCGCAGAGAACGTTTTCTATTTATTCAGTATTTCTTTAATTTTAAACACTAGCTATCTAATATAGAATTTATCCTAAAGTGTAAGTTAAAAAAACCACTTGATATGGCCATCAAATATTTCCTGGTAAAAACTCCACTGCTCTCTGACCCTGCGCAGTTTTAGGCCCAGGTTTTGCTCTACCATCGTTTGTCAGCGCCAGGTACCAGCCGGAATGGAGCCACTGTAGCCATTGTTGTTAAAGTGTTCTTTAAACACACAATCATCGATCAAGGAATTCTGTTAAACGATGAACAAAAATATTAGCTATTTTAGTGGGTGTTTTTTTAAGGTATATAACAGAATTCAAAGAAAATACGAATTGCTATGTACTGTAAAGGCCCGTTACACAGGCGATTTTTTGTGCAATTTTTGTCGCACTTGTCGATGCAATTTTTGTCGCGCGCAAGTTGCATCTTCGAATCGCATGTGTAAACCTGCGGCGATTTCAGTGCGACTTGGGCGCGATTTGTCGCGTGATGTCGCAGAGGTTTCGAACATGTTTGATACCTGATGCAACCAGCTTGGCGGCGATTTTTGGGAAATCGCAACAAATAGAGCACCCGAATCGCATAGGAAATCGTCGCTAGTTAACTCTTGCGACAAAAGTTGCATTGGGGAGCACGACAAAAATCGCAAAAAAATCGCATGTGTAAACGGGTCTTAAAAGCTCTATAAAATCCTGCCCCGCATGTCCAATAGTGCTGAATCGGTATTACGGTACATATTTCTTTTTATTCCAGACTTCCCATCGAATTGAACAAAATAACGCCCTGTCCTGGTGGTATAAGTGAGTAAGTTGTTACTTACATAAGCTAAGAGGTTTCCATCGTTGTCCATTCCAACATATCTGTTCGCTGATTGCCCTCGCAATACAATTTCTCCCGGAGCGACCGACACAATTTCAAGGATGGCTAAAATTCGATAAAAAAAAAATTTCTTTTAAACGCAGAAAAAACTTCAACTAAATACTTTTCGCTCGTTACTCCAATTTCATCATAACACATAATAATTTTTAACCGAAACTGTACAAACGGGCGCCGGACTTGAAATCCGGGAGTCCGGGTTCAAGACACACTTTAGCCACTAGCATTACTAGTAGATCCGAGCTCAAGTTCTTGGCCACGCTTTTTAATATCTACCAGGTCTGCCTCTTTCAGTTGGAATTCTTAACCTTACTATGTTCAATTTGAAGTATTGCTTGTTTTGTTTGAATTATTAGTCCCACTCGCACTTGTGCTATAAGCAAGGCAAAAGGCATTTATATTTTTTTATTTCATTTTTTTTATTTTCTCAAAACAACACGCAAAATATCCGAGCGTATTACACAGTCAGTCAGTAGATTGCCGTATTACACCTTAGCATCCCGGTTCCAAGACACAAGCTAATATCAATACAAGAATTTCAGTCGAATAATAAAAACATTATTCGATGGTTTAACATATAATAAGTGCGGACATTTTACTCATTGCTCGCATGTTTTCTCGCCCCTGCCGGCGGGGCTCGAAAAATACTACGCAACTCGTAAAATATCCGCGCATATTATCGATGTATTTCGCTGGTGGAGTTTATGTATTAAACCGTGTTTACATAAGCCATTTCTATTGGTTTTCAAAGAGTTATCCTTGATTAAAACTAAAAGGACTATGAAACGAGGTTAAGTTTTGTATGATAAATGATGATGATGATGATGGTGATGACTTTATTGAAGTGTCAATGTATTTAGCTACAAAAAGAGCTAATTGGGGGCACTATAACATATAAGTCCTATAAAGTCAAACAAATATATATATATCTAATGTATCTAGAATTTTTAATAGTAAAATGTATAAGTTTTCACAACGCTAAAATCTCGATCAGGTACCACTGGCGGTAGGAACTGTTACTTGTATGACGAGTTCTGATATGAGCTCATAGACTATTTAGTATCATGTTAACAAATTGAATAATACAAACAGAGCCCTGATAATCTTATACTAATTAGACCCCTATCGTGTAAACACTTCCACCGCCACATTGTAGAGCGCCACGCTTTTATACGCAATACATCATCAGATTTAGGTGAACACTTTTTCGTTTGTCTCACGGGTCACTTTGAGATGTTGAGCGATGATCATGAACATCTCAAAGCCGTGTCTCCATCGTGAGACAAACGAACAAGCGTTCACCAAGTAGCATACACACCACGATGAACAACAACCACATTTTTAATAACGAGCATCAGATTTAATATCGTAAAAAGGGTTGTTGGTGTCCGGACACCACCCGCTTTGGAATGAAGTAAAGTTTATTGATCGTGATCCTCATTGGTACACACGCAGGGTCAAAGAGGCGATCCACATAAGACTTAACCCTAACAACATCAACAGGGACAGTGGAATAGAAATTCCAGAAGCATGGATGCCCACGATCAAGAAACACAACAACAGGAGAGCCGCACGACTACGGACCGCCGAGGGAACAATTCGCCGAAACAACGAGGATCAAAATGCGCCAGTCACAGCTGCTGAAAACCAACCAATCACAGCAGAGCATCGTGCTTCATAAGGTGACGCGTAACCAGTCGACCCCATCGCCTGAAGAAGACTAGCAGTATGCAGTTGAAAGGTCGCGATCCACATCGGAAGTGACTACATCGTGAGACAAACGAAAAATACTTCTTTATTAGCATCAGATTTATAGCAATAAATTCATTATAAAACTTAATGTTTGTTTGCAGGAGTAATGTACTTACTATAAGCATCGCTTGTTCCATGCTCGCTTCCCTCGATTGCATTATCCGTCACTCGCAACGCGAATCCTTGTCGGGAAATTAAGTACGTCTTGCGAACAAAGTTAGTTATAATTTGTTGGGAAGCCATGATTCACAACTCGTCGAAGTTGTACTTGTCCACCAGGCCCTTGAAGGTAAATACTTCAACTTTGCAGGTGAAAATTTAATGGATTCCTAAACAAGGGCGTATTTTTTCATTTCCTGTAAAACACCCTTGCCATTAAAACGCAAAAGCAAGATCGTCATCCATCGAATATAGCTTGAAGGTTTGTGTGCATTCAGTCGAATCCTCACCAGTATCGGGGGGGGGGGGGGGGAGTACTCCCATATGTAAGTTACATAGGTATGTGCCGCGGGATAGGGTGTAGTTTTTGAGGTGCTCAGTGCTTAAATATGTCATCCTTTTTATGTGATCTTCGGGTAGGGTTCCTTTAAATTGTATTAACTAAATTACAGTGCTTAAACATCCAGCTAAACGAATAATCATATGGATATGATGGCGTATTTATGAAATCAGGCCCAGGGCTAGTAGTATTCTATTCCTGATGCTGAACTTTCCATGTACAGAAAATAAATAAAAACGACCTATTCACAACAACAACAACAACAACAACAACAATTTATTCAACAACAAACAACAACAACAATGTATTCTTAGTATAATAATGGAAGAGTAGAATGATTTGTTTGTCCTGCAAATAGCTGGAAAGCTAATCGGGGCGGGGCAAAACAAGTACATGAAAAATACAGATATCTACAAAATCAAAAACCTTATACTATTGAAAAGCCTTGCAGATTGCACATAATAATGAATAAAAACACAGAAGTTAAGTGATCTAATTGAGTTAAGACAAGGAGTCTCTGACTAAAGTAAGTGTATCTATGTACTTACTTTATTAATAATCATGGAGATTTGAATATAGTCATCCTCCTTTTCTAAAATATTGAATAGCAATTTGCGGAGAGCTCTTTTGAAAGCATTCTTAGGAAGATCCGTTATATAGCGTGGTATCTTATTCCACAGCTTTACTCCGAGCCGAGAGAGTTATCGTTGAGCTGAGTTATCGTTGGGCTGAGTTATCGTTGGGCTGAGTTATCATTTTTCCCTTAAATAGGATGTCAATTTTCAATTTTCTACCCTTTAATAGGGCCAGGGTTTAAGAACGTTCGCGACACACATCTATCTTAAATTGATGGAAGTACCATCCCCTCCCCCCCCGGGCACCAGCATCACTGTCCGAGAATTACTATTAAATAGGATGTCAATTTTCGATTTTGTGCCCTTTAGTAGGACCAGGATTTAAAAACCTTCACGGCATACATCTATCTTAAATTGATGGAAGTACCACCCCCTCCCCCTCGGGCACCAGCATCACTGTCTGAGAATTACTATTGGCAATTAGCAAGCGCTTTCATTAAATTGCCGCGTTTACCAAACAATAGCCTTTAGTTTAATTATTTGTATATGTTTGAAAGCTGAGTATATTTGCATTTTGTAGTGACTATTCATGCATGCACACTGATGAGCCTATGTAATGTTTTAACAATGTCAAGCAGCTATAGAAAAATGCTAAACATCGTGCAATTTTAAAGGAATATTGAGAGACAGAACGAAAAGCTAAGCATATATGGAAAAGACTGAATAAGTAGAATAATAATGACGATGATATTTTTTTCACTCTTAAAAAGCTCAAGATTGAAAGAAAAAGCTGTTTATTAGCTTAATTTTAATCAGCAAAATGTATTACAAACACGCTTCACTGCTTTTTACCTTTAATTTGAATGGTCAAACCATAGGATTTCACACACAGACTTAAAAATGTTGAATAGAACAACCCTATACAGCATTGTAAACAACATTATTTGTTACGTTAAAAGCAAAATACTGCTCAGCGGAATGGTCTCGCCTTGCGATTAATTTTATCAACAGACTCAATACCAAGAGGTTTTGGTCTTTTAGTCTCCGTCACTTTTATTCGGGGGTGGAAGCGGTGGAAGCGGAATAATGAATAATGAATAACGGCTTAAAAAAGAAAATGAATAAGGAATAACGGCTTCAAAAGAAAATGAATAATGAATAACTAGGGTTTAATCGGGAATAATGAATTATACAAAGAAGAATCGCGTACAGAAGCGATAGAGATCACGCGCTCGAAACTTGCAATCTTTGTCAAAACAAATCTTTGATGGTTTTAGTAACCTTTCAGTGCCTTCCAGTCTCAGATTCTAGTCCTTCCGTAGCCGATTTCGTAACTTTTTCCTGATTGGTGCGTGCTTTTTATGTCCATTGTGTTTATGTCATCACTGTTCGTCTCTTTGTGACCGATTGTGAGCAGATTCTGTCTGCCTCAGTAACGTCTCGGAGTGTTTTTAGTGTGTCGAAGAGTGTTACACGGTAATCGAACAGTAATTCGCAAATGGGGAAAAAAAGAAGAGAGATCGCGACAGACGGTACGTTTAATTAAAGTTTGATATCGCAACTGACATTCGATTCATGTTTAATTATCTGTTGTTCACTACAGTTCATGCATACGTTATCAAAATTGCATTATTTCCAGGTCACGTTCCCAATCCTGGTCGCCTGAAAGGTCACAGCGTATAGCTCAAAACGGTCGAAAAGATCGGAAAGGTCGGTCAATTTTAAGTGTTTAAATGTTGATTTATTATAGTTTTCTGTTTAGTCAATTGTCGACCGGGCTAGCATACATGGTGACCGTCTGCGAAGTAGATTCAGAGTGCAAAATTTTGAGAAACGAAACGAAACCAAACTCAGTCGAACAAATCGTTTTCCTCTGCTCCAAAGAATTCATTTGTATTATATAGATTTGATTTTACACCTTGTGGGATTTGTAATCTTATGGCTGATCTACGTTACAATTTTTACAATGCAAAAAACAATTGCTTTTGACTGGGAATATCTCGATGGTAATTGGTTAACACACACCCCATAGTGTTACATTTCCAGCCCCGACGTCTCCTTGGAACTTTATGCTGGCTGTAAAATTGTTCCCTGGCGTAAAGCTTGTGAATAGGAATGGCAGTATTTAATTCTATTCAAATAACTTTAGACAAAGTTAATAATTTATTAAGACATAATTTGTGGGATTCTATTGGAGAAAAGAAAACAAATATTGTGGCGTGTCTGTTGATTTGCAGTAAAATAGATGCTTATTACAAAATTAGGCCCAGAGATAACTTAATATCAAAGGTTTTTTCTTCGAGATCTCTGGCACTATTAATTTTGCTGCCCTCGAAGCAGTGAGCAGACTTTATCCAAACTCTCCATATCGGCACGTACCATTGTAAATAAGAATATCAAACAATGTGGTGCTTAGTTATCTACCAATAATTTGCGCAAAGTAAATATGACTATATGGAAAAAGGTATGTGTCAAATAAACGAATCATGGCAAAAAATTGGATGACATTTGCCTCTAATTTTTTAACTCGTCCCCAGACCCCCAATTTGACCCTTAAAATCACAGCGAAAACGCCATTTTTTGGAGGGAAAATCAAAATTTCGCCCATTTATCAATTACGTTTCGGAAATCCACACTCGGATTCCAGTAATTTGGTTGTTATTCTATCTGCCAACGTTAAAATATTTTAATAACTTAAAAAATAAGTCCCGTCATTTTGACCGTGAAGTGACCAACGTCACGTAAAGGTTTGTATGGAGTTCAACCGCGCGGTCATCGCTTTCAGCGGTATAACTCATTTTAATAGGTGTAATGTCAACATCCACACTCGGTTTTGAAGAGAATGGGATCAAGTGAACATTTAGGTGGGAAATATGATTTAGTTGGAGCGAAAAAAAATCCCGTCATTTTTCCGTTTTTTTCAGTGCAATATGCTTCGACTGAGCCCATTTTGGCTTCTATTGATGACTTGAGCGGACTAGCGCCCAGGCCGTTCGAGCTCAACTGCGCATGGGCAATAGTTCATTTTTAGTTTCAAAAGCGCTTTAATAACATTTTTATTTTAAAACATATTCATTTCATACGATTGGCGCTACACAGTTCATATCTATTATAAGTTCATTTTAGTAACGCGCACGCCCGGAGCAAATGTCTCCTTTCAGGGGGCAATTTTTTGGTATGACAGTTAGCCTGCATAACAGGCGTTATAGGCCATTTGCACGATGGCGTCATTTGACTACAACTACCAGAATTCATTTCGTTTTTCCTTTGTTATTTAAATTTTGTAATCCCAGTGAGGTTTAAATAACAATGGCCCTAATTTGCACTACAAAACAAAAAACTGAAGGATTGTGGTAGTAGTAGTCATATGACGTCATCGTGCAAATGGCCTATTGGGGCGCTCAAGCGGGTTTTAGGTCGCGAGCGCGAAGCGCGAGACACGCACTCGCGCTACGTGCTCTCGCCCCAAAACCCGCTTGAGCGCCACCAATAACGCCTGTTATGCAGGCTAATATACAGTCAACTCTCTCTTAAGCGACCACCCTTAGTGCAAGAAAAAGTGGTCGCTTAAGAGAGTGGTAGTTCGAGTTGATTGTATTTGTGTAAATAGTTACTTTTCAAAGTGGTCGCTTACGGGAAGTGGTTGCTTAAGAGAGAGGTCGTTAAGAGAGAGTTGACTGTATATGCTGGAATATTGATTCTCGTTATTGAGAAATAAATACTATTAGCTTTGATTTATCTGCTAAGCAAGTTTTTTTTTTGTCGACATTTGAGTCATTATGAAAAACTGACCAAGCCCAAATGAACATTACCACATATTCTCGTTCCCGTGCCAGGAATAAATCAAGAATAAATGCTGGGTTGAAATAAATACCGGGTATATCAGGTCTAGTTTTGAAGAAACGACGGAGCGTATACTGAACAGTTCAACAAACCACTCACTACAGCATTCGCAATAACATTTTTGTATTTAAGTTTTTAATAAGAGACGAAGTAGAGAAGTCGATGTCATTGTGTCGATGTTTAGCTTACATTTTAGTTCAGTGTACAGTATATAGAGCGTTTTCACTTGACGTCATAGCCGCCATATTGGTGTTCCGGTACAAAGGAATTTTAATTAACTTCTTTTGTTAGGAACACCAACATGGCTGCCATGGCCTTTGTCATTTGAGTCCCACGGGACTGAAGGTCACGTGAGTGAAAACGCTCTATAAGAATAAATGCCACGTCTATAAGGCTGAGTTCTAAATTAACCCTAGTCTGGAGTTAAATCAATAAATACGGTAATTAGATTGAATATGACTCTGACGGTTTCAAATCATATTTTAATTGAAGTGAAAATCTTCTATTTCACAAAAATTTCAAGTTAGAAGCTGCCTAAAAAAACTCGAATACGGAATAATGAATAACGAGAAAAATTTAAAAATGAATAATGAATAACCTCGAAAAAAATGAAAGGAATAATGAATAAGTGAGATCCAATTATTCCGCTTCCACCCCCGACTTTTATATCTCAACTCGTTTATAGTTAACTTGACATCGTCATTAAAGAAGCATTTCTCACGCAACCCATTATGTTGAGTTGGGAGAAGCAGCCTAACATCAATGGCTTCGTCAAAATTTAGTCAACTTCATACTTATGCAGACTGAGCAGTGTTTAGTCATACGATATCTACAAAAGAGCTGATCAAAGAACTTAATTCTATTATCTACGGAATTGTCTGGGTAAGGAAAGATAAAATTAAACGCCTGGCATCTCATATTGATACGCAACGCATTATCTATGTTAAAAAGTACATTGAAGACTACGATAGCCATTGGAAACATATTATTTCGTTCTTTCTTAAGGACTATGGTGGGAAATTTCTCTTACATTGCAATTTTAGCCGCGCTGATCTACCAGACCGTCTTCCCAGTTTTTATAGAGAATGCTTTACAGTCTGGTCCAAATTAACTGTTAACTGTCGCGCGAAGAAGTCTTTAAACAATTTTTATGGAATAATCAGTTCCTTCGCATAAGCGATAAGGCCATTTTTGTAAAACTGGATTCTAGAAGAATATTATCTTTCTCTATGATATTTTGCCCAACAACGGTAGTCTAAAGCCTTGGCCCTTTTCCGAGGCTATAGGGCTCAACGTTAATGACTTCTTCTTACTTCTAGGTATTTTTGATTCCCTTCCCTCTGCATAGAAAAGGCTAAGAAACTCGAATGATGTTGGTCTTATAACATCTTACAACATATAATTATCCACAACACAATACACTTTCTATTTAAATGGTAAAAACTATTCACTGGATTTGATCAACTCAAAAAAACTGTATTGGGAATTGGTGAACATGATTCAAGTTGACCTTTCCGCGCAACAAAAGTATAGTGCGATATTTAACATTTGCGATTTGGATTGGGAAACAATTTATTTAATTCCGCATGTTGTTACATTCGAAACAAGAATCTTTCAATACAAACTTATTAATCGAATATTATATACTAATAAATCTTTAAATAAAATGAAAATGGTTGTATCTCCTCTGCACTTTCTGTCAAATTCCCCTAGTGTGACCCCCTTGACTTCATGGTCCTAGACAATAGGTATCCCAATTTTGACTGAGTGGCTGTAGGCGCCCTCTCCCCACAGATGATATTATCCTGCCCCTGGTTGTTCAAAAGGTGAATAGCGCTATCCAACGGATAAATCACTATCCAGTGGATAGGTGTTAACAAAATCCTTTGTGTTATCCGCTGGATAGTGATTTATCCGGTGGATAGCGCTATCCACCTTTTGAACAACCGGGGCCTGGACAATGTCCCAATAGTAATCCGCTCCAATCAGTAGGTTGATTTCAAAGTAAGCCCCACCCACTGGGTGTGCTAGCTTCAAACCCTTTGGGTGTGGTAGATCGCTGATGTTTCTATCATGATTACGATGTAGGGGCGCGGCGATGGTGGGTACAACCCACCAGTGCGCGCAGTGAGGTCGTCTCGCCGTTGTTTGTAATGATATCAAAAGTGACAACATCTGACTTCCTGAAAGAGTGTTCCCTGGCACCAAAGGCTGACATACATATTTTTTCGTGAGAATGGGGTTAAGCCCCAAGTTCATCCGCGAACTTGGAGCTATAATGTTTGCTTCCGTGCTTATGGCTCCAGCTCTGATCCGACTCACTGCGGTTTTGAGTAGTATTGGATAATCATGGATCACATGTTGCACTGGGATAAGGGTAGCGTGCACCGATCGACCTTCCTCTAGGGACCCTTGGAGGCATCATTGTTTTCAGCGGGAGGGTACACCGTGTTGCGTGTCGCTCATAAATGGTAGCATGATAATAACTACCACAATACTTGCATCGGTTCTTAGATGGGCACTGGGCGCTGCGGTGGGATGAGGCCAAACAGTTAAAACAGAGACTCCTCTTGGAGCTTTGGTATCTGTGACCATGGCACACGTGTGGTGGATGTGGGGCCCTTTGCAAAGAATACATGGTCGCTTCTTGGTTGAGTTAGAGGGGGAGCCTGAGTTTGACCCCCTTACTCCAGTGAAAAATGATGCTGTTGGCGTAGGAACTGAAAATAAGGGATTGGAGCCGGTCTCCAATACCCTCAGTTCATTGATAATTGCTTTCCTTAATGCCTGGATGGACCATCCCCCCACCCTCCGGTTGACACTGAGCCATATTCTTTCTTACTTCGTCCGGTAATTTTCAAAGAATAACTGGAACTAGTAAATCCCCAAATGCATCCCGGGACTTCCCCAGGGCCTCCAGTGCCCTGATGTGCATTTCCATTTCATTATGAAATGACTTCAAACTATCTATGTGGTTGGATAGGCGGGGTAACTCGAGTACGGCTGACTTGTGGGCATTGACAACCTTGTGGATCTTTCCTAATCGTTCCTTCATGTAGACTATTGCATATTATAATTCTGACTCGTCAAAGAAAACCCAGTGATAGCCCTCTCAGCTGCCGCCCTGCGTTGAGCCCTAAGGTTATTAAACTTGTCGACATCTCCTAGGCGAGTATCGGTATTTACTGCAACATTGAAGGAGCTCCAAAATGTCAACCATTCCAGGGGATCCCCACTGAAGGTTTGTAACAAGAGTTTGGAGAGACGACTCTGATAAGTAGGACTGCTGGCAGGGCCTGATGGGGTGGATGTCTGAAATTCATGATTTGGGGGCTGGGAATTTGACTCAAGACCACTGGAAGCGACTGGACCTTGACGAAATACGATAGAACCTTGATACGTCTAAACTCTGATTAGGGCCGACAGAAGTTTGATTTTGGATGACTGAGCCGTGATTTGGCTCATCGACAAAAGGTGTACAAGAGGCGACGGACTTTGGACCTCCACTAATAATAATACTTAGCTGAGCGTTTTTTTCTGCAATTTGCTCCTGTATTTCCTCTTCTTCGATGATTTCGATTTCCAAAGTCCCTGGATCCTTAATAAGCAGCTGCAATGTGCCGTCTTGTAGTTCCTGGAACGTTGTCTGTTTAAGTTTGAGTTGGTGGACCACCTGCTTAGCTAAAGCGAGATCGAGTTCATCTTCGGTCGATTATTTCACTACATTTCTTGAGTAGCCTCGTTAAATGCGCCCGATGCCCTCTCCTTGAGGAACGAAGGCGTTGTTGCTCCTCCATCCTGGTCCCGACACCAAAATGTAACGACGCTTAGCGATACAAAGATAAACTACTTTATTGAACAATGGAGGAGAGCAAGCTTACAAAACATGACAAGATTCCAACGTGGTCCCGAGTTAGTCACGTGGTCCGAGTTATCTCCGAACAACTCCGAATTAAACACCGATTGCACAAAAACAATAATATAATCCTATCGGGGACTCAGATTATTTCTTTGTCCCACGCTCGTGACATGAACATTACATCGTTCTCAACAATAACATAAGTTAGAAGTGTTAGAAGGGTTAGAAATTAACAATGTTCAGACAGCCACTTCAGACAGCAAATTCAGCGAGACAAACTCGCCGTCACACGTAAACTCACTATCACACGTAAATTCGCATTCGTCGAGAGAAACTCACACGTAAGTTCACCGAGACAAACTCGCCGGCACACGTAAATTCGGCGAGAAAAACTCGCTATCACTCATAAATTCGGCGAGGCAAACTCGCTCCCTACGTAAATTCGGCGAGACGAACTCGCTATCACACGTGAATTCGGCGAGAAAATTCGCCGTCACACGTAAATTCGGCCAGACAAACTCGCCATCACACTTAAATTCGACCAGACAAACTCGCCATCATGAAAATTCGACGAGACAAACTCGCCGTCACACGTAAATCCGACAAGACAAACTCGCCGTCACAAGTAAATTCTGCGAGAAAAACTCGTTATGACACAGTAAATTCGGCGAGACAAACTCATCGTCACATGTAAATTTGCGAGACAAACTCGCCGTCACACGTAAATTCGGCTTTCATACGTAAATGCGGCGAGACCAACTCGCTATCACACGTAAATTCAGTTCGGCGAGACGAACTTGCTATCGCACTAAAGCTCGGGAGACAAAGTCGCCGTCACACGTATAAATTCAGCGAGACAAACTCGCTACCACATGTAAATTCGACGAAAAGAACTCGCTATCACACGTAAATTCGGCGAGACAAACTCACCGTCACACGCCACTAAATTCGGCGAGGCAAACTCGCTACCTACGTAAATTCGGCGAGACGAACTCGCTATCACACGTGAATTCGGCGAGACAAACTCGCCGTCACATGTAAGTTCGGCGAGAAAAACTCGCCGTCACACTTAAATTCGACCAGACAAACTCGCCGTCAGACGTAAATTCGGCCAGACAAACTCGCCATCACACTTAAATTCGGCCAGACAAACACGCCGTCACACCTAAATTCAGCGAGACAAACTCGCTACTACATGTAAATTCGACGAGAAGAACTCGCTATCACATGTAAATTCGGCGAGACAAACTCACCGTCACACGTAAATTCGTAGCCTGCGTGCTAGCTCTCGGGCACGGGATTTGGGTGAAGGGGGGGGGGGGGGGGGGATGGGGATGGGGGAGGGAAAGGAAACAAACTCGCTATCACAGTAAAGCTTCGGTCAGACAAACTCGCTATTATAACAAAATTTGGGGAGAGAAAACGGCTATCGACGAGGCACTCGCTAAAACGGGTAAAAGTGACGAGACGTGGACGCGCAAATGACAACGTACTAAACTTTGTGAGACAACCACGCCCTAACAGCGAAATTCGGCCAGACATAACTCGTTATGACAACAAAATTCGAATCGGCGAGACTAACTCTTTACAACGGGTGAAACTCATGAGGCAAAACGCTCAAACAACAACAAACTCCGGCTTGACAACCACGCCCTGACAACTAAAGACTCTGCGATAACAATGCAGGTTGGTCTTCTTGGGCAGCTTGAGCAACCGGGGCGTCGATAGCTTGCTGAAGTAAAGCATTATTGTAAGGGGAATTAGCGCCGCCATTAGGACAAAAGTAGAGGGGCAGCGATGGCTTGGATGCCGGAATTAACGAAGCGACGTGACGGTCGCCCTTTTTCGAAAAGACTGAGGGAGGTTTTTGCGTGAAGCGGGCACTTTTAGGGCGCGTTTTTTTTTTTTTTTTTTTGGGGGGGGGGGGGGGGGGGGGGGGACATATTCTGGTCATTCTGAAATCAGAATACGCTAAAATTTCCAGGTACACATAGTCAAAGTAGCGACTTCTTTATATATTTTGCGAGAGGAATAGGTGCAATATTTTGAGGTATTCTGTTTTTGGAATGGAAAGAATATGTCCAAATGACACTTAGACGTCCAAAAGACACTTAGACTGAACACAAAGTATATGGCAACGTAATACGTCCCCCCCCGGATCACATACTGCACGGCGCGTACATCTAGTTAGGAATACAGGGACATTGTGTGCAAGTTCCCCAGAGAAATAACGGTCGTATCATCCGTAGTTTATACTTTTTACCCGACGACGTTTTGCAACAATTGGGCGCGGAAATTTAAAAGCAAAAGTAGGCCATATTCTATCCAAACATTTTGTACACTAAAAGATGAAGCTGTATACAGCTTGAAATCGTGGCGTCTTTAACCCACTGCAGTATTGATTCCTGAGTGTTTTGAGTGCTTTTACGGAGAAACATGATGGTTACAGATATGCGGAAGATTGTCCATTGAAGCTCTTATATGTGATAAGGAAAATCTTAAAAATTAACTCTTGCTTCTACAGGTAGCCAATGCAGATTCAAGTTTATATGGAGACGTGTAGTGTAGTTCTAAATTTTGAGTCTGGGTGTTCGTTTATCTTTGATTGGTCAAAGTAATTACTTTGGTTTTGGTTTTGCACACTCAATTGAAAACTGCTCTATCTTTGGCACCCTTGGGTACAATTGAAGGTTTAATTGAGCCGTCGTATAGGGGAATCTTTGTTTAGCATTTTTGCCTCCTTAGCATTATGCACTTCGTTCTCTAACCTAACTACAAAAAAATCAACTCTTAATATTGAAAGAGCATAGCACAATAAGCTTTATTTGAAAATTTGAGCCCGATATACTAGATACACTTTATGCAATGCTGTATTAAAAACTCGAAATTTTACAAAGAATGCATGGCTCATTAGCGTTTTGCCACCCAACAATCTTTCAGTTTTTGATAGCAGATATGAAAAAAGCTGAAAATTGCTCTTTCAACTTTTGAAGTCAATTCGTATTTAGCATGATGCCTTCTCTATGCAGATTCGTATGCTAATGAAGCAAAATGTAAACAATGACGTCGGCAAAGATTCCCCTACATATTCACCTTATGTAATAAAAGCAAAGGGTTGAAAATCGATAACACTAAAATAGTAATCAATTATAGCGTTGTTTCCTTCTTGCCATGGAAACTAAGCGAACATAGAACAATAACTGCCATGTCGAAAATAAATAAGGGAACAATTCTATTTTTTTCGCCTTGTTGTCAGTGTGATATAGGGAAGATATCAATGACGTCACCAATTGTTATTAATGTGCCAACCAGAGCCTTATTGGCTGCCGAAACAAAGGGTTCTTTTGTTCCAGTGGCTGGCACATTTGAATAACAAAAAGAATGTTTGTAAACAAATATCATCCCTATATCAGCAAATTCTCAAAAGCTACATTAAAACAAATATATGGCAATTGGATAAAAGAAATGATATTTCGATCATAGGACTAAAAAGGTTAAAATTAACAGTGATCTGTTCTCCAATCCGCCCTCATAAGTCATACGTATAAGTATTTCCTTTTCCTTCATATGATTCATATAAAATCATTTCATTGTAGGTCGAAGAAAAAAAGGTGTTGATTATTAGGGATGACAGATAATAATCAAATTCTCTAAACTTGAATTGAAAGAAATGTATAAAAATATGAAAGGGGTATTCATATTTCAATCTTCGGTCTAAAAGGGTTAACGGCAACATACAATGAACAAAACTCAACAACAAGTGCAATGTTTGTTATCGCCAAACTAAAGACTAAGAAAACTTTTCGTCGTCATAAATATATATATTTTTTATTGTTAATGTAGAACGAAGCGAGTCTTCGTTGATCGAGGACACGATATACTAAACGGCTAGCAGCTGTTTTTTTGTTTAGCTGAACAAAGGACAAAGGTTTGTCTTTCTGAGGTCTGCATTTTGCAAATAGTGACACCAAATAGACTTATTGAAAAGGACGAAAAATAATTATCTTTCCAGCTACTTTTACAATGCATGAGATGATTTAAATGCGTTTTTCTTTGTGTTCCTTTGATAAGGTTATTATAAGCTTTGTGTTCCTGCCTGCTGTGTCGCTTCAGTGGCGGATCCAGGGGGAGGGTCGGGGGGGGGGGGGGGGGGGGGGGGGGTCCGGAGCCCCCCTTTCAGACCTGTGTCTCCCTTGTGGTTCATAAAAATACTAGCATAAAATTGTTTTATATGCGATTGTTTCACTTCCACCAATTGTCTGGTTGACTTTCGAATTTCAGGAATGCTGGAAATAGCGTTTCAGAGGGTAAAATCGGAAAAAGTTTCCTGGGAGGCATTACACCCCGACCCCCCCCCCCCCCCTTTCAAAAATTCCTGGATCCGCCCCTGCGCTTTTGTCGAATTTCGCGATCAACTTCTGACATAGAGACTGTCATCTTTCAGGCACCGTAAGTTATTCATTGTGGTTTATCATCATGACTAATCTATTTGCGCACAGTTTAGTAACTGATTTAATATGATCACATTAATTTTTGTAATTTACGCCGCTAGAAGACAAAACAAGCATGAATATTTCTTTTTTCTTCACGTGAAATCAATAATTCTAGAAAGAAGAAAAAGCTGTTGGCTAAAAATAACAAACATGACAAATTTAAAACCAAATTTTATTAATTAGCATTTAAATAAATGTATGAAATATGTAGGGGGAATTGAACAGCAACAAACTAAACAAAACAATACAAGTAATGTTGGCCATTGCTTTTCGTGATAGAGAAAACGTTTGGAAAAATTTTTTCGACAGTCGTAAATTTTAATGTTTTACTCACTCTAAAATAATATAAATGGAGCGTAAAACGAATAGTTGTTGATTAAAGATAAGGCATACCAACGCGCCCGCAGCTGGTTTTCTCTAAAGACGAAAAAAAGGAAAGTTTTCCCTTTTCAGGTCCGAATTAATTCTGTAAGAGTTGCAAGCTATTGCAAAATAGGGGAAAAGTGAATTGTCGCTAAAGTAGACTGAATATTGCGTGAGATGAATTAATGAGTTTTTCTTCGTGTTCCTTTTTTGACGTTATAACATATAACAGCTGGACAGGGCTTTGCTTTTTGTGTTTGCATTCGGTTTTTCTTACCGTGGTAATCGCGATCAGCTTCTAACAGAGAGATTCGATCATCTTTCAGGTACCGTAAGTTTTTCCACATGTAATTACAGTTTAAAGTGCATTTTATTTGCGCTCAGTTTAGTCGAGTCATTAATTCTGCTACTTACGCTTCCAGAAGAGAAAATTTGACAAGTAGTAATACATATATTATTTAACTTTGCGTTCTCACACTGATGACTAATATCGACTAATATTTGCCTTGATCAGTTTGCATTTTCAAAACATTTGAACGGCTATGGATCTTTCTACCTCCCAAATAAGATTCATTTATGGCTTTGAAGTGAACGCCAGTTAGGATATCCTATTAAGATGTGAATCCGCAGTATTTAGACATTAATGGCTCAATAGTGAGCTACATCTATGACTAAGCTTTATTCGATTACCGTTTTGCGATGGTCATACTATTCTTATGTCGGTAGCTAGCGTTGTTTGAAAGTGTCGCGCGTTCTAAGGGACACAAATTGATAAAAAACCAACCAACAGGAAAACAAATACTCGATTACCGATAACAGTATGATTTATTTATTTGTATGTTTGATTGTTCAGGACGATTGTTCAGAATAAGAGATCTAGAGTTTACATACGTAATATAATTTAAACTTAATTTGAACAAACATTCATTGCTGGCATCCTTCGTGTACATGCAGAGAGCATAACATATATTCAGCACTGCAAGTATGTCTTGACCAGTATCCACCATGTAAAATATTCGATTGATTGCATTTGAATGGCGTTGTAGCTTTTCTCCATTTGAACCGAATACTTTCTAGTCAGATTAAGAGAAAATTTAAAGCATATGAACGGTTAGCCTGCAGTTAATAGCTGTGGTCACACTACAGCCCTTCCCCAAAGCTCCCCATGGGGAAATAGCTTGGGTTGGGCTCGCTCTGGGGTTTGATCGATTTCATTTTTGCGGACACACGTAGAAAAATTGCCCAAAGGGAAGAAACACGTGCATCCGATTTGGCGGGAAAAACACGATTAATAATCATGAACGTAAACATGGATGACACGAATCGTGAAATTTTTTCGGCAATATTGCCGCTTGTCTTACAACCTCTATCTCAAATAGGTTTCGTAATTCAGCACTTTATTTTAAGAAGAGAACGTCGACACCGACAACAAATGCACTTTTTTCAGAGCAAACAGTTTTTCTGCAGAAACAGAAAAATGTCAATTATGCTTCAATCAACCATATACACGCATTTACATGTCAAAAAAATATTCACCGAAACGCTTGAAAACTAGCCATGTTGCAGCACGACTGCACGGACTGCACGTGTTTTCTAATGTTTGGTACATATCACTTTTTCGTAATTTGTTGAGCCGCTTTGGGTTCTTGTTAACCCATAGGACTTACCTCTGGAACTGTCGTGCGCAATTCTTTTGTTCTGTTTGACGTATCCATGGAAATTTCCCGAGGGCAATTTCGCTCTGGGGAAATCGGACACACAGAAAGTTGCTTTCCCGTGGGCAAGAGCCTCTTGCCCAAGAGTAAAATGGCTAGTGTGACCGCAGCTAATAGCATATAACAACTCACAGTCATTGGCGTGAGAATCTCACGCGTTGTTTGAATTTCACTCAACAGATTCTCGGCTTAAAAGGACACTGTCCCGGCTGATTTATCGTGTTTTCATGATTATGGCCTGGGACTTGCTTTTAGCTTACTTTATTATCTTGAAATAGGAAGAAAAATGGCCAAAAGTGATGAAAGCAAAGAAATATGAATTAAAGAGACAAACGGTTAAAAAAAGGCAAACTTACACAAGAATGGCAATGATCACCTGTAAAGAAATCAAATTTGACGAACTGTAATCCATTTCAATCCTTGTAATTTTGCACTTTATCTCCAAACTACTGCTGCTGTTTTGCTCTATAGAATCTTTTTATCCAACTAAGTTGTATATTTGGTGACATTTGCAATACAACATGAAAATTAAAGAAGCAAAATTTTGTTATTTCGGCGAGACAGTCATTATTGGAAACCATAATACAGCTAACTTTTTCGAAAAAAAGAATTTTGTTGCCAATATTTTCGGCCTGTTCCATCTAACAGAAAACGTCTTCATAATACGAAGATTTATACCCATTTGACTTCGTTATTATAAATCTTGTACAAACACACACACTGAACAGCAAATTAACTGTTTAGTAAAGCGATGAGCACATCCAAGGGGAAGTATTACGGGAATTTTGATGTTTTTTGGTCAAAACCATTTCACAACACCTGAGCTTATTTATAGCATAATGCTAAAACACCAAGAGAGTGAAATCAACCAATTCTTGAAAGAGGAACAAATTATAGTCTGTTCTAGTCCATTTGGAGATGGAAATATGGAAACTTGAAAATGATTAGGCTAACTTTTTTCAAGTTGTATTTCATTGAGACCGGTTTCTGATCATACAATAACATTTTTTGCTTTTTAAAATGATACCAAATCCCCGTGATACTTCCCCTTTAACATATGAACGGCTCGCTGTGATTATCAGTGAAAACTCCAAATGCCATAATTTGGTAAAAACAACATCATTTATTCTCTTAGGGGAAAAAAAAAGAGACGTGGCGTCGCCATCCATAAAAGCCATGTAGACGGTACGTTCATCGTTTCGGTAGGTAAGTCTTACTGCTGTGACTTTCCATATGATAAATGTCTGTTTTAAGGTGGCTCCATATAGTTATTGGCCAATCATCCAAATAAAATGTACACGATCTTATTGCTGTCTTTCGAGAGTTTTGTTTCGTGATACTAGGCATACACGTAGCTTTGGCTTTCTCGTTTACGGAGAAGTCTAACTTGGTAGTCTTGTCTCATTACCATGGCAACAATGATTGAGTTGTTGTGCTTGTTGTTCAAGGCTAGCAAACTTCTCAACAGATTTTCTCGGTTTTTACACGGTAAATATAACGATTTTTGGTGAAACCGAAGAAACATTCAGTAAGTCTAAATTAACAAAGTCATAAAAAAATCGGTACATAATTTTCGGCAATTTACTCAGTTTTCGTTTTTTTTTACATTTATTGGGTTTGTGTATGTACAAAAATTGTTGTCTTTTTTGTGATCGAGAACCAAGAGAATCCTACCAATTTGTCATTTTTTATAAACATTTGCCGTGTGGAATGCGCGCAATAAACGTTTTGGTTACCGTAAAAAGCTCTTTATTTTCGTAACGTCATCAAAATAAACAAATGCGCGCTCGCGCCACTTTCGTACCCATGCCTTGCGCGCCAAAAAAAAACTATATGGAAAATGAAAGATGTTGATTTTTCAAATGATCCCACTGATCGTTCGCTACCACACTTTTCACAATAATTAAAACATTTATTTCATACATAAATAATGAATAAATAAAAGCTTTTCAATTTTCTTTAGTGTAGTAGCTCCATGCATGGTAAAATAAAAATATGAAAAATAAAAATAAATAAATAAATAAATAAATAAATAGAGACAGGTATACCGTAACATCCGGCGCTCGAAAATGATTAAGACGTATAGGTTTGTAAAAAAAGCAAAAACAAAATAAAATAAAACACAGCTAGTAAACTGCCGGTTCTCTCTCTAATTACATGGTCTAGTCTAAGGTAATTACAAAAAAATCAAAGTTTGGAGCTATCATTTTCTCTATCCTCAGGAATTAATGGCGAATCCATAGAAAGGGTCAAACATAAGTGAGATTATGGTCAGAAAACAATATTTTAGCATTGGAGTGTGTTTATTTCTACTTGTGTTTGTGTGGGAAGAAAAGAACACCGCCTTCGCGAGTCAAGGTAAGCACACACTGGTTAATTTTCCCTAGTTAAGCTGATTCCTTAGTTTTGTATTGCGCATCACTACTGTGCATAATTTCTTGCGCCTTCACAGTCCCAACCGAGGGGTTTCCTTTGATGATAAGTTCGCTTAATAAATAAGTGGTTGTTTTCTTTTAAAGCCCGCTTCACACTAGCAACATAACGACATAAGCACTTGGACATAATGACATAGAAAAAAGATCAGTCTTATGTCGTTTTGTTTGTTTTATGTTGCAATTATGTCGTTATGTTGTGTTGTTCACACTGGTGACAAAACAACGAATAGAGGACGTTCGCTTAATTTTTTCGTTCGTTTATTTTTTTTATAAAACTTTTGCTACAGCTAGGTTATGAGTTATTCGTGTCAAAACTGCAAAAACAATGGGCGGTCACTGACTTCGTTTCCTAGATAAGATATCTGAAAGGCGACCCAAATTTTGAAAAATTGGTCTTCCTTACTGGATATGACCCCAATGTCTGTTGGTCTAAAAAATATTGCAAATGAATCTCTAAAATGCAACTTTCTTTCCCAAATTTCATGCGAGTGGGTCTGTTAAGGAAATTCATTCAACTGGTGACGTCCCTTAAAGGAAATCTAATCTTTAAACGACAGCATTTGCAAACTCTGACAGCCGCAAGTTGGCAGGATTCGATGTCGCGCGGGTAGAAAAATGGAAAAAAAAATTAAACTTCCTACATTGATTTTTTGTTCATTTTTTCACAATGTGTCGAGAATTGGCAAAGAAAATTAGCTATAAAAAATAAATTGAAGGTCACCGATCATCCAAGCGAGTTGAATCTAAGCAAAGTTAACGCAACGGCTACCAGCCCTTTATGTGCTTAGATTTCTTCTCTTGCGCGCGCGTTCGAGCATGACGTAGCATGGCGTTGTCACATGAATTGCGTGCGCAGTAAGGATGCGCATAAACAATCAGCGCGAACATCGTTAAGTTGTGTTTATTAGCATTTGCGAGATCTCGCCGTCATGGGCATTAAATTATTACTTTGAGATCACACATGCGAGGAACGTTTCGAGTAAATGTTTTCCGAACTTAGTAGCTTGGGAATGCTCAAGTATGATTGGTTAGAAATGTAGATCAAATCTACATATTTACGGAAAGCCTTGCAGTAGCAGTTCATCATGGTAATCAACCAGCTGTGACCATAAAACTGGTTATTGTACTGCCCCAAAAATCCACCCTGTGAGCAGAGTCCCCTGCGATCTTCCTATTTTTCATCCAATTTTTCTAGGAAGATCGAAGGGGACTACTCGCAGGGTATACCATAAATCTGACTCGTGACACTACTTATCCCATAAAACAAGTACACCGACTGCAGACAAATCACCAAGGTAGACATCGGCGAGTCAAAAGTGTTAGTAAACGTTAACGGAATTGCAAAAACGTTGCATGTTTAGTCACAGTATCTTCTTAAACCCTACATAAACGAAACGACATAAGTTTCCTTCTGACTATTGTACCTGCATAAGAAAGTCAATATATTTGACAGTGAAAACGGCTCTAAAGTCCTTTTGCTTTCATCCGAAGTCGTTTGTTGACGTTGTTAACATTATTCTTGTTGTTACGGTTCACACCATTTCAGTTGATATGAAAGAGCGAACGATTTCTTCGACCATGTGGTCGAGTTTGGCCTCTGTCAAATCATACTAAGTTTATCTTATTACGCTTGCCAATTGTGGCCATTTTCTGGAGCAACCAGAGCTTGCAAAACGACTTTGTCGATAAACGTTTCATCGGACATCGAGAGTTTTGCTTAGGATGTTACTTCCCTGTTACTGTCAGTTGTAAGGAAACGGAAGAGGAAATCAGGAGGAAATTAATTTGTGGATTAAAGAACAGAAATTTCGAATTGCCTCTGCCAGAGGGCATAGGGAAAACAAACCGACGGCTTCATGACAGAAAAACCGAACATTTCAAGGCCCTCACTAAAAGTGACCATACATCAGCCATTGCTGATTATATGAAAATCACTTGTCACAACATTAATTGGGATCATTTTGAAATTTTACCGTCCGGCAAAACGGACTAACATTGCAAAATCAAGGAGACTTTGCTGATTCAAGAAGTACAGCCTTCCTTAAATGTTAACGTCAGCAGTGAGAAGCTGATGCTTTATTAGCTGTAGCTTCTTAGGACTGACTGTCCGTACTATTAAATTGCTGTTAAGATTGTTTTTCTTAATCTTGGTTCCAGACCCCTAATTTTGAACTATGTAAACAGTTTTCAAACACTGTAACGGTTACTTTTGAAATTGTATGTCGCTTAGCATACGAAACGTCAAGTTTATTATAAAAATGTGTTGGTTTACCATGTTTATTACCGCAGTTTGTGTTTTACTTCTTATCAAGTTACGATGGCCTAATAACAAGAGTTTATATGAAACTTCCTTCAGCATAATAATGTGTAATGTATAGTTTAAAAAACGAGCAGTAGTGTATTATCAGGTTTAAAAACTCGAGGCGAAGCCGAGAGTTTTTACACCTGATAATACACGTGCTGCGAGTTTTTTGAACGGCTTCAAAAACATTCTTTTAAAAGCGTGTCCCTTCGGAATTAAAACAATTGCGCTTTTGTGCAAAGAGGAAATTCGCATACGAGAAAAACAAGTAGACTAGACTGATTAGCATACAACACATGTGCCAAGTCTTCGACGAAGTGACCATTGCTTCCCGGCTCCTGTCGAAAGTTTTGGGATTTTATAGTTCTCAGGCAAAACATCTACTGAAAAATGCTATACTAAAGTTGTCAGGTACGGTAGATAAAACAGCTGACCGACAATTTTTTTTTACAGAGGAAGAGAACGAGTAGAAATAAGCAGCTTGCATCTGCAAACCAGTCGCTTACCTGGCAATTTACACGAGGGCGCTGGTGTCATTCAAATAACGGCTCACTTGTTAAACTGTTGGTTGTTTATTTTGTTGAGAAGATTCCAAATAGAATGGCGAAAGACCAGATTTCGTGAAACAGTACTGCACAAAAATATTAAAGTCACCATTTGTTGCACTAAGAATCCTGAACAATTACTACCCATATCAGTAATCTTTATATAAAGATTACGTGTGATCTTAATATAAATATCACGGTCATTTTAAAATCATTTTCATTAAAAATTCAGCGATAATTGCATTGTTTGCCCATTCAGCCCCGAACTCCCCTGTGACTGAAATCAAAGCCGCCACCAGGCTTTTCATAATGACCGTAGATTACTAGATCTAAAGGCTCATACACGTGATCGATTTGCGTCGTGTGATTGGCTGATATGCTCATGAATTATTAATGAGTTTTTGAATTATCTGAGAACACATGAACATTTTTCTACTTCCCAGAAAACCTTTCGGTCGTATCGTTCATGGTTTATGATTTACACTTGACAACTTTTTTCAACCAGGTTTATAAAGAGAACTTGAGTGATAAATATTCAAGTTACCTGCGCAGCGTTATACTGAATGCTGAAATGAAAAAAATGTAACATTTTGACGCTGTTCGTATAATTTTTCGTTATCTAAAGGTAAAGGTAAAGAAAAATTATACGAACAGCGTCAAATTTTACACTTTTTTTATTTCAGCATTCAGTTATAAAGAGAACTGATTAACATAATGTAAAATCAGTCGTGTTTTAGTTATGCACTACCATAGAATAAATGAATACACTTACAGTAGGTGAAATGAAACTGGCAATTGTTTAATTTAATTCTTATGCTCATAATTGACTTGAACTGTTCTCTACCTAGAATGTCGAAGGTACAGAACTCTGAGTGAGGCTGACCGCGCACAAGGCTACACAGGAAGTACTAAATGCGACAGGTCTCTGGAAAAAGATTGGTATAGGTTCACAGGAGCCGCTGGTGATCGGATGGCTGATACACTTGTACCACGGTTTTACTGTGGTACGAATGTGCCAGGATATATGACTGGAGAGCATCCAACAGTGGATCAAGGGGCTGTCCAACGCAAAGTTTGTTTCCATTGGTCCAAAAGCAACTGTGAATGGTCTTCTATGATCCGTGTTCGCAACTGCGGTGCTTTCTACGTATATGAGTTATCCAAACCACCTATCTGCTGGTTACGGTACTGCGGCAACAACGTACAAGGTATTGCGATTTGTATATGTAATAGGACTACATGCTGCCCAATTTGGAAATAATTGGATGAAAACAATAGGCCATTTCCGAGTTGCCTTTAGCCTCTCTATCAAAGCGAGGCTAGGTGCAAAACCTTTCATATGAAAATGAGTTTCCATTCACATGCAATTAAAACTTATTTGCATGTGAATGAAAACTTATTTTCATATGAAAGGTTTCGCACCTAGCCTCGCTTTGATAGAGAGGCTAAAGGCAACTCGGAAATGGCCTATTCCGAGGACTGTCAAATTGAACGCGAACAGGCCGAGTAAAATTTGGCAGTAAGACGAATCTTTTTGAATTAAATTGTTTCCAAATTGGACAAGCATGTAGTCGTATTACTTGTTAATTATATTTTACAGGAAGTACAGTCGATATGTTGTACAGTCATTTTTTAATGTTGCATTAAATATGCAATACGATATCTTTCTTTCGCTTTTGCCTCGAGTTCTGGAGTTCTGGTCCCTTAAATGCTGTATGGAAGGCCAAGGTTATCCCTATTTTGCAACCTCGTCCCCAGGGCCTTCTCCGCTTTGTTCAAATTCAAAATGGCGGGTCGGGCGGAGAAGACACTGGACAAGGCTGCTAAAATACTCCAAGAATCGTGGCGTATTTTGTCGCGTAAAATATGATGAAATGTCTTCGTTTCGTTTAAACAACGGTTTCAGAAAACAAACACGGTTACCAATCACTGGAAATAAACTCTGAAAACACTATTTCATTTTGTGTCACGTGACAAAATACTCCACGATTCTTGGCAGCCTTGTCTGGAAGACGTTAGATAACAACGGCCTGGACTACCTCGGTCGCCTTATTGAGACTTGTATAGCGGAGTAACTGGTTAGCTTTCAGTTGAGGTTAGGGTTAGCAGTTTATATAGTTTAATTTAGGCCTAAACAACCCAAGAAGCTGGGTGGTACTCTGGTAGCGTAGGCTCTGTAAGCCTAAGAATAGCTGAGGTCACAGGCTCGCTCTTGAGTGGGGGGATTTTAGACCTTTTTTCTTTTTACCCTTAAAATTTATTGAAAATATAATTCTCAGTGTCGATATTAGGTTAATTATATAATTCTCAAAAAGAATGTATACACATCTTGAACTCGTAGTGATTTTAATAGGCTTGCTGGAACAAAAATCCAACAGCAATAAGAGGTGAACACAGTGACAGTGACGGTCCTATCAATCCATGAACGCCTTGCATTGTCTTAAAAACTTGTACGCTGGAATTATTCCTTCTCCTTTTCAAGTCAGCACAGAGAGAGATATTTTGGCGCCATCTTCAAATCAAGAGCCGAGATCACGAGGTCGCGTGTCAACCAATCAGACCAGCCCCCCAGGCTCAGGAACTCTTAAAAATCCCAGGCAAAATAAGGCAACCTCGTCCCCAGGCCCTTCTCCATTTTGTTCAATTCAAATTAAAATGGCGGGTCGGGCGGAGACGATCCTGGACAAGGCGGAAGACCTTAGATAACAACGGTCTGGACCACCTCGGACACTTATTGAGAATTATATAACGTAATGTCGACACTTAGAATTTTATTTTCAATAAATTTAATTTTTTAGTGTAAAAAAGAAAATCTAAAATCCCCACTCAGGATTGAACCTGTGACCTCAACTAGGCTCAGGCTTACATAGCCTACCGTACAAGAGTACCACCTAGCTTTTCGGGTTGCTTAGTCCTAAATTTAACTATATAAACTGCTAACCCTAACCCAAAGCTAACCAGTTAATTCTTATCTAAGTCTCAATAAGATGTCCAATCTGGTCTCAGTCGATGCTGTCGAAGGTTGAACAGCGTATTACCACGCCGAATAAAGTATTGTCATTGTCACTGTGATGGTCTAAATAGTATTTCCTCAGGCACTAATGAGGAGAACGTACCTTAAGGTGGTTCGATACAGTTTTCTGGAGACCATACCAACATTTTTCAATCGGCTTTTAAGCGGTCTTATCCAAGTCAGATCAACGTGAAATTTTCACCAGTAACTAGTTTTGAATTAAAGTTTGGTAAGATATATTTTCTGGTAAAATCGATATTACCATGACGACGATAAACAAGAAACTTAGAAATCAGTAAAAGTGAAATTTAGCACGTTTAAGATTTCGCATTGAAAATCCCACATAGACATCTTAAAATATGGTATATGGTGTATATATTTTGCAAGAATAAAAAAATTATGTATATTTGGATTCAAATAAATCGCAATAACATTTTAAACCTTACTATTTGTGTACTGGTATTAAATTGATCGAGGGATTAACACTGGTTTTGTGAAATTCCTTAATGACAGTGTCAAAAAGTAGCTTGATGTTATGTTTGTAAACCTTCAAAGTTTTGTTTACTTTCTCTTTTGCGATCTTGAGAACTACCATTTTTCCTAACATCGCTTCATGTGCAATTTTTGTGTATTTTTCGATTTTAATCGCTTTTGCAAAAATCTGAGAAACGGCTCGATGGATTTTTGTAACTTACTGCCTAAAGAGGCGTAAGCTACTATGCTATCCGTTTGAGTGAGTGAGTGTAACAATAGAATCCGAGCCCACAACGAACTCTGCCGATTTCGATCCGATATTCCCCGATCTTAGCTCCTCTTTTTCTCGGAACCTCGTCGGTTGTTCAACGTTTGTCGAGGATAGCTTCGAATGGCCCGAATCGAATGTTCACTCAGAGAAGACTATCACATTTCTAACAAATATGGCCGCCCGTGAACTCCACGATTCCATTTTGTAGACGTTCATTTTGCATAACCGGAATGAAAGCATGCCTTTTACGACTTCGAAATGGAAAGAAAATGTCCTTTAGAAGATTTTTATGCCTTTGAAGTGGTGGTTTGAGAGCTGAAAGCGATGAAATTTGTCACAAGTGAGGACATGTCTTCTTTCAGAATTTATACTCGAAGCGGCAGACTTTACTAAGAATTTTCAAGCATTCCTGGAAAACCACGGTAAAGAAAGTCACAATTTTTAATGTCCGTTTACTTTGTAAGAAACATTTCATAGACTATTTCTTTATCTTATTAGTGGCTTTTGAGAAATATTTAGAAAACTTGACTACAATCGGTCGAGCGAGAAATTCGCCAGATGCTAGACAGGCGCGAGTCTCACGCCTGCGAGTCGACCAAAACTCCGATCTCACGCCTACTCACGCCTATGGAGCAATTTCTCACGCCTGAATGAAAGATTTGAGCTATCAGCCTTAACTGATCGCATGATCCAATATAAAATATAGTTACGTTCATGAAAATATGGCACTTTTTGTAAATTTATCATTCTGAACATTACAATTACAGAGGTCTGAGGTCCATGGAATTGAAACTGAATTCTTCGGAACATCTTCGGACAACTTCGGACATTTTCGGAATAGATCGAGTTCTCTTCGGATTCGGTCGGGCCGCCTTCGGAAATCCTTGCACTGCCAGGAAAAAATTCTAACGCCTATCACTCGGAAAAAGTTGGTAGGTATAAGATGCTGAACAAATTTGCGTGGCCGACAGTTTCCTTGATGCGATAATTTGACGCGTTTTGCTCTTGATACTAAACTAGTAGATATTTGAATAAAACTTTCAACTGAGAGAATTCGTTTCTTGTACAAATTGCGATCGAACTTGTTCGAATGTTTTCTTCATGAAGCCGATAATCACGGTAGAGGCACTCTAATAAATATTATTAAATTAATAGCGTTTTAAGAAAAAAAAGTTTGCTTTCAAGATATTTTTGATTCGCGAAAACATTATGCGAATCATCTTTACGGATAACAATGGCATTCTATATACACAGGAAAAGTCGGAAATTTTACAAAACACTAGATATAATAAAGTAGGTTGCTAAATTTAATTATTATTTTGTGATGTTTATCATATAATTTGCAGACGCTAGCGCTGCAATTAGGATAAACAAATCGTTAAGCCTTCCGCGGGAAGCAGACAATCACTGAATTCTGATAAGCTTTTAACTCTTTTATTCAAGGGAAAGACATTTTCATTCAAGGAAATATTGTGTATTTGCGACAACACTTTGAAAAAACTATGAAGCCGGGAAAAACTAATACATGGCAAAACCATGGGGGGGGGGGGGGGTTCATGATGCGTCACGCAATATTTATTTTTTAAAATGTTTCACCAATTTATAGCACCTGTCACCACGGTTTTGAAAATTATAAAAACAGAATCTTTTTCACTACCTGTAAATTTAGGGCTTCCAAAAATTTATTGAAAATCCGGGCAAGAGAGGGGGGTCTCTGGGCTTGGAAATCCAGGGGGCACGGGGGGGGGGGGGGGGGGGGGCTAGCGGGCCAGGAAATCCTACGATAATCTAAGTAATAACAGGCGCAGTAAACTACATGCAGTCATAGACTGCCTATTTTTTTTAAAAACGTTAACCACGCATGCTTACCGATGTGCAAAATATTATCTGAAAGTTTCATTGACATTGATTCAATGGAACACCTTTAAATTTATAGATGAAGACGACGTACGAACCGGCCAAAACGTTTGCGTTACAAATTTACTTTTTTAAATTATGCTCAGTAATGATTTCAAATTAATGCGCACTACATTCTTCCGTGATTGAAACATTGCAATGTACGCTTGTTGATGCAAATTTCTTTGCATATGTTTTCTTTTGCGTTCAAAACGCCTGCTGTAAAAACGTTTTCAAAACGCAAAAGGGCATTTATTGCTCAATACAATCCTAAAAAGAGACTTAAGAGAATCTGGAAAGTAGCAAGGGGAGTAATAAGGTACAATCATGCTCGAATATAGATAATAATAGATGCACAGCAGATCACAACGAAAGTATAAATCACGGAGGAATGCAGTGCGCATTGATTTGAAATCATTATTAAGCATAACTTAAAAAAGTAAATTTGTAACGCTATTTTTTCGGCCGGTTCGTACGTCGTCTTCATCTTAAAATTTAAAGGTGTTCCAGTGAATCAATGTCAATGAAACTTTCAGATAATATATATTTTGCACATCGGTAAGCATGCGCAGTGAAGGTTTTAAAAAATCCATCGAGCCGTTTCTCAGATTTTTGCAAAAGCGATTAAAATCGAAAATTACCCAAAAATTGCACATGAAGCGATGTTAGGAAAAATGGTAGTTCTCAAGATCGCAAAAGAGAAAGTAAACAAAACTTTGAAGGTTTACAAACATAACATCAAGCTACTTTTTGACACTATCATTAAGGAATTTCACAAAACCAGTATTAATATCTCGATCAATTTATTACCAGTACACAAATAGTACGGTTTGAAATATTATTGCGATTTATTTGAATTCAAACATACAGAACTTTTTTATTCTTGCAAAATATATATGCCATATACCATATTTTAAGACGTCTATGTGGGATTTTCAATGCGAAATCTTAAACGCGCTAAATTTCGCTTTCACTGATTTCTAAGTTTCTTGTTTATCGTCGTCATGGTAATATCGATTTTACCAGACAATATATCTTGCAAAACTTCAATTCAAAACTAGTTACTGGTGAAAATGTCACGTTGATCTGACTTGGAGAAGACCGCTTAAAAGCCGATTGAAAAATGTTGGTATGGTCTCCAGAAAACTGTATCGAACCACCTTAATATCAATGCAATGATCTTCAGTGATTTTAATCACTGATCTGAAGTGATTAGTGTGATTATTCAAATATACTATTACTTTTTATAGAATGTGGCTCAGTGGTAAACAATTCGCTGACAAGTCCTGGATATCCAAACAAC
Organism: Cladopsammia gracilis; assembly: GCA_022457155.1. Taxonomy (NCBI): domain Eukaryota; kingdom Metazoa; phylum Cnidaria; class Anthozoa; order Scleractinia; family Dendrophylliidae; genus Cladopsammia; species Cladopsammia gracilis. The sequence goes on along the minus strand of JAJGOT010000241.1, from coordinate 807,780 downwards.
TACCCAAACGTTATAGAGTGTAGTTACTGGGTTCCCATCCCAGATGGCATGACGATGGTGATTAACTTCACAGACTTTGACTTGCAGGATAACGCCACTTGCGAGTAAGTAAAGGCAAAACATTCTCCATGACATTACCTTTCTTAATGCATGATTTTTTCCGGGTAAAAAGTATAAGTGAGGTATATTTATGATGCTATCCAACAATTTTGTCTTGATGTTTGTGGTTTCTCAAAACCTTGCAGTGTAATTGTTTTGACACGTACTCTATATAAGGGCCTGTTTACATGGAGTGTGGGTGACCCGGGTACCAGGGTCACCCTCCTAGCCGGGCTACCCAGGGAGGGCCAACGTTTCATACATTCCTTTACAAAGCACACTGAAGTGTTTACATGATAGACAGGGTCATCCGCCTACCCGGGTCACCCTGTCTACTTGCCAGGGTCACCCTCCTAGGCGGGCTATCTTTTCTGCATGTAAACGGTCACCCCAGGGTCACCCTCCAAGGCGGGCTATCTTTTCTGCATGTAAACGGCCATGCCAGGGTTACCCTCCTAGGCGGGCTATTTCTTTTGACTTGAAATTATCCGCGAAAATGGCGATAAAAACAGCAAACTCGCCGCTATAGCCTTTCTTCTTGCTGCCATGTTTGTTAATATGTCGTGCTTAAAGTGCCTATCACCCCTAGAAACTTGAATAGTTGAATGGTAAAATATTTCTGGTTTTGAACGTCGCGTTTGTGAGTTATAGAGATTTGAATTTACAAAATGCTAATTAGATGACGTCAACCCGAGAATCGTTTATTATACAACTACTTGTTTTCACCTCCAAGTAACATTTTTTACCAATCAATCGACTATCCACAGTTAAGTTTTAGTATTTATCAAATTCATTATCTTCAAGCTGTAAACTGCGCATTGTAAATTGGTGTAGAAATAATGGCAAATTCCCGTGTTGACGTCATCTAATTATCATTTTGTAAATTTAATTCTCTATAACTCACAAACGCGACGTTCAAAACCAGAAATATTTTACCATTTAACTATTCAATGTACATAAGGTGGAATCTAAAAATAACTTTCTAGGGGTTATAAGTACTTTAAGAGCCCGTGACTGTAAATATCGAGAATCACTGGACAGGCTCCCAAAATCGAAAATCCTGATAATTTGCCAAAAAGTTACTTTTGGGGAGCTATGTTCAAAAATATTATGGAAACTTTCTAAAAATTTATAGTTTTCGAGAAAAAGAGGAAAAACGAAAATACCGGATTTTGCCTAATTAATTATGCGAAAATCGCAGTTAAATTGACCAACTTCAGTACGCTTGTGCTGAAACGAGGTGCAACGCTAAAAAACGGGGATACGTTTTTTCTTAAGTATAAATCATCTACTTTCTAACCATTGTCCTTTTTAATCTCGTTAATGCGCATGCGCATTAAACAAGATTTCGAAATCAGTACGAAAAAAGGGACAAAAGTTGTTAACAAAGGTTTCTTTGTTAAATTTTGTGGACTTTTGTCCGGGGGATTTCTTCTTTCTTCTTTATAGAAGCTATATTAGGGCATTGAGGATATGGTTGGTTAAAGCGGTTAGGATTTCAAAAAGGGCGTCACATACCGTCACTACAATTTTTGAGGAGCACCCCCGGACCTATTGTTAATTTCCCTAGGGTATTGAAATGTCACGAACTTGTCATGTCTTATGTTACGTCACCACAAAGGTATTACAGTTCTTATTAAGTTTCGATATCTCACGTTAGGTATCAATCTTTCAAATTTGTTTTTAAGTTTATGTGTCCTAGACGTTCTACGCTGTTTGCGTTTTATGCTTTTTGTTTCCTGTGTGGATGTGTCGGAGACGTTCTACGCTCTTTGCGTCTTATGCTTTAGACATTTCACGTTGTATCTTTGTCCGCTTTTTGAGGTTTATAGCAGAGTTGTTTTTCAACTGTTTTAGAGCTATGACCTCATCGCCTGACAAATTGTTTCTTATTTGGGATTTATTGTTTCTGTGGTTTTAAGAGCTATGAGCTCATCGCCTAATAGATTGTTTGTTATCTAGGATTTATAATTGTTTCTGTGGTTTTAACCACAGATAAAATCTACACATGTTAAATAAAGAAACACGCGACTTTTTGCACGGGAAAGTTTGTTATGAGTGGTTTTAATGAGGTCCACGCAGCTATAAAGCGTAGCGAATACAAGCTAAAATTGAAGCTTTATGCTTTTTGTTTCCTGTGTGGATGTGTCGGAGACGTTCTACGCTAGTGCGTCTTATGCTTTAGAAATTTCACGCAGTATCTTTGTCCGCTTTTTGATGTTTATAGCTGACATTTTCCGCGCTCGACGAAGCTAAGAAAATTTCACCCTTTATCTTTGTCCGCTTTTTGACTGAGTCAAACTTCCAATATTACCAAAAAGAGATGGCGGGATTTACCCCTCTGATAAAATAGAAGTCCGTTTCGTTGTCCGCTTTTTGAGGTTTATAGCTGACATTTTCCGCGCTCGACGAAGCTAAGAAATCTCAACCTGTATCTTTGTGCGCTTTTTTGAGGTTTATAGCAGAGTTGTTTTTCAACTGTTTTAGAGGTATCACCTCATTGCCTGACAAGAGACATTTTTCGCGCTCGACGAAGCTAAGAAATTTCACGCTGTATCTTTGTCCGCTTTTTTAGGTTTATAGCCATTGTGCGCGCTCGACGAAGCTAAGAAATTTCATCCTTTATCTTTGTCCGCTTTTTGACTGAGTCAAACTTCCAATATGACCAAAAAGAGATGGCGGGATTTACCCGTCTGATAAAATAGAAGTCCGTTTGCGGGTGAACATTTTAAGTTCTTTTACCTACAAGTTGCAACTGAATTGATTGAAAATTCTAAAAATTGGCAGGAATGTTCTGCGATACCTTGTGTACTCAAGACGACTAACCCCGAGGAGAGATTTTTTAAGTCGCTTAGCGAGTGACAACCGGAAATGTCGTGAAAAGAAAAATTGGCAGGAATGTTCTGCGATACCGTCTACCCGGGACTTGTCTACCCGGGACGACTAACATCGAGGAGCGATTTTTCAAGTCGCTTAGGCGAGTGACAACGGGAAATCTCGTGAATAGAGTTAGTTTTCCAACTCACTTAAAGTTAAGCGAGTCAGGTTTTCGTCCTCGACGAAGCTAAGAAATTTCACCCTGTATCTTTGTTCGCTTTATGAGTTATATAGCTGACATTGTGCGCTACGAACGCGCTCGACGAAACTAAGAAATTTCACTCTGTATTTTTGTCCGCTTTTTGAGGTTTATAGCAGAGTTGTTTTTCAACTGTTTTAGAGCTATGAGCTTATCGCCTGACAGATTGTTTGTTATCTAGGATTTATTGTTTCTGTGGTTTTAAATATCCCTCTAGCAAAGAAAATGCAGACGCGACTAATTTTATAATATCACTGTAAACTAATATGACTCTAAAGACTTCTTATATCATCACATACCATTAAGAAAAGGTAGACAAAGTTTACTATGGCAAATCGGACTTGATTACTTTGTGGTTTCGTGGTTCAAGTATGTCAATCAAACGTTAGCCTGCATGGCTGGCGGTTTTTTTGCGCGTGATGTTGAATTCGCGTGCGGCGAAGCCGCGAGAAACTGCCTGCTCGGTTTCGTGGGCTTTTTGAGTAGCCGCCCCCTTTTGACCTTTTTGACATCTTTTGGTGGATACAATTACCCAACCAATCACAGGGCGCATCGTAATACGAAACTTCATGTAAATTACGATCGCGCGAAAAATCGTGGCTCACGCTGGCGGGCAATAAACAACAAAAACTCCATAAGTTCCTTCGATGGCGAACGACGATACCCCGAAAAAAACTCTCAAGGGGGGGAGAATCCGAAAAGCGCGAATGATAACTGTAGATTGTGCTGTTTCCCTTTGAAAATTAAATACGGTGAATTTCAGAAACGCTGTGGCTAAATGCCCCGGCAGTCAGAAATTTTCACAAAATTTTCACTGAAAGGCTCTTTCAAACCTTTTGAGAGTATTCGATGTTCGTTTAGAAATGTAAAGCGATTCCCAAAATTATTTTGATTTTCAGTTGACAAAATATCCAAGCTTGGGCATACTATAAGATCGCTATGTTCTCGACACTTTTAAAATATTTCTGCCGAGACTCGCAGTCAGAAATTTTCACAGAATATCGACTGAACTCTCACTCAAACCTCTTAAGAGTATTCAAAGTTCGTTTAGAAATGTCAAGCGATTCCCAAAATTATTTTGCTTTTCCAGTTGACGAAATATCCAAGCTTGGGCATACTATAAAATCGCTATGTTCTCGACACTTCAGACTGCCGGGCACGGTCTCAAATAGACTAAATGCCCGGCAGTGACAAATTTTCATAGAATATTTCGTCAACTAGAAAAGCAAAATAATTTTTGGAAGCGCTTGACATTTCTAAACGAACATCGAATACTCTCAAGAGGTTTGAAAGAGCCTTTCAGTGAAAATTCTATGAAAATTTCTCACTGCCGGGCATTTAGTCTATTTGAGACCCTGCCCAGCACCCGTGCCCAGTAGCCTGTGCATAAATTTTCTAAGTGTCGAGAACATAGCGATGTTATAGTATGCCCAAGCTTGGATATTTCGTCAACCGGAAAAGCAAAATAATTTTTGGAGTCGCTTGACATTTCTAAACGAATATCGAATACTCTCAAAAGGTTTGAAAGAGCCTTTCAGTGAAAATTTTGTGAAAATTTCTGACTGCCGGGCATATTTAGTCCATTTGAGACACCACAGCGTTCTTCCATGGCAAGCACAAACATTGTGAAGATTAAACTCTTTCCAAAACCTGTAGGCAAAATGGCCATGAGTCTCTTCCATAAAGTATTTTTTTACGGCTATTTCCTGCTCTTCTTGAATATTGAGAGATGCCAAAGCTTTGAACAACGCTTCGTCTACCATTTTGGTTTTCGCGTGGCAACTCTAGTCTCCCTTGGGAGATCGCATAACCATTTGATTGACGTGTTGACGTTTTAGAACCAATCACAACGGCCCGTACGCCGGCGTACGGACTACTCAAAAAAGCCCACGATACCGAGCAGGCGGTTTCTCACACAGGCTTCCCAAGCTCAAAATTTGTCTGTTTGATGTGTATGCGACAGCTTGTGTACATAGAGGATAGAGAAATGTATGGGAAAATCACAGATTCTCTAAAATTGGGTAAATAACTATCTATTTTGAAATAAAGTTTACCTGCCTCAAATGTGTCGCTTACTTGTGTCTTGTACCGAATTTGAAGCCATTCCGACTTCATTTAGCGAAGTTATTCGAAGTCGTTGTCTCCCCTTCTAAAAAGAAGGAAAGGCAGACCACTGCATCGATCGCTGGCCAGAGGTCACTCCACAAATCGCTCTCTCCTCAAAAGGAAAAGTCCCGAATCGCAATAAAACCAACAGTTCCATAGAGCCCAATAAATTTCACTCCACATACGTGCGCTTCGGCGGTCGAAAGACTCGTAAAGAACGAGATAATTCGCCTATTCGGCTTTCCAGATATGCTTGTGACTGACCTGGCGCCAACGGTCGTTACTCAACAACAAGTGTCTCAACTCTGATTGGTCCATTTGAACCAAGTCACGCGCTGACAACACGACCATCCACCGGAGGGAAAGGTACATTTTGTCACGAATCAAGTGTCACAGTAGGGCTCTGCGTTGAGGGCCATTTCGACGAAGATAGCTGCTGCGAAGTCGCAGGAAATTTTGCTCGATCACCGGATCGCGTCGATCAAAAACTACATTTTGTATGATTGCGGCTTCAGCCCATTTTGGATGCAAATGCGTGCAAAAAACTAATACGATGGAGCGAACTTATTGTGATAATTCAAGGAAATTTTTCGAATAAAGTCGAGTGAAACTCTTGAATGCTCGCAGCCCTAGTGTGAAAATTAATACGCGTCCGCCCGCAAATTAAGCGCATACCCCCGACCCCACCTTCACCCCCTGGGGCTTATGTAATTCGGGAGGCTTAAAAGAGAGGAGTTGGGAGGGGGAAGTTAAAAAACGATCTGTCACATATACTCAAAAGAGGAGATTACTTTCTTCCTGGCATGCTCTGCAAACAAACTACATGCGACCCACAAGCAGCTCATTTTACACAGACGTTGTTGAGATACTGTACCAGGTCAGTTGCTTGTATTGGAAATATTTGCTGAAGATGATCCATGATAACCTATTAACTCTGCCTACATTTAGAGAATATCTTCCATTTCAAGTATTTTACAATTTGCTCTTAAGGCCTATTAACTTTCCAAACGGCAGATTGAAAGCCTTGCATTTCCGTTCAACCAGTGTTGTGTGGTACAATCACTTATTTTACAGCTTTAGTTTATGTTATTGTGACCAAAATAGCATTTCAAACCACAAATACAAATAAATCGTCTCACAAAAGACGCCCTGCATGTAGCCTGCAGATTCATTAACACTTCTATTCAATGCCGATAAAAACAAATAGTTGCTGAAAAGTAGGTTTATTGATCCCAAGAATCTGAAGATATTTCACGCATCTACACCACACGACACCAATCAAACTTATGATCGGTTTGCGAAGTTAATCAGACTTAAGAACAAATTGCAAATACATGTATAACTGAAATGGAAGATATTATTTTTGATAATTGTGTTTGTTTGCAAGATACTAAGTGCCTCCTTTGCTCAGGCTGACAGAAATACTATTGTATTAAATTACAATTATTGTTTCTCTGCATACCTGTTTGATAATTATGTAATTGGAAGACTGCTACTTGGAAGCCAAAAATAATTAGGGGGTGGTGCATAAAGGGCCTATCTTGATTATTATGTAATTTTGGGTAAATGTTTGTTTGGATTTGCCTCACTTTTTGCATGTGGCCTTGAGAAACAAATCAGTAGCCACGCAGCTCTTTAGAACCTCTTATTTCAATGGGCCTGTATACCACGCAGCTCTATTGTTTTTAGGTCTAGGGTCTATTCAAACTGGCCAATATGTTTCACGGAAGCGGATTAAGCGCTGGAATGTGACAGAAAGCATGGGATTCACACCAGTTAATATATTCAAGACTATAAATGTAAACATTCCCTTCTTGTGGGCCTCTTTTGCCGTAAAACCACGGCCACCCATTTCGAAGCGCGTTCCACTGCTCGGCTTAAGTTCCCGTTCTTCAGCGCTACAGCCACCGGTTCAACCGCCCCAACAACCTCTACAAGTGGCCCTTCAGTTACGGCAACAAGCTCCACACGTTCAGCCTCAAGCTACCAACACAGGGGCAAATATATTTTCCGCTATTCAGTTGGCGTCACATCGACTGGTTTTTTCGCGTTTGTAGGGTAGGTGTTGCTGAGTGCATTTTGAAATTATTTAGTCATGTTTGGGCCTCTCTGGTCGTGTACGAATACTGAACTAGGTTCAGTTGTCAATTAGGTGTTCGATAGGTTCGTTTGGCCATAGCTGAACTTTGGGCCTCTCGGGTCCGGCTCGAATATTGAACTAGGTTCAGGTGTCAATTAGGTGTGTTTGGCCATAGCTGAACTTTGTGTTCGGTGGAAATTCATTTACTTTGGACCTCTCGGGTCCGGCACGAATACTGAACTAGGTTCAGGTGCCAATAAGGTGTGTTTGGCCATAGCTGAACTTAATGTTCGGTGGAAATTCACTTACTTTGGGCCTTTCGGGTCCGGCACGAATACTGAACTAGGTTCAGGTGTCAATTAGGTGTGTTTGGCCACGGCTGAACTTTGTGTTCAGTGGAAATTCATTTTCTTTGGACCTCTCGGGTCGGGCACGAATACTGAACTAGGTTCAGGTGCCAATAGGTGTGTTTGGACATAGCTGAACTTTGTGTTCGGTGGAAATTCATTTACTTTGGACCTTTCGGGTCGCGCACGAATACTGCACTAGGTTCAGGTGCCAATAAGGTGTGTTTGGCCATAGCTGAACTTTATGTTCGGTGGAAATTCATTTACTTTGGACCTCTCGGGTCGGGCACGAATACTGAACTAGGTTCAGGTGTCAATTAGGTGTGTTTGGCTACGGCTGAACTTTGTGTTCAGTGGAAATTCATTTACTTTGGGCCTCTCGTGTCGGGCACGAATACTGAACTGGGTTCAGGTGCCAATAAGTGGCCATACAGTGTAGCTGAACTTTCTGTTCAGTGGAAATTCATTTACTTTGGACCTCTCGGGCCGGGCACGAATACTGAACTAGGTTCAGGTGCCAATATGGTGTGTTTAGCCATAGCTGACCTCTGTGTTCGATGGAATTTATTTACTTTGGGCCTCTCTGGCCAGGCACGAATACTGAACTGGGTTTAGGTGTCAACAAGGTGTGATGGCCATAGCTGAACTCTGTGTTCGGTTGAGTCTTATTTACGTTTGAGCCTATCTGGCCGGGTACGAACTCTGAACTAGGTTCAGGTGTCAATAAGGTGTGTTTCATAATAACTGACCTCTGCGCATGTGTTCAGTGGAAGTTATTTCACTTTCGACTTCTTTGGCTGGACACGCATACTGAACTAGGTTCAGGTGTCAATAAGGTGTGTTTGGCAATGGCAAAACTTGGTGTTCGGTGGAAATTTGTTTACGTTTGGGCCTCCCTGACTGGGCACTGGGTTTGGTTCAGGTGCCAATTAAGTGTGTTTGGCAATATCTCAACTTGGCATTCGGTGGAAATTTATCTACGCTTAACCCCCCCCCCCCCCCCCCCCCCCCCCCCCCACCCCGGCCGTGACACGAATACTGAACTAGGTTCAGGTGTCAGTTAGGTGTCTTTGGCAATAGTTCAACTCTGTGTTCGGTGGAAATTTATTAAGGTGTGGGCCTCTCTAGTTGGGCACGAATACTGATCTAGGTTCAGGTGTCAACTAGGTGTGCTTGACAGTTCCTGAGCTCAGTGTTCCGTGGGAATATATTTAAACTTGGGCCTCTGGCCGGGCAGGAATACTAATTCAGGCCCATGTATTAATTAGGTGTGTTTGGTGATAGTTTGAACTCAGTGTTTAGTGGAAACTTGTTTACCCCTGCGCCTCTCTGGCCGGAGATGAATTCTGGATTACGTTCAGGTGTTAATTTGGTGTGTTTGGCGGTGGCTGAACTCAGTCTTAATTCCCTATTGGATTCATTTGTTTTCTCTTTTCGTTCTTTATGGACCACACGCCCAGGGGGGCTTCCCACCTTTCCCACCAGTGAGTTTAATTGTCCCGGGGCTATCTAAAGCCCTTAGTGCCCGACTCTTGCAGTTGTTGCCGGGACTCTTACTCTCTACTGGTCCCCGGGGGACTCCCAGCTTTCGCCCGTCTTCTCTTCGGTGTCTTTTAGCCGTCATCCTAGCCTCAATGGGAGATTGTAACCAACTTAACCCCAATGGAAGCAGTCGCATCTTTTCACGAACGGGTAATCCAATCGACAACCCTCCTGGGGACCTGTGATGTGGCATCAGTCCCGGATAGTGAACATGTTGTTGTGAGAGAACTGCTTTCTGCTGCATCAGGCACGACCTCCCCCCCCCCCCCCCCCCCCCCATGGGTACATGACCCAAAGGGGACCACATGGAACAGCTAGGAATGCAATGTTAGCGTTGGGATGCAATGTTAGGTTTGGGAGTAAGGTTTGGGAGTAAGGTTTGGGGAAGGATAGTGAGATATGGGAAAATGGGTCGCTTGGGTGGGAGGAGGCTGCGGGACTACGATCCCGGTGCCTTGCGGAGTGATCCACCTCATTGTTCATACACAGAACAATGGGTCCAATCCTTTCCCAATTCTTAATCAGTGATCCGTGAAACAAAGGCCAGTTTGGATATACTACTATTCAAACTGGCCAATATGTTTCACGGAAGCGGATTAAGCGCTGGAATGTGATAGAAAGCATGGGATTCACACCAGTTAATATATTCAAGACTATAAATGTAAACATTCCCTTCTTGTGGGCCTCTTTTGCCGTAAAACCCACGGCCACTCGTTCGAGGCATGTTCTCAGAAAATAGGGAGGGGGAGTCTGGGTTGGGTGGGGGCGCTTGTTTGTAGCTGGGAAGAGTCTATGGATAATTTTTGAGCGCCCACCCACCCATCCCTTCGCGCAATATCCTCCCTGGCCTTTGCTCCGGATCCACCTCATTGTTCCTACACAGAACAATGGGTCCAATCCTTTCCCAATTCTTTATCAGTGATCCGTGAAACAAAGGCCAGTTTGGATATACTACTATTGTTAGCCATTGTTGTGTTGTTTGTTCTATTGTTTTCTCAGCTAATCAGAGAAGACCTTGTAAGAGCTGCGTACCGCCCCAAACAAATACCATGTTTTTTTTTATCCCTGAGTTCTGTTGGCATTTAGAAGATAAGTTCCATAGGATTCTTTCACTATGCAGCCACATCTACTTATGACATCATATCTCATAGCCTTGTCCATCTGAGGGTTAAACAAAAAGAAACCACAAAGCAGTATGGTGAAATGGGAATGTTTCTTGAGTAAGTTGGAGTGCAAAATGCGAGGCTATTGACCGAGTGAAACTGAAATAGAACCTATAAAAGTGTACACTGGCCTTTTATGCACCAAATCCCATAATTGTCGAAGGAGCAGGTCATGGAAAATTCATGCAAATGGAAGCTTAATGTACATGTAGTCTGTAAAGTCAAACTTGTGTTTGCTTTTCGAACTCCCCCTCCAGTAAAATTGTGATAACTCTTACACCGAAATAGCTATGAGGCTGAAATTTTCTGACTTTTCCTAGAATTTATCTAGCGACATTTTGGTATCCATAACATGTCAGTGTGATTAACCATGTTGCCATGGCAACCGGTTTTTGACACATAGGTTTTCAAAATATTAAAATATGGTGAATTTTTTATTTTAAGATCTTGTTCTTTGACTTATAGTGCATTTTCTTGTTAGAATAGTTTTTTCTTGGGACTAGTTCTTGAAAGACATCAAAAATTTTTAACATCAAATATTTGGGGGGAGGGGTAGGTAAATTTTTGCTCTCTTTTACTTATAGACAAAAATTTTGTACTATTTATTAAATAACGCTTCTAAGTTCATTGTTTGGATAATAGACATTAGTTTGATACGTGTTTTATACATTCTGATCCTTTTCTCTTTTAGATATTTTTTAAATTTTAATTTAAACAAAAAAAAAAGGAAATCCAAGATGGCGGATCCAAGATGGCGGACAATAATTTCAAAATTATAGTTTTATCACCTTTTTTTGCTTTTTCTCGCTTTACAAGTGTGTCCTTGTTTGTATTTATTATATTTTAATATTAAAGATATGATTTTACAGTTATATTTGATATTTTAAGTATCTGGATGGAAAAATATCAAAGAAACGTCGGAAAAATAAAAATGACGTCATTGTGACGTCATAATTGGGTGTGGCAGGTCAAAACTGGGTGTGAGATTTCCTTGTATGGAGGTGAACATTGTGTGAAAATTTCATGGTCCTAGCCTTACTGGTTCCAGAGATATGAAGGGGGGGGGCGAGGAGCCCCCCCCCCCCCCCCCCCCCCCAGTCACAGATTGCCTAAAAAAGCCCAGTCTGAATAGGGTTAAACTAGTTTGCATTCTATTTCATGACCCAGTTCCTTAACTGAGGAGTGGTGACAATGCAAAGTCAGGGGTACATGTACATGTATCTTCTGGTTTCTCCCAGGTTGATGATGGCCCTTGACAGACTCGTTTCAAAAACCATGTTTGCACCCCTAATACTTCTTCGGCACTTAGTTTTACGGTCAAGGCTCTTCATCAAGTCATCAAGTTCTGTGCTCCTCCAAGGGAGAGGTCTGACACACAGATGTTTATTCTGTTTGTTTTCTACATTTAAACCCGATGTGTTGCCATCGGTTTCACCCTCAGGCTCCGAAATGGACTCCTCAGATGACATATAGTCCATCGTCAGGCAGACGTTATATTTTTCTTTATCTTCTTACTCATAAGGTTATTTACTGACAATTTTTTTACTTCTAAATAAATGTGCATAACAGGGTGCATAAAAAAAATCAGTTTTTACAACTACAAAGGTCTTTCTCGCTAGTCCAAATTAAATTAAAATTTTGGGGAAAGAGGACAAGGGAGGCTGATCTACATGTGCATGTACAATGTAGTGATTAATAATTTAACCTTAGACTATAAAGGGATGGTTGAAAATGATTACAAGGTTGTGATATTGATTTACATTTGTCTACTGGTATCATTAAAATAATATATGCTTATTTTTTTTTCTGGTGCATCGCAGCGGTCCATACTACTAAATCCTTGAATTTGATTGGTTAAGGACACACTCTCTAGAGGTCCTGATATTCCCATCTGGACCCCATATACAGACTGTTCCGAATTTTTTAGAGTGTACAGCTACAAAATATTTGTACCTAAAATGTAAAACACTTAACAATGTGAAAAGAAATATTATTAAGCAATAATGACTTCGGTTTTACTGTTAGAGTCCACATTTCTGCCAGACATATGGCTTTTACAAGTATGTACAAATTAAACCAATATTCCCACAGAAAAAAAAATATTAACATGTTACTTGCTGGCCTAGGTCAGGCCATATTGGGAAAAAACTGTGCCCTTGGGTCCAGTTTTTCCCAGTACAGACCTGCCGGCCAGCAAATCGTATATGACACAGTAGGTCATTTTTAATTTATCCATTTCAAAATGAAAATGTTTGAGGACAAACAATGCATAACTGGAGTGTTCACAGTAAAAAAAAAAATGTGTTTACTGCAGGCATTAAACATCTTTTGCGTACCGTATTCATTCTACTTCTCTTCCGCTGCTCCTGCAACACTAATACTTCTGCTTCTTTTTGTCAACATTTTTCTGCTGCCTCATTTTGGTATGAAAAAGGACTCGCATCACAGCTGTTTGAAATGGAAAAGTGATAGAACATGTTAGTTACATGCATTGTACACTGTAGTTCAATTTTCATTTTCCTGTGTTTTTATTTTCATTCATTATCATATATATTGTATATTAACAAATAAATAATATTATTATAATTTATTGTACTATTATTAGAAATCCAGCAAGGAAGAGATTTAAAATGCATGTCAAATTCAGCTGTACGTACACTGTATGGCATCACTGCACTATAGAAAAATCAAACCCTAAAACTGTTGGCACTACTCAATTTTGGACATGGAAATTTCACTCTTAATTTATAACATATATTGTTATAAGTTGATGCACATGATACAAGGTCTGACAAAAGTGCCCTCACTCATGGAATGTTACCTCAAAGCATGTTTACCACATGATCAAGGACCACATACATGTACATTTAGTGTCCTAAAACAGTTGACACAGCTCAACTATGAACATGGCAATTTCAAGGCAAAATCACTCTTTATTTGGAACAATATGTGGTCCTTCATTACGGTACACAGTCATGCCTCGAAGTCTAACAAGACTATCATCGCTTTCAGAATCTACAAGAACTAAGATCTCACAAAATCAAACCTAAAAACAGCCGACACAGTGCAATTATAATCATGGAAATTTCAGGGGGCAAACAACTCTCAATTTTTTAGGACAATGTGGTCTCTCGTCATGGTACACATGCTTCAAGATCTGACTAAACTGCCGTCACTCACAGAATGTACCAGAGCTAAGATCTCACAAAATCAAACCCAAAAACAGCCAACACAGTGCAATTATAATCATGGTAATTTCAAAGCCAAACAACACAGTGCAATTATAATCATGGCAATTCCAGGGGGCAAACGTACAACTCTCAATTTTTTAGGACAATGTGGTCACTCGTCATGGTACACATGCCTAAAGATCTGACTAAACTGCCGTCACTCACAGAATGTACCAGAGCTAAGATCTTACAAAATCAAACCCAAAAACAGCCAACACAGCTCAACTATGAACATGGCAATTTCAAGACAAAATCACTTTTAATTTGGAACAATATGTGGTTCTTCTAACAAGACTATTGTCGCTTTCAGAATCTACCAGAACTAAGACCTCACAAAATCAAACCCAAAAACAGCTGACACAGTGCAATTATAATCATGGCAATTTCAAGGCCAAACAACTCTCAATTTTTAGAACAATTATGGTCACTCCATCCATGATGGCTTTATTGACAATTTTGTTAGATGGATCAGAGAAGCTACAATGTGTAGAAAATAATAATCATTACAATCTTGAAGGACTGGAGTTGAATCATTTTACTCTTTGGTCACTCAATGGAATTATCGTCCTACTGTTGACAGTTGACTCCATTTTAAGAGATGATTATTTTGATTTAAAACTGTCTGAAATGTTTGGGATTATTTTTCTTCAGTTTAACAAATTTCAAAGCTAAAAAGAATGTTGAACCACATACATATATATACAATTAAATTAAATAACACTTGTTATTTGAAAACTTACATCAAAGTTGCATTGCATACTACTACTACTACAACTACTACTACTACTACTGCATGCTGAGATAAAGCACAAATAAACTACATGTGATAGCATTACAAAAGCAAGAAGACTTACCGACAACACTTTTGGCAATCGCTTGCTTTCTCATGGTCTTTCCCGCTCTTTTTCGGCCGCTTCTAGCCGTTCGGCCACCCATTGCTCTAACCGTTGGTTAAAATACGTCTGCCTTTCTAAAAAGGCTTCTAGCTTGGACATACAGTACAGCTGTAAAATAATCACCACTAGCATCTTCTCGATTGATCGCTGAGGCCAGGTCGAGACCTGCTTTCAGTGTCTAGCGGAGAGCTTGGAATCAGGGGAATCAGGAATCAGGGAAGGCGAAGAAAACGGATTACAGTCTGCACTCGTATTGCCAGGAGAACATTCCAAATTCGTCCAGATCTACTAGCCCTTTCCCTTTCTGGCGTGGATTCTTCAACCGAACATTGTAGCGCCAAAACCATCGCGCGGTCGAATTTACCGAATAAAAACTCCCAGGGTTGCGTCCAGTCGAAGATTCGCTAGACAGATCATGACTGGCATTGTTGTTGTCTTTGGGTCTCCTGTGCTTGCTAGGTTTTTTTTGGTGCTTGGCGTCCCATTTTTATTCAAACTTCTCGGTAAACGTCGCAGAACGGAAAGAACGAAAATATCGACCGCGTGAATTCAAATCCACCAGTGAAGAATAGAAAGCCCTTTTGCTGTCAACAGCTCAAGCCTGAGCCAATACAAGGCTAAAATATTATTAGCGTTCTTCCCAATTGGCTCCAACTGGAAAGGTGTCGAGTGACATGGACCAAATGCGAGAGAGAGTCTGGGAGTCTTCGTTGAAAATGGTCAGCGTCGTTCTTTTTGAAGGGGATAGTTACGTGGTGTATGCGGACATATAGTGCACCGCCTTCCTCTTTGTGGTCAATTGTACGACAAAATACGTGCAAATTGACGTTTCGCAGGGCCACTTTTTACGGTATACCAACCGAGCTGGGTTTGGCTCGTTTGCTCTCCACTGCCGAACCAAACGAACCATATCCGGTTCCCGTCACGGTGGAAAGTTATATTTTGCTCTGGATTATTCGATCCGGCTACGGATAAATGACTGTAGGATTTCACAACAGCAGTTATTTATGTAAGGGGCGGACCATTAGAAATCTTGGGAGGGGGGGTGACAATTACCAAAAAAAAAATCCTGCAAAGGAAAATTGTCTCAAAAAAAATTCCTGCAAGCAGTTGACCATAAAAAAATAAAATCCTGCAAGCTAACCGGCTATATATACATATATTTATTTATTTATTTATTTATTTATTTATTTTAAACTGCCTCAAAGGTCTATCTGGTACATATACCGATATCTTAATTTAGTATACATGTATACTGAAACAGTGGATAGCATTGTTGACGCGCTCGGATTGGCTACTGAAACTCGGAATATTCACCTCCCAGCAATTTGCGCGCGAAAATTGTAATCGTTAATTGACAGGAATAAATGAGTTAAAAAGCATCATTTTCGTTATATTATGTCACTGTTTCAGTATATATATCCACCACTACCCGGCACCTCCACTTCGGTGAATAGTTGTTAAATAACCAAAACCTTGTTTATGTACATATTTGAAAACACTGTAAACATCATGAAATATGTAACCTGCTCTACAGATTGTCCAACCGTCCCGATTTCGTCGAGATTACCCCGATTTTGCTTGAAAATCCCGAATCCCGACCAATATGTGATCGGGATAGGAAAAATCCCGATTTTGACATTCGGTTCTGTCATTTTCGTCAAATTCTCGTAATACTTACTATACAAAAAGACGAAATTGCGTATACTTAACTCTGATATCCAGATAAACTAAAGAAACAGCAAGAAATATAAAATGAAATCGAGTACTTGTATGTGGAGCCACACAAAGAGACGCAAAGCGACGAGAAGCCACATCAATTCGCCAAGCATTTTTGACAGAAATTGTTGTCTCAGAACACTAGAAATGGAGTTTCAGAGCATCAAGATTTCAAAATTTTCTGGTGGGGCATGCCCCCACACCCCCCTAGCGGCTCGCGCCTTCGGCGCTCGACCACTCCATCTCAATTCTTATTTCTCCACATATTTTATGCAATGGTTCGACAGTCTGACTTGAATCTACTCTCCAGTGTTTAATACAAAAAATGAATTGGGCCGAGTATAAAAAAAATTGGAGCTTGCACGCATTTATAAAGAAAATCTGAGGAAAAAAAAACCTGCAGGCTTGCACCTCCCCCAAAAAAAAATCCTGCAGGAAACTCAGGCCGAAAAAAAAATTCATACACTGAAAATTTTTTGACCCCCCTCCCAGGATTTATAATGGTCCACCCCTAAACAACATACTTTATCGCTTGTAATTTTGATTTCAGAATTCGGAGAGCAAATGAAAAGTACATTTGTGTGCGGGTGAAAGTGAAATATTTCGATCCATTGTTAGCAAAACTAGGCCGTAAAGCTAGCAAATGTGACATGACGCGTAACTTTCGACAGCGGTGAAAAAGGACATATTTGCTCCTTATCAAATGTGAGCAAAATTAAAGTAATCGTTTTTGTTTGACATCAATGCAAATTAATAGCAAATAAACAGCTTCGCTTATTACGCAAATAAGAGTAAATTAAACGCAAATGTACTGATTTGTCCCGTAAGTAAATGTTCGGAAACAGATCAGTGTAAACAAATTGTTTTGCACCGCATTTGCCTGGATTTCCAACACCAGCGTGATATTTTTGCGCAGGAAGCAAATGTTTGGCAATTGTATGTGAAAGTTAGAAATTTGCCTCGGTAGCAAAAGTGAGGCAAATTTGATGCAAATATCAACATTTACGTCACATTTGCATGTGAATTCAACCGGAACAAATATTTATGTTCACGTTAACTTTACACCAAGCGCAAATTCGGTTCAAATTTGGAGCCCCAAATTTGCTACATATTTGCTCAACTTGCAAACCTGAGTAAATCCATTTTTTTCGTCCAGTGATAAATATTTGTGACTCTGTAAGCTTGTTAGGATTTTTAGCTTTTTAAATTTTTATCTGTAAATAGTTCCACCTGAAGAAGGCCGAAGGCCGAAACGTCGACTGAATTAAACAGCCGGAACAGTTAGAAGTTTGTATCTATGTCACATCTTCGTACACTTATCTATCTATAGCTATATCTATATCTATATCTATGTCCATGTCCATGTCCATGAGTAGTTCATAATAGCCAATCCTAAGACATTCTCAATTACCCCCAAATTTCCACACAACCCGTTTCCCCTTGTTTCCAACGAATGGGGGAGTTGTTGAAATAAGTTGAAACTGAAGGGAAAGATGACGATTGTGATGGGTTTGAACTTAAGGGGGAAATTGGTAATTTGTGCTAATGATGGGGGTGAAGTATGAACTGTTGAAATTTGGGGGTAATTGAGAATGTCTTAGGATTGGCTATTATCAACTCCTCCTGCTCAATTTTAGCACAAAAAATTCAGGGCCACTCCCTGGGGAAACGTTCTTTATGAGCAGACATTTTTCTCCAGTCTCCAATGCCCCAAAGCCAGCGTGTCAATTCCATTTTCCTGAATCACTCTTTTGTCATCATTGGCGGATAACGCAATTTTGGTCATGTTTTCCGTGAACAAATGGTGGTCCCTGCTGCGAAATACACTTTGTTTTCTGATTTGCGTTTGTTTTGTCCTCAAGCATTTCACGAAGTTTGCATGTCTCAAACTCTTTTTGATCATGCATTTTTTCACTCCTTTTGCTTTTTGTTTTCCAGTGGTTTCTGCGTTCTCCTCAACCAGGAAAGAATATAGTTTCGGTTTCAGGGCGACAAGTTCTTTCAAAATTGCGCCCCCGCATTCATCTTTCATCAGCCCAATCTTTTTCTTGTTTTCTTTCACAATTGGCATTCCATTCAACACAGCTGGGTGATCTGCTGGGAAATCGTTTGCGTCAAACCACTCTGGCACATCTTTCGCAATATCCGCAAAGAAATCTTCTGTTTCAATCTCCAACACCAAAGAATCTGTGTCGGTATACAGGACAGAACATTTTTCCCACTTTTTCTTCGCATACCCATAATGGAAATCATACATCAAAGTTTTGGAGAGATCCAAGATTGACATCCCAGCGTAAATGGGTTTATTCATCGCCACTCGCGTTTTCCTCATCTTGATCGCAATCAAAAATTCATCGAAAATCTTCAAGTCTGCGCAGTTGGGCTTGTTAATCAATTTTTCTGCCCTTTCAACATTTTTCACCAGTTCAATCGAAACTCGTTTTCTCAAGTTTTCCATGGTTTTCCCAAACACGGAGTTGTTCATCAGCTTGAAGAAATCTTTTTCAAATGCATTTTGTCCCTTGGCTCTCAGGGCTGTGTTTTTATCAATGTAACATTTCATGAAAGGTCTCTCTTTGAATTTAATTCCGCGCCTGATTGTTTTCAGTTTCATTCCCAGGGAAAGGAAAAGTTGCAGATTTTTTTTCCATTCAACACCATGCCTTCTTTGTCCCTCAGATTTTGCGTCAACTTAGCCACTTTCCCCAACGTTAAAATTTCTGGAGCCAGGGGAAAATCATTGTGATCGTCATGCAGTTCTTTGGGATAAATGAGATCCACTTCAAGAATGCAACCAATTCCTTCTTCATTCACAAAGTTTTCCCAGTTTGACAATTCATCTTCTTCCATCCATTGGAATTCTCCAACTGGAAGAGACTGCGACATTGCCCACCCATAAAGGTTGTTTGCATCCAAATAAACCAGAAAACTGGGAGGTTGTGCTGGATCGAAATCTTTCAAAAATTTGTTGTTTGCTTTCGCAAATCGCTTGAATGCATTTGCGTTTCCCCCTCTTATTCCTTTTTCAATCATCAACAGCTGATCCACATCCAATGAATCCATGAATTCATAGGGAGAAACTCCTTTTCGGCACACCAACTCGCTGCGCTCCCCAAAAAATCGGGAGGTTTCTTTCAGTTCTTCTTTGGGGAGATTCTTCACCAGCGATTCCAATCCCACCAGCGTGAATTTGAAGGAATCCAGAAATCGAATTTCATGTTTCACAGCGATTTCTTTCCATTCTCCTCTCACCCATTTCCATTATTTTTTCAATTCAAACTTCAGGGAGAAGGAAATATATTTCTCCTCGTTGTTGGGGATGCATGCCACACTCAAAACTTCGTCCACTGTTCCCAAACCCTGCACAAAAAGATGTGCGTCATAATTTTGGAGATTGTGGAAAAACACAGGGGTGAATTTTGGCCGCTGAAACTTTCTATTGCAAGATCTGTGCGCTGCTCCCCTGAATTTTCCGGACAAATGGCAGTGATCTCTGACTTTGGACAGTTCATCTTCCCCGAATTCTTCTCGGCACAACCAACACACCGTGGCTTCCCGAAATGATTTCCATTCTTGGTTGGTCAGGGGAAACATTTCCTTTTTCTTCAAACTCAGTTGAGTTTGTTTCACATGGGAAATCAATTCCCGAATGAATTCTCTGGAAAGTTCTTCATTTTCATCTTTTGCTCTTTTCAACACGGGTTCCATTTGCAAAAATGGGGAAACGAGATGAAACGCAAATCCACAGGGGATATGCCCATGAGTTTTCTCAGTTTTCTTTCCCAAATCACCACTTGTGGGTTTTAGAATGGATTCAAAATCCGCGTAACCTACAACTGGCACATGCAACATCTTTTGGAAGTTGCGGGAAGAACATTTACTCCCTGAAACCTCAATCTTGGTTGCCTCAAATTCTCCGCAAATGACTTGATGTTTCTTCAAACTTTCCACGCTGGGAAATGAATTGAGGCATCTTTTGCAGAAAAATCTTTCATGCCCATTGCGTGAAACTTGAGAGGCTGCAAGGTGAGAGAAATTCTTCACCAGGCAAAAGTGGGTTTTGAATTCATTTTTCAGCAGAATCAAATCCACATGGCGTGCTTTTTCTTCCTCTGCTATCCTCAGGGGAAAGACAGACCCATTCCAGCCAAAAACATTCACTAAAATTTCAGCATTTCTTTTCTCAAATCATTTGATCGCTGTCACGGCCATGGGGAATTTGCAACCATCCCAATTCAATTCTTCTGCTTGTTTTCGCAAAGCCGGTGTGATTCTTTCCGGGTGGGACGCAACCATATTACATGCCCTGGCAATGCACCATTTGAAGCACATGTCATCTTCATTTTTCATGTTGATCACGGCTTTCTTTTTCCCCAAGTCTGGAGGCAAAGCAATCCAGGAAGACCCCCGCAGTGGATTCCAGCGCACAAAATAAATTTCCAAACGAATTACTCTTTCAAACATCCAATTGCTTCCCCTGCGATTGAAGTTTTCCAAATTGGCAATCATTTCTCTTTCCATTTCATCCACAATCTCAACGTTGTCCCCAAAATTCTTTTTCTGCAGGGAATGGATAAATGGGGTGTCAATTATCTCTTCTCCAGAAGCCCAACTGGTTTGGGACAGCTCTGCATTTAAAACGCATTTTACTTTGGTTTGTGGATTTGCTTGCAAGAGCTTGACAATGTGCCATCTTGCTTTCCGGAGAAAATCTTGGGGAGTGGCGGAATCATCCCCTTGAATGACAAATTGTTTCGCGAATCCCTTCAAAGCGGATTTTCCTTCTTCCACGACCAACCTTTGTTCCCACGATTCTTTGGTTTGTTTTTTCAATCTTTCAACCGCGGGATTAAGTCGTCCCTGAATGGCGGTGTCATCCACGGTTTCCAGCCAATTCAGCCAATAAGAAACAGTTCCTGTGTTTTCTTCAATCACTCTGGGAATGGCTCTCGAAGGAAAAGTTTTTCTTTTCGGGATCAAAATAGGAACAGGAATTTCTTCATTTTTTGAGTCAAGGGGGTTGACATTTTTGTTTTTCCAAATTCTCACACGAGCTGCTTTGTTCATTTTGGGTTGATCCAATCCTCTTCCTTGCCAAAGATTTTCAACTAAAAACATTACTAATTCATTTTTCTTCAATCGCGACCACCCTCTCAAATTTGCCGATCGCGCAAATGATTTCCATGCAGCCAAAGTTGCCATTTTAAATGGAGAAAAAAGATTTTTCTCCATTTAAAATGAAGTTTTCAATCCAAGAGGAAGGAAAAGAAAAGCAAACCTTTTTCACATTCAAAGAAGCCAGTGAACAAACTGGGCTCCCATCTAAAACGATTTTGCGAGTTCTCAAATCGGGCAACATCAAGTATTTCAGAAGAGCTGATCAAAAGGTTTTTTACATTCAGGAGGAAGAAGACGCTCCATTTATCCAGATTGATGGGGAAGATTTTTTCACCGCAGAGGAAATTCAGGAACGATTTGGGTTGTCGCGAACAGTTTTTTTCAATCAACTCTGCAAGAAAAAAACTTATTTTCTGGATTCGGGTGAGAAATCTCACGACGTCACTTGGGCATCTCCCAGACTGGAACAATTCATCAATCTCATGAGAGTGAAGGCTGCGGATGAAAAATTTATGCATGCTCGCGCAAGAAAAGGAATGACAAAATTTTTCTCAGATATTCAGCTTGGAATGGACAAATGCGCTGAGGATTTTCAAGCCACGTTTTGAATTTTTTCTCCAATGGAGATAAAATGGATAAGAAAGAAGAAGCTGAGCGAAGGGAAGCTGAGCGAAGGGAAGAAGAAGAATGGATGAAAGCGTGTCAAGCAGAACAGAACTTTCAAAAAGCTGTTGACGTGGCAACTGGTTTCATCAAAATCGAAACTGAAGAAGACTGGCAGTTCATGGAGAAATGGCTCTGGGAGTGAAAAAACTTATTTTTTTTATCTCACCCAAGAAAATGAATCCAGAAAAAATTTCCATTCCCGAAATCGTCCTCCAAGATCCTGTGAAGCGATCCGCTGGAAAGATCACATATTGCCTGCTCCCATGTTCCCACAATGACCAACGACTTCAACTGAAACTCCAAACAAAATTCAAAATTTTTGCTCATGAAGGAAATTCTTTCTCTTTGGGAATAAATCTCCCTGAAGAAAACATCCCCTTTTTCCGCGAACTGGAAACTCATCTCAACTCAGCTGCAGTGGAAAAACAAGCGGAAGTGAAAAAGCTTGCTCCATCTTGTGCCAAATTTCGCGAGGGAGATTTTACTCTCTTGAAAGTGGATAAATCTGAGCAGGAGAAGATTTATGAAAAAATCTATCCCTCCAAACTCCCCAAGGCGGATTTCTCTTGTCGTTTTTGGGAGTTAGTTAATGAGAAGAAAAAACCCTTTTCTGAAACAGAAAGAACTCATTGGAATTCCACTTCGCGGACAAGTAGTTTTCTCAATCAAGCACCTTTTCTGCGGAAACGTCAAATCCATCACATCCATTGTGGATGAGGTTTTAGTGGAGGAAATGGTTCAAACTGCCTCAGCTTTTGATGAATATGAGGACAGGGATGAAGATGAAGACGAAGTTTGATTTGACATCTTGGATGTGAAATCATTTGTCATTTGTCACTGGAGAATCTCCAGATTTAGCGAATTGGAATTTCAGATTTTCCAGAGCGAATTTTCAGATTTTCCAGAGCGATTTTTCAGATTTTCCGGAATGATTTTTCAGATTTGTTTTTCCAGAGCGAATTTTCAGATTTTCCATTGCCAAATTCTGGAAAAACCACACTGAAAATCTTAATAGATCCATTGCCAAATTCTGGAAAAACCACATTAAAAATATTAATAGATCCATTGCCAAATTCTGGAAAAACCACATTGAAATTTTAATAGATCCATTGCCAAATTCTGGAAAAACCACATTGAAATTTTAATAGATCCATTGCCAAATTCTGGAAAAAAACACATTGGAATTTTAATAGATCCATTGCCAAATTCTGGAAAAACTACATTGAAAATATTAATAGATCCATTGCCAAATTCTGATAAAACCACATTGAAAATCTTAATAGATCCATTGCCAAATTCTGGAAAAACCACATTGAAATTTTAATAGATCCATTGCCAAATTCTGGGGAAGGGTAATTTTTGTCATTTGCCACTGGTGGATATTCTCAACCCCGTGGGGATTGTCACTTTTCACTGGTTGTTGTCATTTGACACACAGGGAGGTTGGGAGTTACCACATTTTTCCCTCAATCTCCCAGCAAATTTCAATTCATTCTTTGACAGTTTTGAACTTTTCCACTCTCTCCAAAAATCTTTTTGTTTATCCCTGTTTTCATTTCTTGTTTTTTTTTGTTTTGAAATTTCAAAACTTCTTTCCTGGATAGAACTCTTTAGAGGTTTATTTTCCAAAAAGTCGGTTTCAGAATTTTCCGGAGTCAAAATCATAACCCCAAAAATTATTTTTGAAACACAATTCATTTCCCAAAAAAACATTTTCTGGAGAAGAGATCTCCAGAAAAATCAAAAAAATTGTCATCCAAGAAAATGTGGGTTTTGATTGATGCTTTCACGCAACAGCGTCTCAGTGAAAGATTTCCTTCACAGTCGGCTCTTGCCAGATTCATGAAATTCTCTCCCAAATGTCTCAACAAAGCAATCAACGAAGGGAGAAACGTTTTCACTTTCCAAGGCAGAGAAGTCCGAGTTGCGAATCAAACTGCTGCTCGATTTGAAGTTCGTGATTCTCCCAAAGGTCCACCCCTGAAAAGCTTTGAAACACAGGCTGAAATGGCCAAGTGGATTGGAGTGACTCGTCAGGCAATCTATGCCGCTTTCAACAGGGAAGATCGTTTTGTCAAGAAAGATGGAAAGAAATTCTTCCTGTTTAGAAACTTCGAAAAAGGAGGTTTCACAGATCCTTGGATGGAAGATGAAACGCCTATTCCAAAGAAGATTCAGTCCATTCCTGTCCGTATCATTTCATCTTCAACAACAAAAACTTTCCCCAGCATGTCAACAGCTACAAATGAGCTGGGTATCGATGCAAGAACCATTCAAAATGCGTTGAAAAGTGGGAGAAACAGTTTCCGCCGGAGAAGCGATGGAGAAAAATTTCAAGTGGAAAAAGTGGAAAAACCAACACCACCATCTCTTCCTCCCAAACCCATTCCCCAACCACGAAAACCACCCATTCCCCAACCGCGACGAATTCCACCCATCCCTCAACCGCGACAAATTCCACCTATCCCCCAACCGCGACAAATTCCACCCATCCCTCACCCGTGTCGACAAAAAGAAGAGCAAATCCTTTCTCCTTCTCCTTCTCCGAAAGAGGAGGACGACTGGCTCAAACTCTCACCCAAATCGCAAAAAGAATATGACGAAAGACGAGAAAGGGAAAAAAATGCATATCTCGCTTGGCTGATGGCTGAAGATGAAGAAGATGCCACTCGCAAACTTATTTGGGAAAGCGTGAAATATGAATTCCCTGATTTCACTCCATGGGAAGACGATGAGGTGGAAAGGCTAGCTGGAGAAAACGACAAGCAAATATTCAACAGACACATTTCACTATGGCATTGTGAAAGATTATGAGGAATTTGCCCAGTTCTTTTACAATCGCTGTTATGAATATTTTCCTGATGAACAAACATTGAATTATTATCTCCCAGCAGGACAATGGTCGTTTAAAGTAAAACCCGATCGTTGGGCGAGCGAGCAAGACTGGGTGCGAGTCCTATTCGTTAAGAACGACTGAGTCATCTTTTCATTTCCCAGAAATGAAAAATCACTCAAACAGCAACTCATACTTTTTCTCAAACTTCTCCAAATCCAGCCCTAAATCAATCACAATTCCATCAATCGCCTCCATTGCAGGAAGGAATTCACTTCGATTGAACTGCCCACTCCTCAAGGCAAACGTAAATCAGTCAATGTTTTCTCGTAGGTTGTGAAAGCAAACTTTGTCATTTCGATTTTGTTTTCATATTTCTTCATTTAATTCCCTGTTTTGACGACCAATCCTGCACCTGAAATCACTCCCAAAACGATGGGATTCATTGTTGCTGCCCCCGCGATCGTTCCAATCGCAACGAGAGCGGAAGATGCCAAATTCACGAGCAGGTTCATTCTCTTGAAATGTTTGTGAGCTCTTTTCAAACATCAAAATCTTTTGTGATAGAATCGGAAGAGTTGCTTGATTTCTTTCAGTTTTTCTTCCCCAATGCATGGGTTGATGTGATTGAAACCAAAGATGCTTTGTTTTCGCTTCACTTCGCTCGCTTTCATTTTCTGGGAGAAGATTATATTTCAATCAACATTACAACGCTTGCTGTTAGAATGGCACTTGATTTTTTAAGACTAATATGTAAATTATAATGTTCACTCACAAAGAAATTGAAAGTATAAGATATATTATTTGTCTGGCCAACCCGTACACCATTAACTTGTGAGCTTTGTGCCCCTGCAGCAACTTTCACAGCTGTTCTTGAATGATTTAATACTCTTTTTTATTGTGTAGTCTACCCCAAAAAAATATGGCGAGGCAAGATTATTTGAGAAAAAAAATTTATTAGGGTCTTTGCTGGAATCATATTCCCCAATAATTATTGATTTTGAATGGGGAGGGGTGAAATTCAACAACTTTTTCCCATTCGTATCCAAGTCAGTCTCCATGACCATCTTCCCTGCTTCGAAAACGAAAGGGGAATCATAAACGCTGCTTTCAACATCAGGTTGAGAACCTGCCACGCCATAGATAATCAGATTTGCATCTCCTTCTGGAGTTGATTCAGGGGTTCCCCGCCATTTCAGATCCAGGTAGATGAATTCAGGTGGGGAGATCCTCCATTTATGCATGTGGATGATGGATCTGGAATACGTGGAAAACTTCTTTGTTGATTGTTGATTAATATTCAGACTGGTGCTCACGACATTAACACTAACACCATCCATTGACGCGGGGAAGAATTCAATGCAAATAGTGTATTCTCCTTCTGGGAGTTTGAACATATTGAATCCAAGTCTCCCAAAGTATTAATTAAAATGATCTTTTGTTATTTTCAAATCATAAGCCTTCTTATTGAAAAGATGCGGCGAACTTGAAAAATCAGTTATCCCAGTTACTGTCATATAATGTTCAGAGCTGGATTCATCCACATCTTCCATCAGATAGCGAAATGCGTCCTTTGGGTGAGAGGTTGACGTGATATGCGATTCATTTACATATTTTTTAAGTTCTTCTTCTGTTTTGTCTATGTGGATTACCACATCTCCTATCTTGAGATCAAGATTTTTATCACCACTATCCACATAAGATTTTGGCGTGGGTTGATGATCCAGAGTTGGCGTTGCAATATTGTTGATTTGTTGCGAGTTCATATCCAGGTTTCCGGTCATTGTTCCACCTTCCAAAGAAAGCTTTTTAGCGGATTGGCTGTCCACATATCGCATGTTTGCGCCTTGGTCGGCAACTTCGGGATCTTTCACATTGAAAATGGCGTGATTTCCCATATCCAAAGCCGTCTCCATTGGAAACGACTCTTTGCGGCTGAGAAAGACATTTTTGACGTCATTATAAGAAACCAGGTTGTTATAATGCGCTCCCAAATCATGCCATGTCTGTTGTTTTGAGTTTTCCACGTTGAAAAGTTCTTTCAAATCAATATCCTTCGTGACTTCATGTGTTGGTTCAGGAGCATCAGGGTGGAATTTCTTCAGAGTGATCATATTCACCGCTGACAAATCATTGTTTTCATCAGTTTCCAGATTTGTGATGAGTTTGCGGTTCATTTCTATTTCCCCGGGGTTAATGAGTTTTTGTCCCCTGAGATCAAGATCCCCAGTCATATGCGAGGAACCATCAACCTGAAGTGAATCTGCCCGCAACTGCGTTGCAAGCGTGTCAACTTGATGTTTTGTGACTGCATCCGAATTCCCCGTTCCTTCGGCGACATTGGTAATTTTTTTGTTTTGAATATCATAATCCCCTGAAGGCGTCAGCTTGAAACCAACGCCTGGCAGTCCATCTTTTCCATCTCGGCCCCCCTGGGAGGTGCTTGTTTCAGAAAGTAGTCCATTTGAATAGCTCATTTTAAATGCGTTCATCAAAATTTTTGGCAATGAATTTCCTCGGCTTATCCACATACAGGAAAGAGAACGGATCATGCGTTGCCTTCACATAATCTTCTTTGCTGACATTGTTTTCCCTACAGATCGCCGTAATTTCTTTGTTGCTTGGGAATTCAAAAATGCAAAAATGCGAACAATTCAAGCGGATATCTTTTGGTGTTCCGAAATAACTTTGCGAAAGATAAATCACAGAACAATTCTTATGTCTGCTCTGGATAAAATAATCAATCAATGGCTTTTGATTCTTTTCGCAAACAAAATCATCGAAAACAACCAGCTTTTGATTCTCCCCTGTCAATTCAGAAACTGGGATGATTTCATCTGAGGATGCTTCCACAACATCATACCCAGCTTCTTTGCTGATGGGGCGAAATTTTTTCAGCAGATGCTGATATTTGGTTTGGTCAAAATTTTTCGCATAGAGATAGATTTTATCGTAGAAGAGCAAGCGGAAAATCATATCCAGAAGAACATTTGTTTTCCCCGATCCTGAAGGGCCACAGATCAACATTCTGAAAGTTCTATCCGGCATGAAAGGGTGAAGTTGTTGGAAATTTGTGATTGGGTCATGGCAATCATAACTTGGGATCTTCATTTTATTTATGAACATCATGTTCTACATCTTGTTCTACATCCCAAATTTGTGTTTCTGGGATATAAAATGAGTTTATTTAAATGGCAAGAAATGGCCAAAAGCAAATCTGCTTTGGGTAAAAAAATCAACTTTGTTCATGATACCATCACCCGGAAAAAGTTGGGTGAAGAAACAAGCCAAATCGGATTTGAAAAAATGTTCAAGCCAGTCACATCGAAACTGGATGAGGTGATTGCGTCGAATTTGGGGCCACTGCCTAAAATCCGGAAAAAGAAAGTTGGAAAAGCCAAACCAGCAGAAATTGATTATCTCCCCGAAGTCGACCCATTTGAAGATATGGATGTGGGTGGTTTGTTTGATGATGAGATTGTTCCACCCCAACCCGAGAAGCAAATTCCAGCAGCTCCTCCAAGTTATGACGAAATTAGGAAAGAGATAGGAGATGACCCACCACCTGAATATGAAGAAGACGACTCTCCCGATTATGCTCTGGCACCAGGCGATGAAGCTGAAGCTGAAGGCAGTGAAACTGAAGAAGCAAATAAATTACTCGCCAGCTTGGATATCCTCACCTATAATACAGTGGATACAGTCCTTGGCTCTTCAGAATTCTCAGCAACCGAGAAAAGAAAATATCTGGAGAAATACGTTTTTCCCGACGCAATCTTTAGAAGAAATCAGTTGAAGGGCTACAAATCATCTTTCACCAAAAAATTCAAGAAAGGGGAAATAACGGAAGAGCAAAAGAATTTCCAACATAGCAGAATAGACCGCTCATCCCGAGCTCTGAATGAATACATCAAACATTATCGAGCGAAAGAGAAAACATTAACAGGTTCGGGAATCAGAAGAAGAAAAAAAGGTGGAAATTTTGGTTTTTTTCTCCAACCCCGCAGATCTTCTCCAGAAGCTTGAAGTCATCGTTGGCTCCATCCTTGCTGGGAACACAAACGTTGACCTCAGAAACACTGGCGTTGGCATTCTCGATCTTCTCCTGAAAGAGGGGATCATCAATCGGTCCCAACATGAGAAGATCTTCAGAAAGTATTTCAAACTCTAAAATGGAAATCGAAAGAGAAATTGTCCTGTCATCCTTTTCCGTCAAGACTGGCGGAAACAAACCAGAAAATTTCACAACAAAATTCAATCGGCCCATTGTTTTGGATCCAAATGCCCAATATGTTGTTGGGTTGAATCGAGTTATCAATATGAGTTTTACGTGGTATAACATCAATGCTGACCGCCAGAATCAACTGATCAGGTTCAGCTCTGACGGTGGGAAAACATTTTCCGATATCCCCTTCCCAGCTGGAGTTTGGGAATATGAGGGGATGAATAACTTTATTCAAGAAGCAACAGTGGTGAAAGAATCTGGAAAAGCTGACATTTTCCCAATCAGTCTTGCTTTCTCTCCCACAACCTTCAGAGTAACAATCACACTGGCAGAAAATTATCAACTGGATTTCAGCCAATCCAACTTTGGCGATCTCGATGATTTTGAGAAAAAGATTCTGAAAGATAAAGTCAACATTGGCCCCAGAGTTCCAAACCTTAGTCAAGATACTAATATGTTAAACGTTCATTGTGATCTGACAAGTGATTCGCTTGTTGATGGAGCAGAGAGTGATATCATTTATTCCTTTTCAACATCTGTTCTGAGACCATCATATAGTTTCACCCTTGAACCCATGAGAGTAAAATTCAGCCCTGTGAATAAAAACACAATAAGCACCATTCGGATTTATATCACCGATGGGAAAAGAAGGGTTGTTGATTTGAATGGAGCCGATACAGCGTTCTCGCTTATCTTGAAAAAGGTAATAAAATGAAAAGTTATTAATTTGCTCGTTTTTTCCACCCCAAATTGGGGCGGTTTGTTTATCGACACAAAGGAACAGGTGTCATTGTGGATAATATTTTCAAACCACTGCGGGCTGTCGCATCCGCAGTTTTCAAGAAATTCGCAAAACCCATTGCGAAAAAAGCATTGGAATCAGGAATTTCTCACGCTGGAGATAAACTCGGCAAAAAAGCAGTTGAAAAATCTGGTGATTTGATCATGAAAAAACTGGGAAATATGAGAAAGAGGAAACAACCAACACAAACGCGTGCCAAGGCGCCACGCGCCAGGGCGCCGCAACCAGCCTCTTCCTCCGGAGAGAGTACTAATGATATAGCAAACAGGCTGATCTCTGGGCAGGGAGTGAAGGCGCAGCCCGCGCGAGTGAAAAAGAAATAAAAGAATATAAAATGGCTTTTCGATCGAATGAATATCTTCAAAGAAATGAATTAGTACGCTTCCAGCTGGATGACACAATCAGAGCTCCAGCTAATGGGCAACATCAACACAAAGGTGGTTATAAATTCACAATTAATGACCGATCTGCATTCTATGATTGGTATAATGCTTATTTCGAGGTGCAGTTTCAACTCCAAAAACTAGCGGATGGTGCTGGCTATGCAGCAGCTGACAGGATCACAGTGATCAATGGTGTTCATTTCCTGATTAAGCACATAAAAATTAGATCTTCAGCAAAGATTGTTTATGATACGGATAATCTGCACAAGGTCTGTTTCACAAAGAATTTGGTGGAATACTCCGATGACTTCAGCAGATCAGTAGCCAAGAACAGTTTCTGGTATTTGGATACGAATAGAACAACCGCTAATACGAATGATGGATTTGAAGCTCGCCGGGCGCTATCTCAAGCAGGTGAAAACAATGGAACCGGTGGTGCAAAGAACATTAACGTGATTGTTCCCCTGAATCGTTTTTCCTTTTTCGAAGAGTTGGAAGATAAGATGCTTGTGCCCATGCAGCTGGAATTTGGGATTGAGCTTAATGATGATGGAGAGCTGATTCATATGGAAAACGACACTGATGCTGGAAGAGTTGTTGTGAACCGGTTTTTGCTTTGGGTTCCTAGACTGACTCCCAAAGATTCTCTTTATGACAAATTTGTCAGCTCATTCCTGAAAGAAACACAATGGAAATATCTGAGAGAAATGTATCACTAATCAGCTCCCGCAACATCATCAGGGTTCTTCCAGATCTCAGCGAGCATTGACAATGTGAGGCATATTTTTGTCTGGCTGAAAAGAGCCGATCCACTCAATGACGACCATGCAGAAAAGAACCCATATCTGATGGACACTTTCAAGCTGAATGAGGCAGATCACGCCTCATCCTTGTTGAGCTGCCGATTGGAATATGGGAACGGAGTTTTCTACCCGGAAGCAGAGTATGACAGTGAAAGCAAAGTGAGGATTTTCCAGGATATCATGGCTTATGCAATGAGGAAAAATGACTACAACACTGGAACGCAGCTGAATCTGTCCAATTATGCAGATTATTATCCGCTAATTTATTTCGATCTGACTTATCAAACTGAAAAACCAACAAGAGATCCCAAGCAGTTGATATTCAGATATCGATTGAGCGCAGATGCAGCTGCAAACTTCAATGTACATGCGGTAGTTCTCTATGAAGAAAAAGTGAAAATTGATAAGATTGGAAATGAACTGGTAATCGTGTGAAGTGAGTCGAGCGCTCTGAAAACATATGTTATCATTTAAAATGACAACATATCACCCATATAAAGTAAATCTATCGGAAGGGCAAAAAAAGAAGCTTGGAAAAGCATTCAAAACAAATCCTGTCACCCTGAGATTAAAAAAAATCAAACAAGCGGAAATGATGAACTGATGCTAACAGCCAATCAAATAAAACGGATTGGAAAAGCTGCAGCTTTGGGAAAGGGAGTTGAGCTAAAGATATCGAAAATGCAAATCCGAAAGGTGATGAAACAAGGCGGAAATCTTTTCTCTGCTATTGTTCCTCTTGCTCGTTCCCTGGCACCCACCCTGGCTAAAACACTTGGGCTGTCAGCATTGGCTGGTTTGGCGAGTGAAGGAGCGAGTCAAGTTGTGAAAAAGATAAGTGGAAAAGGAACGCAAACGGGTGGATTTATCATTCCCCAAGATAAAATTCAAAAACTGATTGACAATAAACATCTGTTGACAAATAAACAGAAACAAAATATTTTGGTTGCCCTGAAATCAGGAGGACAGGTAGTGATGAAACCATCAGCAAAACAATCAGGTGGATTGTTGGGAACTGTGCTGGCAAGTATTGGAATCCCATTAGCACTTGACATGGTTAAAAATTTGTTTGGGAAGGGAGCTCCAAGAGTTGGCCGACCAAGAGGGCAAGGAGCGCCAAGAGTTGGACGTCCAAAAGGAAAGGGAGCGCCAAGATTGGGAGCCCCTTGGGCACCACCTCCCCCATTCATCGGAAACTGGGGACGAAAAACTGTTGGGATGGGTAAAAAAAATCAAAAAAAGGAGCGGGACTTCTGTTAGGGACGAAAAGTCGATTCAACAACATCCCAATTCTCGGGGCGATTTTGTGAAACCGAAACCGAAATTCGTGAACAAACCCCTGAATAATGTTGATCTCATGAAGTGGATATCCCAATTTCAAAGGCATCTTTGCCAGGGATGAAGTCATGCCCCGAGAACACAGCCCTTGCATTATCAATCTTGATTCGCTTGAAAATGCAGGAACTCACTGGATGTGCTGTGCTCCCGGAGATCGTGCCCTGTGGTATTTTGATAGTTTTGGAATGGGATTTCCCCAAGAATTCAAAAGCGGCAAACCGGTGATCTGGAACAGCAGTCAGTATCAAAACATCAACTGTGTCATTTGCGGGTATTATTGCCTTTATTTCCTCCATCAATGGTTGCAGGGGAAAGATTTCTATGATATTCTCAAACCTCTCAGTCTGACTGTTACGACGCAAAATGAAAAATTCATAAAAGAATATTTCGATTGAAAATGAAGTCACATTGCGTGAAGAAAAAAAAACTGAATGCGTGAAACCAACTGGATATATGACCGCAAAAAATGGAAGAAAGATGTGGTTTTGCCATTGCGCTTCCTGTGGAATCAAAAAAACAAGATTTGTGAAAAGTTCGGGAAACTGAGTCGGCCCTCACAAGGTGGAGGCGTTGGTGAACTTGCGCTGACTGGCGTGGCTCATGCACTGCCTTGGTTAGGGAAAACAAAACAGTTGAAATGGGTCGTTATGGAGCCAGTGAATTATTGCGAAACAAAAAGGCTCAAGAGAAAGCATTGGATTTTGCCTTGGACAAGATGAAACCATTTCTTGCCAAAATCTCTTCCGATATGCTCAATCAACTGAGTACGGCGATTAGGCCAAACAGAAAATATAAGACAGATCGAGCAGATTTGGATGGCGGTGCTTTAGATGTTCATAAATTAATTGGAAAACTACCAAGACCAAAAAAAGGTTTTCCCCTCCCAGGTCATAATTATACAGGCCCGTATAACCCATTGGATAAGCAAGTCCGATTCGATGAAAAGGGAAAGATTCTCGAAATTATGCAGCAGCCCAGGCGGTGTTGGACACGCTTCGCGCTGCATGCTGGGAGAAATTTAATCTTTACGTTATTTGCATCTTGACGCCAACCAGTCAACATCTCTGCTCTCCGTGATTCAAAGACGATTAGAGGTAGATTTCTTCGCTTTCTTGGAGAAATTACTGCGCTTCTTCGTTTTATATCTTTCTCTAACCTACTGGCTATTGTAAATGTGCATTATGGATGCTTAGAACAGCTATAAAGGACCGAATTTAGTGATGAAAGTCCCGATCGCAACGTGCGATCGCCGCCGCTCTATCGCTCTAAAAAGAAAGATCGCTTGATCTGCCTGATCGCAGGTTAATCGTAACAAGAAAGGCGACATTACTGTCCGTCAGTCGATCTTTTGCCGAAGTTTACAAACGTCACGTATTTCTCGTCTTTGTTTAGTGAATTCGTGCAAGGAATTTAGAAACTGGCGTGAATCTGGAGAATCGTTTGCTCTTGTTTACACGGGATGTTTCAGAAGCGCCATGGCAAGAAAAATAAACTACTGGTTTTGCAGAAGGCCTTAAATTGCATTTTATTCTTTAGGGCAGAGTGTAATGAATACCTTGCGAGCCGTTTACACATACGAATTACAGCAGCTTACTGCCACTGGTAATTTCTAAAAAAAATTGGAAATAAAATGCTCTACTAATGCACCACTGAAAGTCCATCTTGCAAAATTATCGTATGGTTGGTATTTTTGAAAAGCTGGAAAGCCTTTACTTTAATATTTAGGGAACTGTATATTGCTGCTTCAACAAATTTAATTGTTTGTGTCAGCATTATTGTATACTATTTTTCTATAAAATAATGTATTTTTGGCCAATCAGTTGTAAATTTCATAAATTAACTTTTATTTCTTTATTATGAAATTGATTCTACCAAACTGACCAGCCTCCTGCATGGGTGCATCTTGGGATAGAGAGGAGAAAGACCAAAACAATCAAGACTTTTACTTGGTTGCACCTTTCATTTTGCAACACAAAATGGGCAAATAGAACATGACATCACATATTACCCGGTATCTTCCATTGTGGCAGACACCAATAATGACTCAATACCAGCATTCACCCTCTTCTTTCCTGGCAAAGATCTACATGCATGTACAGTGAAAATGGAACTGAAAGAACTTGCCAACTAAATAATTCAACTACAAAAAATGTCAATTAAAATTTTCGAGGAAGCTGAAATGAAAGTTTCCTGGATTCCAAGGCTGTATGTTTAAAACCGTTATAAAAACTAGTATGCCAGTGCTTCCTTTAAATCGACAGTGGTTGAATTAGTGGTTGATTAGGAGATAAACTAGAAAGAATTAGGAGATAAACTAGAAAGGGATAACCTCTTATCTCCTTTTCACTTTTTCAATGGAATTGTAAATAAATTATAATAATAACTTTATTTATTCACGGAGTCCTTATCACTAAAAAGTGGTCTTCTAAAGAGCCGTGCACATTAAACCTAGTAGAAAAAGTTAAGACTTCAAAATTACAAAACTCCTATAATAAATGCTAAACTAAGTTAAGAAAATACTAATATACAATAGCGGAATAAAAACTATTTAAAGTAGTGGCCTGCTTAGCCTCCGCTGACAGACTGTTCCATGTTACTGCGCCCCTATAACGAAAACTTTTCTTAAGGGCCTCAGTGTTCGGTCGCGGAATAAACAGGTTATGTTGCGCACCTCGAAGATTATGTCTGTGAATGGTATTGACGCTGGTGAATGTATCAGACAGATATTCAGGTACAAGGTGATTTACAGTTTTAAACATTAAAGATTTCAGTTGTTTTACACGTCTGTCAGCGAGGCTATCCCATTTAAGGGCATGGAGAATCGGGGCAGATCTGGCATCCCAACTAGACCCTGTTATTATGCGTGCAGCCCTGTTTTGTAGTTTCTCTAGTTTTGTATTATTATTATTATTATTATTATTATTATTATTATTATTATTATGCAGTAAAACTATCTGTATGCACAGTGTTATAAAGCAACACAGGGCGCAAAGCGTAACCTGTGCGCAAGAGCGAAACTTAATTATTATTATTATTATTATTATTATTGTTAATATTTTATACAATAAGACTTGTATGATGGTGTTATAAGGAATGGCAAAACAATTCAAATTCCCCACATCTGTTGCCAGTTCCTCCTGCAAACCCCTCGGGCCTCACATTGATTTAGTGGTATGACATGTACAAAGCAAGTGACTCAGATACCATCATTCTTTTATTATTCAAGTCCTCCTATGTTCAATAATTAACTAAATTATGTTCAGTATGTTACTTAAATTCAACACTTTTTAAAAGTGCTACTTTCCAGTCTTATACTGCAAGTTATCTCCTATTTCCTATTTGTGGATAGTCAAGTGAGGTAAACATGCGAGTGTCTATGCCAGAAAATTGGCTCAGGTAGCCAATGTTCTTGCACACTGGCTTGCATGTTTCCCTTGCTTGACTATCCCACCAAATAATCAACGATAGAAATAAGAGACTCCCTACTTTGTAGTCTATATGATTGAATCTCTCCAGTATACACTGCTTATAGTAGTTGTTACATTTCTTGAAATATATATTCCTGAAAACAATTTGGGCCCAATAATTCAAATTTTTCAAAGTTTCAATTACTATTGATGTAAAGCAGGTTTTCACAAACCAAAACAAATTTAGTTTCTTGAATTTTATCAGTGTTGTGAACATAAGAAATATTTTTTTACATAAAACAAAATTTGGCACAGAATATTTTCAGGACCTTCATGAGAAATGTATAACAAGTTCGTTTCCAAACTGCAAATTTGAAATAGACTTCATGATTAAGGAGTCAGGGAATACTTGAAGGGCTCAGTGCAAAAAGGGGCCTACTGTATGTGCTAATGTTGGAAAGAAAATCCACCAAAAAAAAATTTATTTTGAGGCCCTGGACATGAATTTACAGTTTTAAAAGCACTTGAAATGGCAAAATGTTAGAATCGAACTCCTTCCTTACATACCGGAATGTAATCTAACCATAAAAATGTCAACAGGCATCCCCAGACCATTACCAAAACTCCCTCAGCAAATTACTAAACTACTGAACAAAATCATGCAACATCTCCAGATCATGACTCGTGTAAGAGATTCAGAAAGATCACAACTTAAAAATTTATTATATATTTTTTTCCCTGAATAAAGCTATGCAGGAAAAGAAAGCAGGAACATTCCATGGAAGCTGACTCAGTAATCAAAACAATATATTTGTACATGGGGTGAAGAGCCTTTGGGCCGTTTAGAACCTGAAATACCTAGAAGAAAAATATATGTATTTTAGATAAAAGGAATCAGTAAAAAATGGTATTCTGAGTTCCAAAAAGTTTGTTCTTATCCCGATAAAGCAAGTTTGCGTGCATCAATCACGCCATAACCTCCCGTGAAATCTTACAAGATAATACGTGACAAACGCGAAAAAAGCTACAACTTCAAGTCGATTTTTCACCACTAAAACGGCGGGGCCCCAGTGGGCCCCCCACCCTTTTCTCAAAGTTTAACTATTAATCTTAAATTCTGTGCAAAAATAAATCCAAACACTGACCGAACGATGCAAAGAAAGGGCAAACTAAATACCCGTGTCACACATTAGTGGTATAGAAAGATTTTAAAGACAACATGGTTTTCATTGAACAAATTTGATACAAAATATGCTCACCTGAAGCTACAAGTTGGGTTATAGCTTGCCACGGTATTTCTCTTTCGGCCCTCCGAAAACGATAAACTAAAACGTTCGATGAAACGAGAAATCAATCCAAGAACAGAGAGGAGACCTCTACACGAAAGAGTGAAGACGGCCGCCATTAGTATCAAAAAAGTGACGCGTGATTGGACGAATGAAGTCACGTGGACCGTGTCCAACACCGCCTGGCAGCAGCCCACAGAAAAAACAGACGCAGTTGCTATGCAACACGATGTTGATTATTCAGTCTGCGCAAAGACAGTGGATCCACGCAAATGTAAAAATAAAGCAGACAGGAAAATGGTTGCCGCTTTGGATGCGATTCCCTGGAAAGAAAGACAGTGGGGACATGCTTTGGCAAGAAACGTGATTGATGCAAAACAAAAACTTGGTTTGGGTGCCCCAAAAAACGGGAAAAGATTTTGAGTGAAGGCTGGACTCAAAATCTGGCAAATGAACTTCACCAGCCAATAAGGAGGCGCTTCCCAAAACGAAAAGTCATTGCGTATGGCGTTGACAAAATCTGGGCAGCTGATCTGGTTGAGATGGGGAAATTTTCAAAATGGAACAAAGGAATTAAATATCTCCTCATGGTGATCGATGTTTTCTCAAAGTTCGGTTGGATTCGTCCCTTGAAAGACAAGCGAGGGCAAACAGTGGCTGATGCTTTAAAATCCATATTTAGCGCGAAGCGAAAACCGAAAATGCTTTGGACAGACAAAGGATCTGAGTTTTTCAATGGAACTATGAAGGATCTCCTGAATAAGAATGGGATAACTTTATATACGACGGAAAATGAAGAAAAGTCATCTGTTGTTGAACGCTGGAACAGGTCTTTCAAGGAAAAACTCTTTAAGATGTTTAGCGCTAACAATAATACAGTGTATTTCGATAAACTTGACAAGTTAGTGGATCAATATAATCATCGTTTTCATTCAAGCATTAAGATGTCACCCGCAGAGGCGAGCAAACAGAAAAATGAGAGACAGGTGTTCGCTAATTTATACGGAGATTTAATTTATGCTAAACGCAACCCGGCAAAATTCAAGGTTGGCGACAAAGTCCGAATTTCAAAATACAAACGCAAAGTATTTGACAAAGGTTTTACCCCGAACTGGACAGAGGAGATATTTGTTATTGACGAAATATTAACCCTTTCGTTGTCAAATTTCTTTGGGATCCTGAAGCAGTTTTGAGGGCTAGGCAATCTGTAGAATTTCGTGACTGCATATAAAAAGCTCACATAAAAATATATGCTGTTTCAAATCACCGTGGGCTCGAGTTTTCATTGTGACGTCAGTATTCGGCCGTTGCTCGCTCGATTAGCGATCACACGGACTCGAATCTGGTAAGAATTTGGTTTATAAGTGCTTTTTCGAGTCATTTTTCACTGCAGAAACCCCCAGGCTGGCATCATTAAGCTGGAATGGTGGGTAGAGGCAAACGTCTGAAAGAAACCAGAGGTGAGAGATGATTTGACTATGACTGGAACGCCAAAAGTATTTGTAGCAAAACATGGCGGTCCGTGAGTGAAGTTGTCTCTCTGGCCCTTCTGTGGTTGGATTTCGAGACCTACCAAGGCGATTTGGACGACTTTTGACTTCTAAAAAATGCGATCGGTGCAATATTTTGCCGGTAGGTCTGGGTGGCTCGACACATAAAAAATATATCAAACAGAGGTAGGTAGACTTGCATGCCGCCGGTATGGTTGTATTACCCAGAATTCCTTTCGGTCGTGCTTAAGGATATTATAAGTTTGCAAGAATAGCTCTGATTGAATGATAATTGCCCAGTCTGCTGAAATTTTGATGGAAATTTTTCTTAGTGAATGCAGAGGAATAGGTTGGAAGTTTGCTGCAAATGTACATTTTTGGATTTAGAGTTACTTTTTCATTAAAAAAAATAGATGCAAAGATGAGTGTTTTTTGTTGTTTTCCTGGGAAGTAGAAAACGGGCATTTCTGGATTTGTTGCCGAATGAACAACCATATGCAGCGGAAATCCATAGTTGTAGTCAAGTAGTTGGACGTTAAAGCTATGAAACTTGTCGCTTTGCCCTGACAAGGGATCATTACTATCATTTGTGTAGATATGTGAAAGCTGCAGATTTTTAAATCACTACTAGTGTTTTACGGACGAATTTGTCCGTTTGCCAACTAAAGGGTTAAACACAAACCCCGTGACATACAGGTTAGTCGATCTGTTGGGAGAAAAAATCACTGGATCATTTTACGAGGCGGAACTTCAAAGAACAAACCAAAATGTGTTTCGAATTGAAAAGGTTATTCGCCGTGATAATAAGCGAAAACTCGCGCTTGTAAAATGGAAAGGTTATTCTGACAAATTTAATTCTTGGGTTCCATTGAGCGATGTTCAAAATCTCTGAAACACACACATAATGTGATCACATGTGATAAAAAACGCGTGAACACTGGAACACAGGAAGTTTGAGTTAAAATAAAGATGATGCAATGATGATGCAATTCATACTATATAAACGCAAAAACTGCGCGATCAACTTCAGTAGAAAGCAGACATGAACAGTGAGCAGATGTTAAAAGACGTAAACCAATCTTTTCGCGAACTTGGCACAAAACATCCAGATATTCAACCTTACTTACAAAAGTGCTTGGATGAGATAAAGGAAAAGTTTACTGGTGAGACAGAAGGCAAGCCAACGGAAGACAAAAAAGAGAAGATAAAGACGCTATTGGTGACACGTTTTGTTAGTGCCACGCTGTGGCACTTTTTGTGAATTATTTATTAGTGCCACGCTGTGGCACTTTTTGTGAATTATTTATTAGTGCCACAGCGTGGCACTTTTTGTGTCGTCATTGTAAATAAAAAATGAAGTTAAACAAAATGAATGACTTGTTGTGGGTGGTAATAAGCGGTTATTTGAATATGAATGTAAAACATTCATATTCATAAAGTCTGTTATTTCAAAACACCGCTTCGCTTCGCTTCGCTTCGCTTTGCTTTCTTTCAATTCCCGGTGGATTTCCCAGAGAAGGCAACTTTGCTTTTGGAGTTCATTTTTGAGAATCTTGTGTTCCTCTTGGAGATTGATGAATGATTCAAAGAGGAGTTCTATTGTGTCTTCGCTTCGCTCAGCTTCGCTTTCCTCTTCCATCTCCGAATCAAAGACAATGAATTCCTCGTCAGATGTTGTTGGGGTTTCATCTTCGCTTCTTGTTTCTTCATCTGAGCAAGTAAGACAATTTTCATGGTCGCTATCTTCACTCGCTTCGCTTCGCTCAGCTTCATTGGAAAATGCTTTTTCAAGATCCATTTTCTTTCCAATTTAATTTTATAAAGATGGTTTGGATTATTTTTTCTTGTTCCTCCCGTCTTGATGGGAGAATAAGCAGTTTGAAATCATCTTCATTTGGATTGAAACCGTTCTTCTTCAACAGGGCGAAAAGAACTTGATTGAAATTAAGAAACTTTTTTCTGTTGGAATGAAGATCACCATATGCCAGTGAGAAATATTTAAAATCGTCAATGAGGAACTTTTCCAGGTGCTCATAGTCAATCCCGTCGTGACCTGTTATGTGATTGAAAATTTCATGATCGTTGCCGTTGACTTTTTTCCATTTGGAAGCTTTGACAAACTCCCTGACTTTTTTTCTTGTGATTTCGTCACGGGGAATTTGGGAGAGAATTTGTTCTTGATAAAACTCAAGGTCTTTGAGTGGAATTTGGTTCTTTCCCTGATTTTTTCGGATGACAACTTTGAAATGTTCCAGTCTAGGATTTTTACCAGACTGCCATGTTGTGCGGGTTTCTTGAATAATTTCAGGAGTGCCATCGATTTCCTCATCTTCTGTATCAGACATTTTTATTTTCCGGAATAGATTTTGGATTTTGTACCCAGATGGAAGTGGTTGGGGAACACAGTTTTTCCACCGCGGGATTTTTGGGAGAGATTTTTCCAAACTGGAATTGGCCGCTGCAGAATTTGAAGGAAAGATTTTTCCACACTGGAGTATGGCCGGATATTTTTGTGCTAAAATTGAGCAGGAGTAGTTGATAATAGCCAATCCTAAGACATTCTCAATTACCCCCAAATTTCCACACAACCCGTTTCCCTTTGTTTCCAACGAATGGGGGAGTTGTTGAAATAAGTTGAAACTGAAGGGAAAGATGACGATTGTGATGGGTTTGAACTTAAGGGGGAAATTGGTAATTTGTGCTAATGATGGGGGTGAAGTATGAACTGTTGAAATTTGGGGGTAATTGAGAATGTCTTAGGATTGGCTATTATCAACTACTTCCATGTCCATGTCCATGTCCATGTATATATATATATATATATATATATATATATATATATATATATATATATATATATATATATATATATATAAATTTAACACAAATGAAGACAAACCATTACTATTATTTTTTGACATATTTCTACTCATTTTATGTAATACTGTTGTATTTCTTTTAGCCAAAGACAGAAATAAAGTCATTTATTATTGTTATGTTTACAGCATAGACGGACAGTGTGACCCTAAAACGTTCTCAAATTTTTGGAACTTCCGTTTGCGGTTTCGAATTTTTGGACATTTTTGTTTTTGACTGTAGTACAACCAGGCCCTAAACCAAATGAAAATCCAGGCCCTTAAAGCCCGATTTCAGTACTCGTAGATCGAGTTCTTGGTTTGAAGAATACAGTGTTTTTGGAGCAACAGACAGAAAAAAAAAACGAGTGTTATTTTTGGGACTCATTAATGAGAACATACCTGAATAAATTAAGATCAATTTTTTTCTCTGCATGTCACTAATAAATCCTGTATTAATTAACTCATGCGCAAAGCGGCACAAGGTTAAAAAATGGGCTTCGTTTTTCTTGTTATTACTCATGCGCAAAGCGCAAGAGTAATAAAACGGGCTTCGTTTTTCTTATTTTTTTTGTGTCACGATTTTGCATGCAAATTTATGTACGCATATTTTAGTGTACGCGAACTCGCCCCTGCCTCCCCTAGAAAGTTATTTTTGTCCCCTATTGTTATAAAAGGCTTCAGGAAAGTTAAACCAATCAGAATCCGTCTACTGAGCGTATGTCTGGGTTTTAGGGGGGACAAGAGAGAACCTGTTTGTCACTCGGAAAAGACAATCATCAAATTTCAAACAAATATTACCGCTTCTGTACTCCACACTTCAATTTTTCAGACATTCATTTTCCATTACCAAAATGTAAACACGCCTTTTTAAGACTTCGAAATGGAAAGAAAAAGACCTTAAGACGATTTGTATGCCTCTGAAGTGGCGGTTAGAGAGCTGAAAGCGATGGAATCTTCCTGTGCCTAGGATCAGCATTCATTTATCACAAAG
Source organism: Cladopsammia gracilis (assembly GCA_022457155.1). Classification (NCBI taxonomy): domain Eukaryota; kingdom Metazoa; phylum Cnidaria; class Anthozoa; order Scleractinia; family Dendrophylliidae; genus Cladopsammia; species Cladopsammia gracilis. The sequence goes on along the minus strand of JAJGOT010000241.1, from coordinate 765,322 downwards.
CGGGACATCATTGTCTTCCTTCAAAGCGCGAAGTGCAGACTTTACTAAGAATTTTCAAGCATTCCTGGAAAACTACGGTAAAGAAAATAACATTTTTTAATGTCCATTTACTTTGTAAGAAACATTTCATAGACTGTCTGTGTTATCAGTGGTTATTCAGAAATATTTAGAAAACTCGGCCACACGAGAAATTCTTCAACATGTCCTCAGTAAACAAATTTCCTTGCGTTGCCGACACGGTTTCCTCGATGCGATATAATTTAACGCGTTTTTCTCTTGAGACTAAACTAATAGATATTTGAATAAAACTTTCAACTGAGAGAATTCGTTGTCCATTTTCCTGTGTAAAGGCAAATTGCGATTAAACTTGTTCGAATGTTTTCTTCGAAATCTTCGTGAAGCCAATATATAATCACAGTAAAGGCACGCAAGTAAATATAATTAGTTAAAGTAGCGCTTTCTGAAATAAAGTTTGCTTTAAGATTTTTTGATTCGCGAAAACATTATGCGAATCATCTTTACGGATAAGAATGGCATTCTATATACACAGGAAAAGTCGGAAATTTTAGAAAACACTAGATATAATAAAGCAGGTTGCTGAATTAAAATATTATTTTGTGATGTTTATAATTTAAGTCGCAGACGGTAGTGCTCCGCGCTGCAATTAGGATAAATAAATCGCCAAGCCTTCCAGAAGCAGAAAATTACTGAATTCTGATAAGCGTTTAACTCTTTTATTCAAGGGAAAGACATTTCATTCAAGGAAATATGAGTTTCATTAAAACGTTTTGACCTTTAGAAGCTTTTAGGAAAAAAATATTTTGGATTAACAGCGCGCGATCGAATAACATTTCACACGCGATCGAATTTTCAAAATCAAAGCAGTTATTTAAGGAACTAGCTTTATAGAAAAATTTCATTTCGATTTGGTCTTGAAATCACAGGGTTTTTTTCCATGATGCGTCACGCAATATTTATTTTTAAAATGTTTCCCCAATTTATTGCACTCATCACCACAGTTTTGACATTAAAAAGCAGAAGCTCCTGAATGCGATTACATGTATTTTTTTCATTACCTGTATATTTTCGGCTTCCAAAAATTAATTGGAAATCCGGTCAATAGGAGGGCTCTCTGGGCTTGGAAATCCAGGCGGGAGGGGGACCTAGCGGGCCAGGAAATCCGTGTGGATTGAGGAGGGGGGGGGGGGGGGGGGGGGGGGCAAAAAATCTTGCCATCCGTCGGTTGGGGGAGGGGGGTGTTTTCTCTCTGGGATAACCCAATGTAATACAAATAATTCACGGTTTGGGAAGTATTAGACTAGTGTGGGTTTGATCAGGAATCAATAAATTAAATATTCAACAAGAGTACAGAAAAAATTGGTAGCTTCAATCAAGATGACTTGAACGATGGTGCAATGTGTGTCACGCAAAATTCGTTGAGGGGGGAGGGGTGCGTGACCCATTTAAAATAAATGGTAAAACTTTCTTACTCAAGCGCATGAGTATAGGATACTGGTAGCGAGACATGTCTTCCTACAGAATTCATACTCGAAGCACGAAGCGGCAGACTTTACTAAGAACTTTCAAGCATTCCTGGAAAACTACGGTAAAGAAAATAACATTTTTGAATGTCCATTTACTTTGTAAGAAACATTTCTGACATAGACTCTTTGTTCTTCGACATGTGCTAGAATTTGCTGCTTGTGTTGCTGACAGGGCTTCCTCGATGCGATAATTTAACGCATTTTGCTCTTGAGACTAAACTAATAGATATTTGAATAAAACGTTCAACTGAGAGAATTCGTTGTCCTTTTTCCTGTGTAAAGGCAAGTTGTGATTAAACTTGTTCGAATGTTTTCTTCTTGAAGCCAATAATCACGCTAGTAAATATAACAAGGAGCCCGTTGGGCTTCGCAACTGGCTCGTTTGGTCTCAGTTTCCACACGGTTTTCATTTTAGAGTTTTATATTAGCAATCCACAATATACAATCTAGAATCTATTAATATGCACAGTCCAGTCCATATTTGCATTCCACAGTCCGCTTTACATTCCACTCTCTGCTTCAAGCACTCCTTAATAGGCTACAATTTCAGGTCAATACTTTTTCTCTGAACTTTGCAATTTCTTTTTCGCTTTAAAATCCTTGAAACCACCTACTACAAGGAATCAGGATTGTTTAAACACAGGCATTCTGGATAATCGGTGATATGATTTCGAATAAATAAACAATATCAACATGATCGATCAAATAATTAACAGCCGACCATAGCGTGACAGAAATACGAGATGTGTGGAATTTGGTGGAATTTGAGGGTGACTCCATGACGTAATGCTTGAGAATTGTTTACTCAGCAGTTCTGTGACTTGCCGGGATGTGTTTTGTTCAACGATTTATTCGATCTAAACTCAACTGTTTGACAATTGATTTGGTTAGAAAAATTCAACCCGCTTTCCTTTTACCAGAAATAGAACACATCCGAAAATCACAGAGATTTAATGTTTAACAATTCCGTCGAAATTTAATGGAACGGTAAATATTTGAATTGTAGTTGCTTAATTATTGGTTAAAGTTCGCTATACTCCTTACGAAAACACTGCAAAATCACGCACGGTAGCGATATACAAAGGATATCTATCAATATGCACAGTCCAGTCCACATTACATTTACATTCCACAGCCCGCTTCAAGCACTTCTTAGGGGGGGGGGGGGGGGGGGGGAGGGGTTGGGCAATTATTAAAAAAAAAATCCTGCACAGCAAAAGAAAAAAAAAATAATGCACAGCGAGCCAAAGGAAAAAGAAGGTATGAACAATCCCGATAAAAATTGTTGCACAACATCAAGACAGAAAAAAAAAAATCATGATCAGAAAAATTGCCAGAGATTTAATGTTTAACAATTCCGTCGAAATTAGAACGGTAAATATATGAATTGTAGTCGCTTAATTATTGGTTACAGTTCGCTATACTACTTCTGAAAACACAGCAAAATACACGGTAGCGACATACAAAGGATATAAATCTCAAAGCAAAGCCATTTCCCTTAAATGATCATGACTTCCTCCTAGACGTCTCCTAAGACGAAGAAAATGTGGAAAACATATGGTTGTATTTTGAAATAATCACAGAAAAGGGCTTACCTTGCAGAATATCTTACCAAAATTTGTCAAAGTGAAGCGATCGATGAATGTCACAGCAGCTGCAACAAACTATCTATCGATGTCTCACAAATCCAACAGCCGAATCTTGTTACAGTATCATTTTGTTTTACAACAGCAAACGCCGATGATATCGTTTGCTTTTATAACGATCGAAGAGAGTAAGCAACTCTTGAACCATTAATCGAGCAGAGGAAGTATACCGTTTACCGGAAGTAAACTAGGTACGGTGTTGGCCGCAGCAAAAGCGATTCCCGGGGCAGGTGACCCGACAGGGAAAAAAAAAGCGACGAGCCAGTTAATTAAGCTAAAGTTAGCTATGGCCGATGGCGCTTTCTAAAATAAAGTTTGCTTTCAAGATTGTTTGATTCGCGAAAACATTATGCGAATCATCTTTACGGATAAGAATGGCATTCTATATACACAGGAAAAATCAGAAATTTTAGAAAACACTAGATATAATAAAGTGATGTTTACAACATAATTCACAGACCCTATTAAAACGCTCTGCGCTGCAATTAGGATAAATAAATCGCCAAGCCTTCCGGAAGCAGAAAATCACTGAATTCTGATGAGCGTTTGACTCTTTTATTCAAGGGAATGACATTTTCATTCAAGGAAATATGAGTTTCATTAAAACGTTTTGACCTTTGGAACAAATATTTTGGATTCATGATCATGAATCGAATTACATTTCACACGAAATTTGCATATATCAAATCAAACGGGGGAGGGGGGGGGGCGTCACGCAATATTTATTTTTATTAAAATGTTTCACAGTTTTGACATTATAAAAGCAGAATCTCCTGAATCCGAGTACATGTATTTTTTCATTACCTCAGGTAAATTTAGGACTTTCAAAAATTTATTGGAAATCCGGGCAGGAGGAGGGGTCTCTGGGCTTGGAAATACAGGCAGGTGGGGGGGGGGGGGGGAGTCTAGCGGGCCAGTAAATCCGGGAGGAGGGGGAGGGGTCAAACAATCTTGCCGTCCGTCGGTGAAGCGGAGGAGGGGGGGATGGATTCTTTCTGGAATAACCCAATGTAACAGAAATAATTCACGGTTTGGGAAGTATTAGACTAGTGTGGGTTTGATCACATAAAAATTGGTAGCTTCAATCAACTTGTCTTGTGTGATGGTGCAATGTGTGTCATGCAAAATTCGTTGAGGGGGGAGGGGTGCGTGACCCGTTAAAATAAACCATAAAAAGTTCTTACGCAAGCGCATGAGTATAGGCTACCGGTAGCCTCTTGTTTTGTTTATTTTCAGCCAAAATTGTTGGTTTTGTTGTCAATATCACAAGGGACATTTTTGCTTTCAAACTTTTCTTATAACTATGCAAACTCAATTTGCATTGTTAATTAATGCCCTGGGGATGAATATTAATGTATGTATAAAAGACAAACATGTGCTCTATTCAATGCACTTTGCTCTGTCACGGTCAGTGATTGTTTGGCGTGTGTTTCCTGCAAACCCGCCTTTTTCGACGGCGTCCTTCGACTGTGTTCTTCGACTGTGTTCTTCGACGGTCATTTTGTTGTACTCTATGGCTGACCAGGTTCCACATCGCCCGGAGATTCCTGTCCCGGGTTTGGTAGCGGCTGTTGACCTCCCTCCGCCTGTGGCGGCTTTGGCGGACCCGAGAGTCGAACGAGCGAACGAAGGTCAAGCAGGTCAACAAAACCTCCCTGTTAATCCGGCGCACGCCGTTGAGGTAAACTTGTCCTTTTATTTTTTGCCACATTTTACTCCTTTTTCAAGTCCACGTTCGCAAGGCATCAATTTATTTTCTCACGATTTGCATGCAATGTCCAATATGTCTAATCCATATGTTTTCCCTCCCTTTGGATTAGTTGGTCCAGTTTTGAGGTTTTTGTATGGCTTCCAGATCCCATTCACTGTAATTGTCCCAGAGATTTGTCCACACCTTTTTTGTTGGCCTGAGCTGATGGCTCGTTCTTCTTCTTCTAAAGTTTGCCTTGGTGCACCGTCCAAGTCAGGCTATAAACCAGCGCCTTGTCCATTTAACCTTTGGGCTTGCAGAGTATCGTTTTGATTCTTTTAGTGATTTTTTTCGTTTTTGTGGTCATTTTTTACAGCTGCTTCCTAGGGTTCCGAAGCTCTTTACTCCGTCGGTGGCTTGTCCTAGATGATCCCATGCCAATGATGAACAGTTTCGGTTTTGTCAGCAATGTGGCTATACCAGGGGTGGTGCTTATGTTTCCGAGATCGTACAGCAAGCCAAGAAAGTCAAGATTGATGAGGATTGCTCAACGTTTGGATCAGTTATCACAACAACGGGGATCCTCGCGTTATGTCAAACAAAAGAGTGCTCTAGAATGGGAATTTTCTATCTTCTTGCATAATCTTGCAACTCCAAAATCCCTAGCTTCAGCTTTCCCAGCGGATGTGATAGCTTTTCTAGTATGGAAGGATCGTGGGGGGAAAACACAGGTTCATTTTTCAGAATGCCTAAACTTCTCACATCAGAGAGTTGGCCAGGGTATTTGTCAATGTCCTAAGAGACTTGCCTTTGGGACTGTGGACTCTGTTATAGGGAAGTTGCGGGCAATTTTTGTGGAACATGGAAGGGGTTCCGAATGGCAGTCAGTGTTGAATATTGGTAATCCTGCTTCTGGCTGGTCGGTAAAGCGATATTTAGCGGATGTTCGTGAGGAACAGTTAAAGGCACGAGTTGTTCCGCGCCAGGCTGAGCCTTTCCTTCTTGAAGATTTGATGAAGATCTCTCGCCACATCCATTTCCAGCTTATGCGTTCCGTGAATTTAACTCCCTCTCAGATTTATATCCTGGCACGGGACCAGGCCATGTTTAAAGCCCTATTTTTGCGGGAGATCGTGTAGCCGATTTGTTAGGTTTAAAAACGGTCGATATTTTACGTTTCCCAGATAACTCTGGTTTGTTGTTGAACCATCTTTGAACAAAATCATTAAGGTCGGGGGATGCTCATGTTTTTGCTTTGAAGAGGGGTACCAATGCGTGTGTATGTCCTGTTAGAGGAATTGAGTTGTATTTTAGCATTTCTAGGTCTATGGGGTTAAAGTTAAATTTCGGTTTTTTGTTCCGATCTATAACTAAATCAGGGAATATTTCACCCCAGGGGTTGGATTCAACTACAGCCCAAGCTAGATTAAATGCATATACCACCCCTTTGTCTCATAGTTTATCTAGTGCGCATTTTACACTTCATGGTTTTCGTAGTGGTGCTGCAGTTTCTTTAGCGCTCGCGGGTCTGAGCTTGCATGAAATCATGGGTCATGTGGGTTGGAAGAATAGCAAAACGGCGTTGCATTATATCAAGTTAAAACAAGTAGTGAACCCGGCAGGTGCGGCCGCAACATTAGCGGACCTTGATATTGAAACTGGCAAGACATACAAAAGGCTTAATAATTTAAAGGATTTTTCGCAAGCTTTCCAAGATTAAATATGAGGATAATGGTTTTGAACTCTGATTCTAAGGTTTGATATAGTATCGGTTATAGAACTACTGTTTCAATCAGAGAGTCTAGGATATGCGGATAGTCGCTTGATACTTTTACTTTGTATACGTTAAGCCAAAGCGTTTTTCTTTTGTCATAGAGGATATAAGGATTGGGAAGAGAGTGTTAAATAAAGGTTATGTTAAGCTGGATACTCTGTATTGGTTTATGATGAGCGGTGGCGCTGGGCTTGGGGAAGGCCAGAGCGATTCCGCATACCTCATTTACATGTCATAAATAACAATACCCAGGGCAGAATATTACACTATTTTGAAGTGTTCTGCCTTTTGTCGAAAATTTGTGGTCAATTTATACTAATGTATGCAAATCAATATTGTTTATTTAAAAATATATACTTTTTTGTAAAACTATTTATTTTTTCTTGAACGTTTATTCACTGCCCTTTCAAAAGAGGTACTAATAGCTTTCCGAACAAGGGTATCAAAGGTCACTGTTTATTGACAGTCCAGCCAACCTCTCGTTTTGTGAGTATGGGAAGCCTGTGTTAAAATGATGAATCGTCTCTGGCGATCATGAATTGTGAATTTTCCTATGGTACCATGAAGTTTTTTGTCTTGTCACTCTCAATAAGTTCATGTAGCAAAAACATTTCTCTTTGAAGGTATGATTATTTGGAGATTACTAACGAGAAGAAAGAGTCATTTGGTAAATACTGTGGCGAGAAGACCGGGAAGACAGTTTATGTAACTGGAGACTATGCAGTGATTATATTCCACTCTGACAGCAGGATTGAAAGAGGAGGATTTCGGATAAATTTTCCCTGCTTCACTGGGTAAGACAAATGTACCAAAGACAGCAAAAGACACGTTAAAATGATTAAAACAAGTTAGTGGGCATGACCTTGTTTCATAGACCATAGTGTTATCCTTGAATTTACAACTTAAGAGGGGCACGGAAAATTACAGTGTGGAATGTTGTAAAAAAAAACCTTTGGGGTTATGAAGAAACACAATGGGAATTTTAATTGGATTCGACCTAATTGTCTTGGAATATACGGTCATCTAATGCGGTACATGTTCTGATCTGTCGATCTTATATGTACATTGTATGGTGCACATTTTTGTTTTCTGAGATTTCGTTGCCATGATAAGCTGCTTCATGATTGCCAAGACTACTTCGTTATCCATTCATTCTGTCATTTACATTTCACACGTGATTTTATCTAAAATTCGTAAACTTGAACACAAAGGCCCACAATGAAATGGGCTTTGCTCCTCCCACCTTCTACAACATAATTTGCATTTCATGTTTGTGTTTATAGTCATAAATAATGATCAGAATTTAAAAAAAAAAATTCTCATAGCATCAGTTGGCATAACTTGCTGTTTATTTAAATATATAAATGGTAGGAATGAGTTAAATTTCGGGGTTTGCCGCAAGAATATGCATGGAAATAAATTATTACGCTACTTTTTCATGAATTTATTTTCATATTTATATTTTCTTTCGCTTCTTACTTCTTGATACCAAAATATTTTTAGGCAACAAATATATTTTCTTTATTTTTATCTTCTCCTCAGTTTGGGCTATTATTAAATGAAAGTTCAGATTATATTAGATGCGCTAGTTATAAGCTATTGTCTCGTTCATTGTTGATTGACAAATGAGCTTTGGTCTTCCCACAGAACCCCCCTTTTTATAGTGTACCTTCATGTTTAAGTAATGATCCGCATAAGAAGGATAGCGCTAAACGGCTATGCACGATGGAATGTCAACTTTTTCATTGTTACAACTAGTGATCTCATTGGCCTAGACTCAAAAACTGCTGAAAAGTTAAGGTTTAATTTGCATTTTGTCTATTTATTTTTAAGGTTTCAAGTAATTTGAGACCCAATCGCACAACATGCAAGTTTTAAAAGATATTGTATTTGGGGAACTTCATCAAAGAAGCAAAATTATTAGCTATTGGCTTCTGCTATTCTGATTAGTTAAGCACGAACAATTCCTAAAATTTATTTGACGCAATTGGATTTTCTTTATTTTTATAATGAAATATAATTATGAACCATCAGTTCCTCCTCTATTCTTGAAACCAAAGATATTCTATGTGGGAAAGAGCCAAAACCGAAGAACAATGAAGTTTACCATAGTCTTATGTGGAGCATTACTTAAAGTCATTTATATTATTATATTTTTAGCTTCACCCAAGGCAATAGTAACCAACCAACAACCAGGTCAGGTTGTGCGAATGCTAAGACCAGTAGTAATGTGGTGTTCAGCCACGGGAACTCCCCCCATAAATATAGCGATGATATGGGACTCGACAATCCTGGTAAATGAAACAAACACAGCAAGCATCCGAGTAACTAAGGGAGGAAACTACACGTGCCGGGCCAGTAGCAAGCATGGGACTGATGAGAAAGTGGTCGAAGTAATCAATGGTGAGGACACACAGATTAGATTTTCGTACTGTAAGAAAATTGCGACCAACCTTTATGGGTGGTTAGATACTCACTGCACTGAGTGCGCAACCATGTGGAGACAAAACGTTTTCTATATTACTGTCTTCGCCTACACGTTTTCGCAGTCAGCTAGTATTTGACTTTCCTTTAAGAGCATTTATTGTTAGCACATGCCGTCTTCAGTAGCTGTTTGTTCATCTATGACTTATTGGTATAGGTTGGAAACAATCGGTTGCTATGTTAATGAGACACAATGTCATATGTAGCATGAGGTCGAGCCATTGTTGAATAAAAATACGTGTTCTTAACTTTTTTCAATGAAAAAAGAACCAGATAAAACGCTACCACAAGCAGCAAAATATTTTATTATATCAAATTTTACAACCATTGTCAATTTTACACTGCATTGTCACTATAAATTATTTTGAATTATTCGTAAAATCCAGCAGCCATCTTAGCCACATTTTGACTGAGGTCATGGATTCCCAGCAATGCTATAACCCATAATATTTACCTTATCCTGTGGAGTACATCACATTCTATCTATTAAGAGTGAAAAAGGACAATGAATGAATTAATGAATGAATGAATGAATGAATGAACTAGCAATGAATGCACGTAAAGCAATGAAACATTTTGCTTAAACATCCCAAAAGGATAGGTAAAAGCAACAATGTGAACATTAAATGAAATGCGTGATATGCCTCAAGATCCATAGCAAAGACTTGGGGAAATGGAGCCTTTATAACGAGTACATGGAGACTTTTAGCCTCTAAGATCAATGTTGGGATTTTCGTGCTCTTGACAGCCTATACACCGTCTAGTTGTGTTTGGCACCCAGAAGAAGAAAGAAATCGAAATAAGATTGGTGTCCCTCTTAGTTTCCTAAGCAATAAGCATAGGACGTAAAAGCGGAAGGAACAGTACCGTGGGACGATATGCCGGTAATCACCGCTCCTAAAATTAGTATTTCAAAGCATTCGCACTTCTCGTATGTACATGTATATGTGTAAATTTTACACAATCATATAGACTGTATTGACTTTCTCAAAAGGGCTTTTCAAAGACAAAATTAACTAACATCATGTTTATATATACTATTGACTACTATTTACCAGCAGTAATCACAGATTATGGAGACGCGTTCGAAGGAATTTCCGGCGAAAATGAGCCCCTGAAAAAAAAAAAGGGGGGGGGGGGGCATTTGGAAGATCGGCCACCAAACAATCTCAAATTTTACTGCACATAAAGCACAGGACATTCAACACGAAATTAAGATTGTGTTCTTCGAACGCGATTACAAGAAACTAAATAACAAAAATAAGGCTCTTAACGGTTCCATAATTCTTTTAGTAGCTTAGTTCTGACAGGCGATTTTTTTTACTGAATTGCATATTTTGAGAGCCGGAACATTCCAAGGAATTCCATAAATTATATATTTTGTAATTTATAAGTTCTATGGCCACTAGCGGTTTTAAAAAGTGGAATTTACAATATTTTGCGGATCATTTGCAGACATTTTACTCATTGCTCAATATATTGAATTAATTCTCGTACCTTAGCGGCAATTACTCGAAGAGTTGTTGTTCTTGTTATCATTGGACTGGCTAGATCCGTTTTGACCATTTTGACCTCATAGCTGTTACTGTTTTGAAAAAAATAATCATAGATTAACAGGAAAATTTTAAAAAGCTGGAAAATGTTACAGTACTACAAAATGTGCAGAGTTGAAAAAGCATGAAGCTTAAGCATAAAAAGCATGTTAAGCATCAGTACTTAAAGCTTACACCTGCAGTCTACGAGCGTGGTCAAGTGTAATGTACAGTTGTACTGCTACAGTTGTAACTTACACTTGCATCATGACCTGGTCTACACGTGTAAATACAGTGTACAAAATAATTTTATTGAATTCTTTTATTTACAAGTTGGCCTTTACACCTGTAATTTACAACCGTAAAAACAAAAAGTGCAGTTAATTTCTTTATTGAATTGGCCCAGTTCTTTGAACTTGGTCTGTACAATATTAACAATTATATTTTCTCCCGGCCTTTTTTTAACAGCGTGTCCAAAGCCATGTAACTGTACCCTATATTGGATTGATAAATCCTTGATAGAGGTCTTGTGTGTGGGAATGCAGTTGACATATGTTCCAAGACCATTGCCGGAGAATACTGGACTCTTGTAAGTAATACCTCTCTACTAATCAGACAAGCAGCCAACGATCATACTATGGCCTAGTTCGAATAACAAATTAATGTAATCAAAGTTCTATGTTGTGTGACTTTTAACAAAGTTAGTAATATGTTTAAGGGTTGGGTCAGGTGGAGGAACGCATAAGACAACCACTAAAAAACCGCCAATGAAGACTGAATCAACCGCTACAAAAGCCGCTCGAAAACTCGAAGATCCTAGCTGAGACCAAGCCGCAACTTTCCATGTGAGCCTGCACTAGGGAGTTTGACCGCTGACCGGAAGCGTCTGCTAAGCTCGTGGTGGTTAACTTTGTTAAAGTGTCATTTAACCAAATTTAACCGACTGCCTCGCTTAAAAGGAAGGTGGATGCCTAGGGTATCCAGGGCTTCCACTGTGGCCAGCCAGCCACCAAGATAAAATACTGCCCATATGGCTGGAAAATCCCCGTAACCCAGCAATGAGCCCCCATTCCAAGCAGAAGGACTCTCCGAGCTGACCGCACGCTCAGGTCGGAGAGAAAAATAGGGCTCATGGCTGCGGGAAGCCATGGCCCTACTACCAAAGTCCCGAGGCACCATAAAAGAATAAAATAAATAAGTAAAAATGAACGAGGAGGAGATAGACCCTAAACAAAAATACCTGTTCAGTGAGCTGGCTTGCTACGCCTACAATGGTGCCGACTGGAGTGCGAATGCATATCTGGTACGCATCGCTAGACCATCTACCCAGAGTTTTGATGAGATTATCAGGTAGACGACGAGAGGCTGCAGAAGTTAAGTGCCCGCACCAATGCGGAAGCTATGGCCAGTAAAACAACCAGGGACTCTAACAGAGGAGAGAATAGACTGAATGGTGGATGACAGCCATTGTAGGTTTAATGGTGTGCCATCTGCGAGGAGAAAAAGTGGGCCAGGAGTAGAACCACGGAGATGTAAATACTGTGTTAGGGCACGCACAGGGCAGAAGTTAGGTTTTCCAGTGCCAAAGTAGATATGACAACTTTCGCGGAAGGAGTCCTTCTTGAGCACTTAATATAGATCCTGAAGCTGCGAGGATTGATCAAGGAATCTGCTTGGATGTCGCTGACAGTCAGATGAATCTCTGGATTAAATGGAGAGTTGACGGTCAACTCCCCCGCTCGTAGGAAGCCAAAGAACCCGAGACAGCAGGCAGCCCAGAGCATTGTATGGTCATGGTTAGAAAATTCCAAAGAACTGCAAATAATCTGAATCAGATCACTTGTGATGGGTTGGCGCTTTGTCTGATTTGATCCTTGGTGGCGCTTGATACCTCGCAGTACGCGTTGTGGCTGGAGGCAACGCACCAGAGGGTCAGGCAGGCTCTCGTTGATGTAAAGTGATCGAATTGCTGAAAGGTAAACCTTTATGGATGAGTGGCGAAGGGTATCTGCAAGATGGGAGCAGAAACTTATGAGCGTATCTTCGCTGGCTGGAAGGACTGATCCGGATGGAGAGAGACGATCGTCCTAAGTGCAAAATGCTTGGAAGCGACGTTGGGCTGAAGAATAAACTTTCCGAGTAGAAGAAGCAAGACTACGAGTCAGATAGAAATGGCATGTATCCGTCACTGATTAAGTCCAAATCGATGGGCAGCTTCCGTGGGATCTGGGTCTGATTAGGGTTTGCATGAGGGGCTAGCCAGCGGAAGCGCTGAAACTAGAAACGTGATAATGAGTCATCAACGGGGTTACACTTTCCAGTAACTGAGGAGGCAGTGAAAGAAAAGGAGTAACGTGCTGCTGGAAGGCAGAGATAATGAACCAGGGCCATGACAGTAGGAGCTCTTGAAGTGCCTGACTACAGGATTGCTACCACGGAGCTGTTATCCGATAAGAAGTTGACCCTTTTTTAAGCCCACCGAGGACTCCAAATGTAGGCTGCCACCAAGAGAGGTATGTCCAGAAATGCACGCTAATGAGATTCATGCTCTTTATGATAGACATCATGAAGTGTCCCCTAGACCTAATTCTCACCTAAACACAAGCAATTCTGTCAAACATGAAGTCATATGGAAATTACAAATACACCGGAAGGAAGGATGAAGCTAGTTAATGGAGTTCGAGTTCGCTCGAAATAAGCAAAAAAAAGCAAGCAAGTGTGTAATATGAAGTGCCGAAGGTCCGAGTTACGTGCATTTCTGGACATAAGTGCACCAAGATAGGGAAAATTCTTTGTACTCAATTGACTGGGAGACTTGAGATGGGAGCCACGAGCACGAGCACCGGTGACACTGAAACATGGCTCAATAACCCAGTGCCCCAGAGGCATCGGATGGGACCTCAAAATCGAGCAATGGGGCCCATTGCGGGTATTGAAGAAAGCTGCAACCATTCCATGATTGGAAAAACTCTTGCCACCAGGTTAGGTCAAGAGATAACTCACGGCTGAGACAAATTGGATGGTCATCGCGACGAAAGGCACTCAACAAATTAATCATGCGGAACAAGAAAGAGCGACCTTGGGGTACGACCTTGCATGCATGTTGAAGGTGCCCTATTAGAGACTCCAGTTCTTTCCGTTTACAAGCTAAGAACGCTTGTGTGACCACTCTTCTAGCAAAGCAGTTACAGTTTTGTCAAACTTGTCCTTAAGTAGACGCGCCTGTAAGTTTATCGAGTCCAGTTCAATGCTAAGAATAGTCAGGCATGTAGACGGCCCTTCCAGTTTGTCTCGGTGGAGAGAGATGGCGAGCTTAGAGAAGGAGTCAATAGACTTGTCCAGATTGCGTTGACAAATGGAAGAGCCATGAGGTCCAAGAGTGTGGAAGTCATCCAAGTAATGCATCAGAAAGGTGACATCGTGATTCTGTTTTGCAGTCCACTCAACTAAGTCTGCTATGCAGGTAAAGATGTATGGCGCTGAACTGACACCAAAAGGAAGGAACATGTCCACATAGAAGGTGCCACGCCAATTCATGCCCAATAACTGACGATCCTCTGAATGAACTGGCACAATGCAATATGCATTTTGGACATCCAATTTTGCCATCAGCGAACCCCGACCAAAATGCATGTTGTCATCAATGATGTTGTCTACCTTCATGTACTGCAGGGAGTAATCTATGCTAACAATACCATCATTGAACTTGCCCATTTGAACTTCGGCCTGCAGGTAGTCGTCGATGACCTGGGGAGTGAGGGGGGCAGAGGACATATTCCCCGAGGCAGACTTCAAGGAAACACTGTGGTTGAAACCCAGCCCAATGTGTCCACAGAAATGGGAGTGAGCTGCGAAACTGGACTCCAAGGACATTTCGCCACAGGGTTGGTTGTTATCCTGAAGGAGATCCCTGGGGAGAACAACGGAAGGGGTTGATTAGTAACTTTGAAGGGCAGTCCTTGCTGCTGAGAAACTGAAACACGAAAAGAACACAAACTACGCAGACGTACGGTTACATTTACAAATTTACTAATACTAATTATAGAAGAACTATCCACTTTCGGCGAAAAGCAGGCAAGCATTTCTTTGCAATTTCAGTTTCTTTTATTATTTCAATTTTATCTTGGATTCGCAGCAGGAAGCATCAGAATTATAGTTCACCTTGGCGCCTGTTTGACGTGCAGAATACATAGTATTTTGCTATTAGAATTGAGTAGTTTAATGCCTGCCAGTATTTTGTATTGTCAAAGTAGCCGTGTAAAATGCTACCATGTTTTAAAGAAAGTCTTTCACGTGCTTTTTCAAACCACCACTCTTGAAACGTATTCCAGAAGGAGAGTGATTTACTGCATTGGATTAACATATGGTTTAAAGTTTGCTTCTCACACCCACAAAACGGACAAAAATCACTTTCAGAGATACCGTCACGGCAAAGGCTAATTTGAGTAAGGAGTATGTTGTGTATAATTTTGTATTAAAACATTATGAGTTTAACTTCTTTTGTAACTATGAAAGGCATTTGGTAACCTTTATGAACATTATTTTCTAAAAAGCCGTGTCGTAAAGTTTTGGTTTGAGAGGTTGGTGGTACGAAAGTGTTTTTTTAAGATTGCAGAATAAATAGAACTTGTGATTAGAGGTGTGGTAGAAGTATCGTTGAGGTTGTTTTGACCATGCGGTTTTAAAGCATTTTTCCACGCGCGAGGAATGGCATTGATAAGACCATGAAACTTCGTAAAGGGTACATCTAAATTAAACTTTGTTTTGAATTCTAAAAGGTTACAGAGGTTTCCTTGTTCATTCAGTAAATCTTGCACATGAATAACTTTTTTGCGAACCATTTTCTATAAAAGACTTGCTTCTTATCAATTAAAATATTACAGTTGTTCCATATAATTCCATTATTGATATTGTTAGTAACACGATTAGGTAAGTTTTTGAAGTCGCGCCAATAATCGAGAAACATGCGATACAAAATAGGGAGGCTGTTTAGCTTAAGTAATTCGGTTTTATAGTTATATTTTGTCAGGAAAGAGAAATTTCCGAGATGATTTACACACTGGTTAGGAATAATTTTCCAAGAAGCACAATATTGACTGAATTCTACGAATCCAAGCAATTTTCAACGCTTTTTCCATAATTTCAAAATCGCACATTTTGAGGCCACCTTTTTTCTGTGGTAACAGTACTTTTTTTTAATTTTTGCGGGTTTGCCGTCCCAAATGAAACTGAATACAATTTTATTTATTTGTTATATATAATGTTTGGGCACATTTAAAACAGAAGCGTTAAAAGTCAGTTTAGAGAGCCCTAATGATTTTACGATATTGATTTTTCCGTACAACGTAAGTTTTCTTTTTTTGCCAGGTATTTAACGTTTTCTCTAAATCTCGAATTTTGGTTCAAAAGTTGAGTTCTTCCGCATCTGTTTGATTTTGTGAGAAAAATATGCCGAGAGATAGTATCGGTTCTTTTGGCCATTTGAAACCAAAAGAGTTGTCATGATTGTTTTTCCATTGTCCTAGCCACATTGCTTCAGTTTTAGCAGTGTTTATTTCCATCCCGCTTCTTGGTTTCCGACACCACTAGCTTTCCTTCCAAAAAGGCTTGGGGTTCAATCTCTTGGGCACGTATATTGTCTGGAAGTAAGTCAGCCAGGTCTATGAACGGGCCCCCGTAATTTTGGCCACAAGCTTGTAGGTGACTGGAGCATAGCCTGATCCTAAAACAGTCTTTGTTGAGACTGGGAGGCTATAACATGAACAAGCAATCATTCCTGCTGCTTTCCAGTCTTTTCCCATTAAATAAGCGATATGTTCTTTGTAGATTCCGTCACTACTAGTCATATACGGTGTTGCAAGGGGACCCAGGCGGGGAGGGGAGAAGTAGTCGCTTACATTCATGTGAAATGATTTTAATTTGCTGGGACTAAAACAATAATTATTTTGTGTAGGAGAAAGGTATCATCAGTAGAAACATTATTGCGTTAGGCCTAACGATATGCCCCAGCCACATATCCTTCTTAGCTTTTATAATTGCACTTATAAGACCCCTCGTGATAGGGTCCTAACATTAGAATAAGACCCAACGCAATTAAAATGAACTAGCATATAATCCGACCACAAAATTAAACTATTTTGTAGATAATGTTTCTATCGCGACTTGCGCAATCTACGAGACTGAACCCTGCAAACCTGGACACGTGCTTGAGGACATCCTTTCTTATTTCAGATGCATGCGGTTTAATTTGAGTATTTTATCCTGTTACCACTATTGTCACCAAACATTCCGTTGCCCTTTCCCCCTGGTGGGGAGGTGATTCAACATCAGTATTTTGAATGACCAAACTAACTAAGCCATGCTGCAGACGCTACATTTGTGCGTTTGAACAGTGAAACTTCCAGATTTTCATACCCTTACACGAACTTTAGTGTTGTCATTCAGTTAAATCCGTCGAACTAGGCGAGCCTAGCGATTTCCTTTGCAGTGCAACAAACGTCTGGCGTTATTCGGCACTCACTCTCTGCATCAGTGTACTCTTTTTAAAGCTAACGTGGATTACAGGTGTCTTTGAGTTAGATAAAGAGTCGCAAATGTTTAAATCGTACTTTAAGAATGCAAAAGGCAAGGTATTTCTATTTCCATGATCAATTCAGCCGCATTCTCCTTAATAGCACTTTGGATGGCTTTAGATCCCCCTGAGCGCCAAAAAATCATCCGCCCGGACGAGTACATATTTCTTGTGTGCAAGCCTTTCTTCACCAACACCGGCCTCTTACTGTTCATCGCAGTCTGTACTCACATGCTAACCATGGCTCTCCTGTGCGCGTTTTATGCTTTCAAAGCCAACGGTAAGAGTTATACCCGAGAAATTCAACGAGACAAAATACATAGGATTCTCTATGTATATTCTCACAAGAGAAAAAACAATGAAAGAAATAGACTTTTTAGAGTTTTAAATAAAGTAAGTGTTACCATATCTTACCAAACCTCACTTAACCGGTGACACTTACTTATACTATTACTTAATAGAAAGTCTATTTCTTTCATAGTTTTTTCTCTAGTGAGTTTAGGTTAAAAGATTAATATTTTACAATTCTTGTGTGTATTTTACCGCAGACCGTTTTTCTCTTCGTTCGCCTGGCGGACAAAATTACAAGATTTTCAACGATGTCATTAAAGTGCTTGACAGACCGATCACGAAATTGTCAGTTTTTATAAAGGGGAAATGGTCAAAACTATTCCACTCGGACAGGACACACTGTTACACAAAAATTGGCGATCTTTGTACTCCACTCCGCCTTTAAATATGGTTTCTTGATTGCATGATCCACTCTATCAGAATTAAAAACTAAAAGCTCCCTGTAATGTCTGACTAGCAATCCAAGCTCTATGCACACAAAGTATTAAGATATCGTCTTAATTTTTCAGGCCAATTAAGCTCATCAAATCATCCCACACAAAGCTCCCCACCCTCTGCTACAGGGAGGTGAGGTCCTCTTCGAGTGTACTTGTTATGACCACTTCCCTCATCTGCAGCTTGGCCAAACTAGTGGATAATGGCGATAACTATTAACCCGGAAGTTCAGGATTTAATTCTGCATCTGTGACCACAATTTTCCTATATTCTGGACCTAACCCTTTCACTTCCAGATAAACCTCTTGAATTGTGTGACATGCATGGTTCTAGCCGTTTGAGTCTGTGGATAAAATCCTACAGATAACAAATAAATACATCCTGTGGTACAGTGTATTATGTTGTACTAGGTGGATGTAACTTTTGAGTCTGTGGGCGAAATCCAAAAGTGTGTGACCATTCAAATGACAGCTACTGAGAAGTGCTTTCCTGTGGTACTGTTCATTATGGTGTAAAGTGGTACTCGTCTGGGCGGTTATTCTTTGGCGCTCAGGGGGATCTAAAGCCATCCAAAGTGCTATTAAGGAGAATGCGGCTGAATTGATCACGAAAATGGAAATACGTTGCCTTTTTGCATTTGCGCCACTTTATCTAACTCAAAGACGCCTGTGATCCGCGTTAGCTTTTAAAAGAGTAGAGTCATGTAGAGAGTGAGTGCAGAATAGCGCTAGACGTTTGTTGCGCTGCAAAGGAAATCGCTAGGCCCGCCTTGTTGGACGGATTGAACTGAATCAGCAACACTAAATTTCGTGTAAGGGTACGAAAATCTGGAAATTTCAATGTCCAAACGCACAAATGTAGCGTCTGCAGCATGGCTTAGTTAGTTTGGTCATTCAAAATACTGATGATGAATCACCTCCCCATCCCAGTTCCATCACATCTTCACCTGATAACTCTTTCCATTCGGGGAATCGCGGAAAGGGCAACGGAATGTTTGGTGACGATAGTGGTAACATGATAAAATACTCAAACATGCATCTGAAATAAGAAAGGATGTCCTCAAGCACGTGTCCAGGTTTGCAGGGTCCAGTCTCGTAAATTGCGCAAGTCGCGATAGAGACATTATCTACAGAATAGTTTCATTTTGTGGTCCGATTATATGCCAGTTCATTTTAATTGCGTTGGATCTTATTCTAATGTCAGTACCCTATCACGCTACGTCTTAGAAGTGCAATTATAAAAGCTAAGTTGGATTATAATCTCATGTGGCTGGCGCAATAATGTGTATATGAGCAGTTTTAAATTGAGTATCGAAAGTAATTACACAATTGCTTTGGTTTTGCATTGCTACGCTTTATGATTGGCTAAAAATCTCGCGCCACTTTCTTGACCAATAAGAAGTAAAACCAAAACCAATCGTGACTTGCTGTAATTGCTTCGAGCTCTGATTGGTTCATTGGATTGTTTACCACTGCTGTGATTGGTCAGAGTTATTACTATCGGTTTTTGTTTTACGACACTCAATTGAAAACTTCTCTATGATACCATTCTCTTACACAAACAACTGTTGTTTTTGTCCTAACAAATCAAAATCATTTCACACTGAATGCAAGCGACTACTTCTCCCCTCCCCGCCTGGGTCCCCTTGCAACACCGTATATGACTAGTAGTGACGGAATCTACAAAGAACATATCGCTTATTTAATGGGAAAAGACTGGAAAGCAGCAGGAATGATTGCTTGTTCATGTTATAGCAAGATCTCTTGTTTGGGTTTCGCGCGAAATAACGCGTATAAAGTGAGTTATACAAAACAGCCTCCCGGTGGGCTTTGAGTTTTGTCGCCCTCCTAGCCTCTTCCAGGCGTTTAGACTGTGGGGAGCAGCGATAAGCGGCGCGTGGCGCTATAGGGTCTGCGCGAGAAAAAACTGGGAGAGAGGCGAAGAAACGCCTGTGAAATTAATTTTAAAAAGCTCACGCCGCCTACTTTTGACCGCCGACAGCGGCAAAGTAGTTGTGGTTTTCAGCTGTCAATCAAAGTCGTTGTAGATTTCCTGGGAAATAAGATCGCATCACGCGATTCCTTCAATTTCGCTTCGTTAGTAAACACTGCGTCCTTTTTATCGAATGATTTGCAAGTCCACCCCTCTTCGTTTTGAAGGTTTTGGCAAAAAACTGTTAAGTACACGGGAGCCAAAGTTCCGCGAGTTTTCTTATTTAGCCGGTTTCTAAAAACAAGGATTTTGTCGGTTCCAAGAGTTTGTTCTTGGCCGATATAGCAAGTTAAGTTACGAACTGCAGAAGCACAAAGGATATAGGCGTCTTAGATCTGAGTCTCAAAATGCCGTAGTCTAAAATTCCACTGCAATGAAATCATGAATTCTCGCAATAATTTTTAGCTTCTTAGTTAGTTCTGTAGTCGAGTAGTGTGTCTCAGTGGAGCTTGGATAAATCTCCATTGTTTTGTAATAGCGTTATTTGATTTGGCATCCAACAGATAATCTGCAGCATGGTTGCTGTTTCGTAAATCTCACGGATGCTAGTAAATTCTTACGTTCATTCCTTAAAAGCAAGGAATGAGACAATTTTATGTCCTTTACTCGACGAGCGGAGAATCATCATAGAAACAGCTTTTCTTTTGCGATTAACCTTGAACAAAAGTTGATAGATCAATCTCTTTCTAAATCCTGTTGGAAGAATGGCGAAGACATCTCTTCCCAGACTGCAACAGGTTTTGAGTACAATCTTTTTGTTCTTTGCGTAAACTATCCACATGCGGGAAATCTTTAAGCGCTTGCTGCTGCTGTATTTTAAACACAGATTCAAACCGTGCGTGACTTGATGGAGGATGACCTTCGCACGCCATATCGCATTTCTTCTCTGCGTCAACAACGCTGCAGTGTTGACAACAGGTGTCAAATTTAGCCAATCAGAGGGTATACCAGACTCTGGTATACCGCCACGAGCTTTTTAAAATAAATTTCACAGGCGTTCGTTCGCCTCTCTCTCCCCAGCCTCCCCTCGCTTTTTCGCTTGCGCCCAATTTTTATTTCGCGCGCCACAAACTTAACGCCTGGAACAGGCTATCGCCCTCCCGGGAAACCCAAACAAGAGAGCCTGATCTCAAGCCAAGTCAAATATGACACCTTTGTCCCTTGTGTTATAGCAAAATAAACGGGACTGTCTTATCATGTGAAAATCATTACATCTCAATATGGAGTGTAGTCCAGTTATGGACCCCTGACTGGGGAGGTGTTGCGTGACGGGGGTCCACAACTGGAGAATACGGAGCGGAGTTGCACGACCTACCTAAATTATAGAGATCATTTATTCATGCAGTCGATCTACTTGAACGTTTGTGATAAAAGTGATAGCTATTGCACACTTTGTTCAAAGAATATTCACAAAAAAAATGTCTTTGCCATCGTTATTTTGAACACATCGCCTTGGATTGCTTTTCAAACAGTCGAACTCATTTCCGGATCAGACCAGATTGCTGTTCCGGTCAGCGGTAATTTATTTAAATATCAAGATGGACGATTTGAAAAGTCTTTGGCTCGATATAAACTTCTTTATTTTATCAGCAGCTGGTGATTTCTCGGTTGGAAGAATGTTCGTTTAAATAACAACACTAACTTCCTGGAACTTTGCGGAGATGTTAAGGTTTTTAGCTAACATGACCGCTGCTTGGATTCCGCTGAAAAAAATCGTGACCACATTTAACGCATCCGTGGCACGGCCATCTCAAATTTTCTGCCAGTTAATCTGTAAAATGACGCCGTGGAAGAAAAATTGTGGAACATTTAAGGTATGGTTTTAAACTTTTTACGCTTTAAGATCATATTTGTGAATTCTAACTTGTGGGAAAGGCAAAAAAAAATCGAAATTTGTGCGCTTGGGATGAAATCGCTGTCACACAACAGGAGTCGCCTAATTGCAGATTTGTCCAAAATTGTGGCAACCGTTTCTCTTCGCATAATAGAGATACACTAAATTTTATTCCGCAGTTTAAAAACAATATTCTAGTACTCTTTATAAAAATAAATGTGATTTTCAGAGTAAGTCAGAATTTTGAGAAATTTTGATTTTTGCTGCACGATTTGGCCGTCTTCGTGAACGGGCTGTTGACTTTGATCTGTTTGAGTTGTTATTAGATAATCAATTCTAAATAGTTTGACTTTCTTTTACCATTTTTTGTGAAGTAATAGGATGCATCCTTTGCTAGTAAAAATCTAAGCCTCTACGGATAAATATACGCTCGGCACCAAATATTCCAATATGGGGTATTTTCAGCTTGATGAAAGGTCCATTTCTAGGGTTTCGGGTGGCAGTGACATTCGCCTCAAAATCTCGAGTCTTATGAAGTCGTGAAACAAAATAAAGGTGTTTTCGTTTATCCTATATCAACCTTGTTTCGTGCAGAAAGTTTGAAGGAAATCGGAATATCGATCCAAATCGAGTGGTTGAAATTTACACGGACTGCCTCTTAATTACTTCAAGGTGGATACGCATCAAAACGCGCTTCTCGGTTGAAAAATCCTTTTAGATCGATTTTAATGTTGTATTAAAGACTCCAAATGTGAAACATCTTTAAGCTTATTGTTATTTATATTCGTTTGCAACAATTTAGTTATTGTTATCGCTGGATTCACGTTATTCTTGTTACAAAACTCGTTCGTAACAAACATTACGTCACAAAGTTTACAGCTGATGGAAGGAGTGAGTGAGTGCTCATTTGCATATCTGTCTTCGTTACCGATAACCCGTTCATTGCGCATGCGCGTATTCACGGGTTAAAAATGATAAACTATCTTTCGCAGACACTTAAAGTAAGACTACAAGTAATGTGTATGGTGAACAAACTCCGCGTTTGAGTTTGATTTACCCACCGAATATTCTTTGTAAACAAAAGTCTACTATTCTTTGGAGATGCCACGAATAATTTAGCATTCTTCTTCATCGCTTAAAACAATAAAGTGGATGGTTCTCCGGTGCAATCTTACCGTGACACATTGGCTGCATTGTGGGTTTAAACCGTACCTTAAACGATTTCTTAAATAAACTTAATATGAGCTTATAAACAACGTTCTACTTTATGATCTATTATAGGGATCTGTCAAATAACGAAATAAAACACCTGCCTGCAGAAGTCTTTAGCAATGCCACTAAACTGAAAGAACTGTAAGTAGCCTGCCTTCTTGGTGTAGATTTGCTAGAGTATTTCTAAGGAATTCTGCAGTACCACAAAGCTGGTTTGAAAATTTTGATAATTATTGTAGTAGCAATAGACCTGTCAAGTACACCTCGGACCTGCGAATATTTGTACAATTTTATGAGAGCCCACATTTGCCAACATTTAAAAAGAAATATATGCCAGAGGGCAATGGTTGACCCCCTAGCATACACTTCTTTGTAAATATTGGCAAATTTGGGCTCTCATATGTCCGTGAGGTTGCAACGGATTGTTATCAAACTTCGCAGGTTTATATCTTTGAAAATGAGAACATTGCCACTGCTTAGTTAATCGAGCAGAATGCCAAGTCTGCCTGATTAAATGACTTTTATTCTCGGTCACTTTTTTACACCTGTTCTAGAAAGTTCTACAAATTCTGTTTTAAGTGTTTTTGAGATAAGAGTTTCAAAGGTTAAGAGGTTACCATTGTTAATGCTTTGTATGTGATATTAAACGCGAAATGATTATAGAACACCAAGAGGAAGATATGAAGTGACGTTTTCAGGGAAATTCAACCATAATCAGTTTTTAGCGACGCAAGCAGGAATACTTCAATTTATGACAAATGAACTGAAAACAGACCTTCGGCGAATCATCTAAAAAGTTCTGCTCATCGACTTATCTTTTCAATGCCTGTGTATTAAACAGCAGCGCGTGCTTGTTTACTTTGAAAGACTAAGCGCTTTTACCTAAGTCTTGAAAAATCCATTTGAAGTCCACAGATCGGTTTTAATTTTCCATACTGAGTTTGAAGTCAAAGAATTGCTTCGCGTATTTACGACTAAAAATTACCACAAAGTGACGTCATATCACTTGACATACAAACTTCAAGGTCATAAGAGGTAGCGACTAACTGATTTTCAACAAGAACTCTGCGAGTACTATGATTGGGCTGTTAAGGATATCTTCACTCCTTTTACTTCAAACTCTTCGAACTCTTCAAGAGAACTAACTTCAGTCAATACACACGTCCCACATGGATCATTCATTCATTCTGATCTCTACTATGTGAATCAAACACTTTGAATACACCATCCCTTGTCTCAAAAATAGCGACTGTATAAATTATTATTGTCAAAATAAATTACTTATAATTATCACGTAATAACGGTTCAAAAGCCTCAAACAAAGGTAAACAACTCTCTTCTATTATACTGTCATTTAAATAATGTACATTTCCATAATATTTTTCACTATACTCTAATCAATTGAAAGTTAACTCTCCCAGTACAAACAACATCAGGAACTTCAGTTAACATAAGGCATTCTTTTTGTGTTAAATTAGAAAGATAAGTAACAACTCATTACCAAAATTCGTCATTTCAACAAGATCTGACGCACATGTTATCATGCGACTAACATTATACAATATAGCTGTTAAACTCATCGCTACACACTGACTACCCGCATTAGAACCAAAAAACACTATTTCCTTGGCGATAAGGCAGCACAAATAGTTTTAGACGAATCTACACCAAATGGACCAGGATTGTTTTGTTTTGTTTTGTTTTGTTTGGGACAAATGCATTGATATAAGACTCCAAGTCATACCAAGGGTAAGACACACAAAACCCCTTCCCCCCTTCCTCGCGCGCCCTTCGCGTTCTCGCGCGCCTCAATTCTCCCCCTTCCACTTCGAACGCTTGCCACGCAGGCTATTAAGCCGTTAGAAACGAAGCATATAGAACCAAGCGGTAAAGTGGTCCATGGTCAAAAAAGGCAGGTTTCAATGATGGTGAAAAGAAATGATAATCTGTCCATTGCGGCTCTACTGAAAGGATGCGTTTATTAATGCTGTTTATGCGGCCGCAGGTAGTAATAGAAACGTTTATACCCGTTGGACGAATACTCGAAAGTAAGCAGCTCTCTAATTTATCCAATTGCAGCCTATATACTCTCCAAACGTTACAATATATAATCAGTATCTCTCAGGATATAGACTCAAAGACAAGATTTTTGCACAAAACGAAATTCAGGTTGTCATCTTCAGGACCTTTTGTTCTGCTTTGCTTGTATGAACGCGTGTCGATAAACGGCACAGTAACAGTTTATTCCCATAAATTAAATGAAAATTGGGAGGAAGACTATAAAGAAATCTTTGCGGGCTTTTACAAAGTAGTCTCCCTTTAAGTTTAAGATTTATCTAAAAAATATGCATCCGGTATCAGACGTTGGCGTTTGCTTATATAATTGTAATTAATTGTTAGGTTATATAAATATGGTTGTTTAGCCCCGGGGGGGTGGGGGGAGGGGGTACTCCGCAATGTTTAGGTGGGGGTGTTTCGCTGGGACCTAAGAACCTCTACCTCATCTCAGACCTAAAATTTCTATTTTCGCTACCCCATCTCAGACCAAACAGTTAAATTTGGTAAAAGGCTCTTTATACAAAAAAGGGGTTTGTTTACACAAATTGACAGAATTAGGCGTCAAACCCATATACGCTCATTGAATCGACTTCTACAGGCACGGTTCCAGATGAAAAATGTACCGGAAAAAATGACAAAGCACTTAATTCGAAAATTGAACGGAAAAAGTATACCCCATCTCAGACTTAGTGGGCAAAACTAAGACCCCATCTCAGACATAGAAGGTCAAAAACCCGACCCCATCCAGCGGCACATACCCGTATAGCTTATATATGGGAGAACCCCTCCCCCGGGTTTTTTGAGCTCCTGCTTATTAGTGTAAAGTTAAAATTTGGGTACACGGCAGTTAATTTGGGATAATACAGATCATTTGGAACCTATTTACGCATCTCTTTTCAAGCTAGCGATGCAAACATCTTAGTCATATAAGAAGAATACAAAAAAAACTTGTCTCTTTGCCTCTGGGCACAAGCCATGAAATGTTTTCTTATCGCTTGAGGGCTAATAGATTGGAAGTCCGATGATCGGATTTCACCGTGCAGCCTCGTCACATAATTTGTTGAATTTTAAGTCAAAATTTACATTTGTTGAATCAGTTTTTCACTTCCTAATGTAACATTGCCTTGTATTTATTGTATTTGAAGCCCGCAAAACGTTCAAATCACGTTTACCGCTGATTTCACCGATTTTTCATATCCAAAACACATCACGCTCCCAGGGGGGGGGGGGGGGGGGGTACTTGACCAATATTTGGGTACAGGGGTGCCGCTGAGGGTCTGAGACCCTGACCCTGTTTAGGACAAAAAAAGAAACGAAAATTCCTACCCTGTGTAGAACAACACCCTCTATTTTATGCCAAAAACCATACCCTGTCCAGCCGCACGTCCCCGTATAGGTCATATAAGGAAGTACCCCCCCCCCCCCCCCCCCCCCCCGGTCACGCTCATACAAAGCCTTTGAGCTGACAGCAAACTTTGTCTGAGTCACGTACCCCTTCTTTCACAAAATAATAACAAGCTTATAACATGTAAGCCATAACATCTTTAACAAATGCATTACAAGTTTATACAAAGCATTATTTCAATTGTGGCTTAAAAATTACTGTAATTAGACAATCTAGCGCTTTTTTACAAAGGTTTTGACTCCATTTGATTTAAGTGTTTTTATTGTTCCGGTTTTGTTTTTATTCCTGAGAATTTTCATTAAAAGTCTTGCAAGTTGTCATTCTAGTCGTACTAGATTGTTGTCGATAATTTACACGCCATTTCGTGATCGGATTTTACGAGATAATTCGTACTTTCACTACATTGCTCGGTTTGTATGCTTTTATTTCTCAGTTTTTACCCTCTTTTACCTAAATTATACAAGTTTTCATTCAAGAAAATATGATTTTTACATTAGAATAGCTCAGTTTAAGCTAGCGCCCTGCTATAATTATAAATAAATTACTCTTGACCGTTTTCTTTTTATAGAAAAATTTGAAAAGTTTT
This sequence comes from Cladopsammia gracilis, assembly GCA_022457155.1. Taxonomy (NCBI): domain Eukaryota; kingdom Metazoa; phylum Cnidaria; class Anthozoa; order Scleractinia; family Dendrophylliidae; genus Cladopsammia; species Cladopsammia gracilis. The sequence continues at coordinate 738,208 of JAJGOT010000241.1, read as the reverse complement.
TAAAGTTATATTTCAGCTTTCCACGGCTTCGCTGTAGGCAAGAACATTTCTCTATCCTCGCCGGGGGTAAACGCAAGAGCCATTTATTCTACCGAGAGACATAAACTAGTAGAAATGAATTCAATTTGCATTGCAATTTAAATATTTTTGTTTATGAATGGAAAGTTGTAAAGATTACCGAGTTTGCGCGCGTTGTGTCAGTTTAGCTTTACGCGGCGCGATAGAAACACTTCTTGGTAAGCTGTACATGAATGATTTTCTCGGCGAATCGCAGAATTAAAGTAGGAAAAAATAAATTAGTTATTTACCGGCCTAGGTCGGTCCGTATAGGAAAAAACTGTGCCCTCAGTCTTGAGTACGGTTCGCGGCCTACGGCCTCGGGCCGTACTCAAGACCTCGGGCACAGTTTTTTCCTATACGGACCTCCCGGCCGGTAAATAACATATATATCTTTGTGAATTCACTGTTGAGATGAAGGGTTTCTTTGCGAGCCCAACGACAAAGTAAGTGAGTATCTTTGTGGACTAACTTTTGAGATAAAGGGTTTCTTTGTGAGCCCAACGACAAAGTAAGTGAGTATCTTTGTGAATGACTCACTGTTGAGATACAGGGTTTTATTTATGAACCCAATGACAAAGTAAGTGAGTATCTTTGTGAACTCACTATTGAGATAAAGGGTTTCTTTGTGAGCCCAATGAAGAAGTAAGGTGAGTATCTTTGTGGACTAACTGTTGAGATTAAGGTTTTCTTTGTGAGTCCAACAGCAAAGTGAGTATGTCTGTGAACTCACTGTTGAGATACAGGATTTCTTTATCAACCCAATGACAAAGTAAGTTGAGTATCTTTGTGAACTCACTGTTGAGATTAAGGCGTCCTTGATGAGTCTAATGACAAAGTAATTAAGTTGAGTGTTTTTGTGAGTTCACTGCTAAAATGATGGCTTTTGGGAGCCCAATGATGACATAAAGAAGTATCTTTGTGACGTGTCTGGGGGGAACAAATGCGAATACAATTTGCGGATCACTGTGGGTTCCCTGTGTTACCGGACTGAGAAAGGTAGGAAGCAAAGATCTGGAAAGTGTCATGAGGTTCGTTCATAAGGTCCATGGTTTTAGCGGAGCACTTGCCAGGCCGAAGGCCTGGCTGCGCAGCTCCATACTCATAGAATCTATGCCGTCATTTTTCATGGTCATGGCTAGCGGAATGTTTCGTGGGCGCGTGTCCGTCCGCCCGCCGTGTTGGAACAACATCCGGGATCTTGAAAGCAAGGCTTTGTTTTTCGCGCGGCCACACAGCCGTGAGCTCGGTAAACACTTTAGTTGTTTTGTTGTGTCTAGCGGAGAATTAAAGTCGTTATTTTCCTGCATTTTTTCGCGGTTTGCTACTCAAGACAGGGGTACTAATTAATGGATACTCAGAAGCCGCTTCAGTGGAAAAAGACGAGCTTTCAGGGATAAAAATCTTGCTTCGAGGAACTTCATGTATTACGTTTTTATCAATGCGGGAGATGTTTGTTTTCAACGGATTTCAGAACCAGAAGCAGAGATTTGAATTTCCAAGCAAGCGAGGAACTTAAAGGTAAAACAGATTACAGTTTTCGATGAGAATTTATGTTGATATCAATCTGTGAGTGACTTTTTATTAGTGTTATTGTTAGTTTTGAGAATTGATTTTAAAACGTGCTTTAATTCAGTTGTATCGATCTCTTGAATTTCATCGAAGAAAGCTTAAACTCGATGAGCTATAATTAAATGGTACGCGTTTTGCTTTTAAACGTAAACTAATGGAGATTTGAATAAATTTTTTCGAAAGAACATTGTGTTGTCCATTTTTATGTGTTTGTTCATTCATTAGATAGATTGAAAAGCGATTTTATGTAAACAAAACAAGACTTTGATTTTATAGTACAGCTCTATCTTCACTCGCATCGCCTTATGCAAATATGTTTGTGTATTTTTGCAATTTTTGATTTTCAAATCAGTTTCTCGGGCAATTTTTGACAAACATAAACTGTATTTTATTCGGAAACTAGTGGTACTAGTTATTCTAGACAGAGAAAAGTTGTTTTTGTGAACTTTTGTACGGTCTATAAAAATGTACTGTGCAGACGGTCGCGTAATACTGTTTTTGAGAATTGCTAAAATTGAAAATAGCCCGTTCGTCAATCTTAATTCTTGTACATGTGCTTCCAACCTTTCACCTTAGTTAAGTTTCACCTTAGTTAGATTTCACTTTAGTTAAGCTTGTTCAAAGTGCGACGCTGTTAGGCTTGGGCTATATATATATATATATATATATATAACTACAAGTGGTAAAACTGAAGACTTCATCTGCTATAAAAGTGCTCGATGGTAGAACCAGAGCTGTGAATAAAGATGAGTTTCTGGAGTCGGACTAGTTCAAAAACATTTAATCGCTACTCGGAGTTTCATGCTTCAAATGAAGCAATCATCAGGCAACTGACAACAATAACGGTTACATGTAAAGATATACAAATTTGAAAATGGGGGACAGTGCTTACTAGCGTGACATGCGGAGATGTGATTGGACGGCAAAAGCGCTAAACGATAAGGTAAATCTATATTAGGTAAACGCGGTATTTAACAGGAATTTCTTAGAATGTCTACAGATCGATGTCAGTTCGTTTCTATGATTAAGTGTCGACATTTCCGGCTTACAAATTATAAAATATTTCTCCCATAGGCAAAGATTACATTTTTTGTTGACATTTGAATACGACCTAGCATGCTTTACTTTTCTCCACTTAATTTGATAATTGAACATTGTCTATCAAGCAGAGGTCGCGACTCCACAGACAAAACAAACATACATCGGACTGTGTGACACGACATTTAAGGAACGCTACAATAACCACACATGTTCTTTCAGGAACGAACGGTACAAAAATGTAACCGAGCTTAGCAAGTACATATGGAGTCTAAAGGAACGGAAAATCAATTATCAAATTAAGTGGAGAAAAGTAAAGCATGCTAGGTCGTATTCAAATGTCAACAAAAAATGTAATCTTTGCCTATGGGAGAAATATTTTATAATTTGTAAGCCGGAAATGTCGACACTTAATCATAGAAACGAACTGACATCGACCTGTAGACATTCTAAGAAATTCCTGTTAAATACCGCGTCTACCTAATATAGATTTACCTTATCGTTTGGCGCTTTTGCCGTCCAATCACATCTCCGCATGTCACGCTAGTAAGCACTGTCCCCCATTTTCAAATTTGTATATCTTTACATGTAACCGTTATTGTTGTCAGTTGCCTGATGATTGCTTCATTTGAAGCATGAAACTCCGAGTAGCGATTAAATGTTTTTGAACTAGTCCGACTCCAGAAACTCATCTTTATATATATATATATATATATATATATATATATATATATATATATATATATATATATATATATATATATATATATATATATATATATATATATATATTATGTCTATTTCTGGGTCCTGAGAGATGGCTCCGCAAACGATTGTCAACGATGGGATCCCTTGTTGCTTCGACTAGGCCTGGGTCGGGGGAAGTTAAGCGGTTTTTCACCCATTCCATCCGTTGGTCACTCGTTTTTATCTCGTTAATGCGCATGCGCATTAAGCGAGATTTCGGAATTGAGTACGAATCAAAAGGCTCTTAAAGCCATCTCGTAAATGCGAGAGAATGTAAGGTTAATAAAAAACAACAACAACAACAAGAATTGGAAAAGTTGGGTGCCTTTGATAGGTAAATGTAGCAAAGACGTGATAGGTAATATGCGTAAAGCTGCTAAATGGTCTATTGAAGTTGAAAGATTGAAAATACCTGTAGGTCTAATCGAAGAGTTAGACATTGCAGTCATAGAGGACTTAAGGGCTCTTTTAGGAGCCACCAAATCAATAAAAGTCATGAGCAACAAAATAATCACGAGTATGAATGTAAATAATTTTCATGTTAATTTAGCGTATTTGTTCAAAATAGTCTTCATTTTACAGCTGAGAGGAAACTTCAACTTGATTATATTAAGCGAATGAGCCGAGGCCAATTTGGTTGCTACGGGGGAAAATTATGAGGAGGGATGGGGGTGGCAAAACTTCTTAGATTCAATCTATCTTTAGAGAGCCCTTTTACTTAGTTAATTTTCTATGTTTTGTATCAGTCACAGTATTTTAGTAGCAATGACTTGTATGGCATTAAAATGGCGATTTTCTTATCAATCGAAATTTGGAAAAGATGTACGAAGGTTAAAAAATATTTACTGTCTTTATTTATTGATATTTAAACAAAACTAAAACATATTTCAACGATTTTCATTTGGGATTAAAATTGATTTACTAGCAATGTTTTTAAACAGCCAATTTATATGTGCAGTGTATATGTGGATGTATGAGACAAAACAAGAACTTTGTGCATGTGAATAAGTTCAGTAAAAAGACTTCAGTAAAAAAGGAATGTTTTCTCTAAATACTTCACTAAGGTAGACTATTGTAAAAAAAGGCAAATGAAAATATTTTACTTGTCGCTTTTTCCGTCAACTAAAAAATTGTGTACCTTCGGGCAAAATGGTGTCTCTTGTAGCAATAGAGCTGGTGATTAGATTTCGTTTCCTTTTATAGCCGAAGCTGTTTTCAAAACATCTCGGCTTAAAGAAGCCTTGGTAAAAACGACAAGCGACGTGGCCCCGAAAATTGCCGACATGAGACGTTCTGAACAGCGAGAAGCGGCTCGATTCCGCTTCAAAAATACGACAAATTACGACAGCGACTTTAGAAGGTTGTGCAATTTACCAATAAAAATTAAACATTATTGACCATATCGTCCATATCAACACCCGACGGCCAACGGTCTGTTTTAATGATCTATTTGTTATTGAAACGTCTACCAACTTCGTTTCCAAGGCCCCTATCTTCCTCTCTCTTGGATCGGACGTGCAGTTAGAGTACACCCTAGACTCCCGGTATACACATACATATCCGTGACCTTTGATTTTTGATTTTGTGGCGCAAATTGGGTTTAACAAGCTTAATAATTTTCCTTCGAGCATTTTTATTTTAAAAAGAGACTTTTCTTTTGATCTTGATGAAAAATTGCACTTTATCAAATAAAGGCAAATAAGTGACAGGTCACGCGTGTGGTTTCCGTTCGAATTACACGCGCCGGCTCCCCGACGGTGTCAATTTGCGCGAGGGCAAAAGTAACGACCCTCCCCTCGGGTGAATGTCATTTTGTCTCTGTGACGCGGTCGCTAAGCTTTAGTATTTGAATTTCGTAGTACAGCCGTTTGGATCGCGGACAATGGCGAAGCGAAGATGGCCAGAATCGCTCCAAAACGGAGCCCTTTTAGAGCCCGTGAAAGGGAATTTGGAAGCTAGCACGAATCGCACGGGTAGACATTTAACCTGCGGCCTCACTGGTGGCAATTCGGGGAGCTTGAGTTGAATTGTTTAGAATTTATTGGCTTTCGCGTGGCGAGGGTTCAATCAGAGGTCTCCAGCCTTCCCTTCTTTTATAGTGGATAGTGGGGCGAGTGACAAAAGTTGTAAAAATGCATTTAAACCGGTCAGGATACATCAAGAGACAATAAAGTAAAGGTGAGAAGACTTTAGTGTGTAATATTTTCGATTTTTCTATCGCTTATCAATTCCGTGACAAATCGTATTATTACCTAGTATATTTCATTACTGTGTACTGGCTTCGAATCTGTAACTTGATGTGACTCACATCACGATTGGTCTGCTTGTGGGATCATCCAATTTAAATCTTTGATGTGTGCCACAACGCATCGGATAAATGTTTACGCTTATCCGCGTTTGTAGATCTTTATATATAAGATATAAACATCTTAGAATTTTACGGAGATTTTAAAGAAGAAAAGAACTGATCCATGACCTGTCTGTCATTGATCGATCAGAGTCCGTTCGCGCATAATCGTTTATCATTGTTCATTGCTAATTTAAGACTTAAATTCAGTCAGGAAGTCAAGACAAAAAAGTGCATATCCTTAGAATTCCTCTATTCCTCAAAGAAAGAATTAAGCAAATATATATTTTTCCAACTTTAATTTCATTTTTAAGACAGTTTTGAGATTCGCTCTTTCCTGTTCTTTATAATCTTCCGGAAACCGGACATTTCACAAAGATAACAAGGTATCGCAGAACATTCATGCCAATTTTTAGAATTTTCAATCACTTGCAACCTGTAGGTAAACGAACTTAAAATATTCACCCGTATACGGACTTCTATTTTATGAAAGGGGTGAATCCGGCGATCTGTTTTTTGTCATATGGGAACTTTGACTCAGTCAAAGCTTTAATTTTTTAGCTTGTATTTACGTCACTACGCTTGATAGCTGCGTGGGGCTAATTAAAACCACTCGTATTACTAATCACGTTAAAAGTGACATCAAATATTCTAGATATGGCTTGTTCTCAAAAGAACATGCTATTTTGCTCTGCCATATCGCTCTTTCCCGTCCCATTTAACTTTCTTAAAACGTCTCCATACGTAAAAATACACCGTGAAATTCTCAAAGTGCGTTTCCCAAGAAAACGCATTTGACCTATTTTTATCTCGTTAATGCGCATGCGCATTAAGCGAGATTTCGGATTTGAGTACAAATCAAAGGGCTCTTAAAGCCATCTCGTTAAAGTGTTAGAACGTGTGGTTAATAAAAACAAAATAGAAGAATTGATAGTGAATATGGTAAAGATGCCGTTGTAGCGCACCTTTAGATTAAGTCTACTTAAAATACGTACATGAAAACATCACATGATGCATATTAGCCAATAGAAATTTATGTTCACGAAATGGGCTTTACATTTTCAAAAAAAAAAAACAACTTTAACATAAAAGGCTGATCAGACAGCAAATTTGTTCGATTTCTTTTAATAAGATATGCCCGATATTTCGGTTAGACAAAACTAACCTTCATCAGGGGCTAGGAAAGCTTAGTGAAGATGGAAACAAACGGTTACAATATTTAAAATGGGCTAAGATAAATTGCTGGCACACGATAGGCTAATAAACAAGTAACGGTCCAGCTATATATTGCTACTGTTTGTTCTAGTGGTCCTTGCATTTTTACAGAAGTTTTACATTTTCACGCTAGTAACTAAAATGGGGTCCTATTATTTGGTTATACCATAGACGTGTTTAGAAAATGTTATAGGCTGGGCCTTATCATCATCATTATTATTTTTTTTTGCAAAAGGAGGGGAACCCGTGCCCCTCTGCTAACAACTTCTCTGTACAGCATTGGGGGATCTTTTCTCATCAGTGCTCCACTTTTTCAAGACCAAAAGCCAGAATAATCCTCAACTTCGACGACTAAGGAGAGCTTTTTTTCACAAGATTTGGTGCCGTTTTTTCACCACAAGCAAGAAAGCGTCTTGTAACCATCTGTCTTCGCTTTGGTGAGTGCGTGCTTTTCAATTTGGGTTTTGGTCTCGCGAGTTTTCTCGCCCTCGCGTTACGTGGAGATGGCCGCGCGTACCGCACACCAGCCGTTCGCCCACACTAGAACTTACTGTCCGCTTGATAGTGGAGGAAAACCTGGATCTTGACTCGCTCAGTATAGCGCAGTCGTTACCGAACTTTAAGGAAGAAATCGTTGGGACAGAATCGGCCACGCGGTTGGCGGCATCGGGCTTTGACTGCGAAAGCCGCGTTATCCCTTTACGCCTTTTACGGCAAAAAGCACTACACGTGTCATGCTTCATTCCCGTTGAATTCCCCGATGAAAACCTGCTACAACTCGTGGAACAATACGGCGACCTCAAAGCGCGAGCAGTCCGCCGGCTTTGCTTCAAAGCTACGCGCACATCGAGAACGGCATCCGTGTCGTAGAATTCACACGTTAACAAAAGGCAGTGCCACGCAAATAAGTCACTCAAGGGATCGAGTTATTTTGTTAAGTACACTGGCCAGCCAATACTATGCTACCGGTGCCAGTCTTCCGAGCGCGTTGTTAAAGATTCCCCGAAGGCGAAACGCCGCGAGGCGAACCGCGAGGCTCCAGTGCCCGGAGGGGGGACACCAGAGGCCTCCCGACCCCCACTACAGCAACCAGCAACGACACTCCCCCTGTAACCACAATAGGCCATTTGCACGATAGCGTCATTTGACTACAACTACCAGAACTCATTTCGTTTTTCCTTTCTTATTTAAATTTTGTAATCCCAGTGAGGTTTAAATAACAAAGGTCCTAATTTGCACTACAAAACAAAAAAATGAACCTCCGTGCGACCCTTCTCCAGAAACTGCCGGCCACCCCCTATTACCGATGCCGTGAGCGTAAGCGTGAGAAGTCCTGTCTCGTGGTAATTTAAATACAACAGATGATCACACGCGTTTGGCGGAGATCAAAGATCTCCTAAAAACGCCATCATTCGCAGTAAAAAACAGTGGATAAAGCTGGGGGAAAAACCGACCAAGTATTTCCCGGGAGTATTTCTACCAGCTTGAAAATCAGCGACAAACACGCGACTCAATTTCAGAGTTGCGTGCCAACAATTCAATCGTGACTTCCGATAAAAATATTCTTCGCGAATGTCGCGATTTTTATCGTAACCTCCATTCGGCTGAACAAGTTTATTTATCTAGCCAAAACTGGCTTTTAGACCAACTGGATAAAACTCTGGCATCTGAAGACCAGGAGAAATGCGAAGGTGACCTCACACTCTTCGAATGTCAATGTTTTGTAATAACGAAATATAATATCCAATTTATTCAACACTTTTGAACAGTTTTATGGTAAAATATTTATTGATTTCAAAGTTGCGTTTGTGAGTTTATTTTTAGAGATTTGAATTTACAAAATGGTAATTAGATGACGCCGACCCGGGACTTTGCCATTATTTCTACGCCAATTTACAATGCGCAGTTTACAGCTTGAGGATAATAATTTGATAAATACTAAAAAATAAACTGTGGAAAAACGTAAGAATTCACTAGCATCCGTGAGATTTTCAAAACAGATCACCATATCTGTACAAGCCATGTCGGGATGCAATCCCGAACGCCATTATGAAACAACGGATCAGGAGGTTCTTCAAGCTCCAAGAAACACTACTCAAAAACAGAATAAAACAAGGAGCTAAAACATAAACTGCAAGAAGTCATTATTCCAGTAGAGATACGGCAGCTTCAGACTTTGATCTTGGACACTTACATCTGTGATAAAGATCCACTTTCTCACAAGTCTTGCACACCGCAGACTTAGACACTAAATCACCGGCTGAGAGATTGGAGGCTCAGAGACCGGACGAGAGAAAGCGGCGGAAATCGAGCCTCAGAGATTGACTGATCCAAGCATATTCATAACAATTAACAAAAACTGCAGCCGATCACTACTTATCTTGCAACAAAAGTTAGCCAAAGACGCTCCAACATATGCCAAGAGAACTACCATAACGAAGGCATAGACTGGAAACAATAATTCTATAAATGGCAGTGAGTGTGCACAGCATGTAAACTGACCTCCTGTCATTAAAGAGATTTATATCCCAAAGATAAAAGAGTCATACAATATATCGAGCATTTGTCACATCTCTATTTTGGTGATCAAAGGGGAACAAATATCTCGTAGACCTTCTTGGGAAAGCTATTCTAGAGGTTTCTTTATACATTATGCAACTAGCGGGAGTCGTGTTTGGCCTGTCACTTTTATAATACTGATATTCTCAAATTAATATATGTATCATATGTTTAATAGATAAAATACTACATGTAAAGAAAGCCAAATTTAAAAAACGTGAAAAGTATGAAAAGTATGATTTTCTAGTACTTAGGAAACAAAACTCTTTCACCCCTGACCAAGTTAACTTTAAATATATATAACCAGTTATTCAGATTCCCGTTTTGGCGATTATAAATGGCCAAACACAATAACATACGAGAGGCAAATAGTTAACAACTTCAAAGCTATAGCACACGCACTTTTTCTTATCAATTACTACCACAAACAGACTCAGTAGATGGGGTTAAACGGATGTTGAACTATGTTTATTCAAATTGATACTGCACAAGAAACAACACCCTAAACCGGGTGAGGGGTGCGGGGGGGGGGGGGGGGGGGGGGGGTTGCTCTTGCTTTCACAAAGGATAACACAAGAATGAATGATCATGACAGTGGAACGCTCAAAAAGGTCTTATCTGAATACATGCATTCCAAAGATATCCATAACGGAAACTAGTGTAGTAATTAACCCTTTTAACATATCTATGATAAAAACACTCAATTACTACCACAAACAGACTCAGTAGATGGGGTTAAACGTATGTTTATTCAATAAACCGCCAAACCCAAAGGGGAAAAAGAATAAAAAAAGGGGTTGAGAAGAAGAAGTTACGATGTGGGAGAGAGTCTGGTTGTGATAGAATGGAGAATTTTAAAGTTATTTTCGTTGGAAAGAGTGAGATAGATTAAATATGCGTCACTCTTCTAATCGCCATGCGATTTAATAAAAGCTGTAGGCGCTCGATTACAAAAAGCAAATGTAGCGCCTCCGCGACGAAAACTGTGCGAGGAATACTGTGTGAGGAATACTGTGCGGGATTAAACCTAATGGCTGAAAGAGCATTATACTGGTGAGCCAAGATAGGCCTGTACGATCCCCGAGATTGACAAACGAATAATGGTGAAGAGGGCGACAATTGTACACTAGCTAAATACTGCCTAAGCGCGGTGACAGGACAAAGGGGCGAACCGGGAATAAACGGCCGGGGAATTTCTAAAACCCGCTCCCGAAACTGGAGTGTCTTAGTGCGCGTGATGCGCAACAAAACCCCTTGCGGTGTGAAAGTCATGCTAGATAGTGTCAAAAAACACGCCTGGAAATCGCCAATTTCAGACTACTAAATTAGAGATACGTAAAAAAGAAAAGAAGGCTACTAAAAATAAAGCACGCATGCAGACGTGCAAATGATTATCTAAATCGAAAAGACGGGACAATTGTAAAAGGATCTCAACAGTGATCGGTTCTTTTCGTGCGACACAATCACCCAAGATCCGACGCACGGCTCGTTTGGCAAGATAAACGTCATATTAAATCGTCAAGAAAGGCAAAACTGGCACCACACGAGCGGTTAATATGTGAAATAATGCTCAAATAATTAACGATCGAACGGTATGACGTTAAAGAACGTGACAAAAAAAACTAAATAAAGCAAATAAACGGATTTGGAAACTGGGAAAGGCAAGAAATCGAAATATTGGCAAAACAATAAATATGTTCGCATATAGCATCTCATAGAGCGCTTTGTGGAGTCGCAAAAAGCATGGACCTGGATAGTTCCTAAATACTGCTGCAAAGCGTCGATGTGATCTGCGAGATAAAATTGAAAAACAGATTGAAAGAAAGAAAAATCAATAAACTTAATAAGGATCTATGAAAATAAATGGAAGTAGCTACTTAATATACATTCAAAACGAACATAGAGTCGCTAGGAAATACTTGGGTAAGGTTCAAGGTAGCTACGGCATGCTGCAAATAGTCTGAGTACGAGGAGTCTAAGTGAGAACGACTCAACGCATCCGCTAAAACGTTAGACTATGACTTCCCGCTAATGTAACGCGCAGATAAACGGATATTGTTAAGAGACAGCAACAACCAAATTTCACGTAGACAACGCTGCATGAAGGCGTTCGTTGAACGTTGATTGTTCAGTGCGTATACGCTGACCTGATTGTAAGCAGTTCGAGCTGGTTAATGTTCAAATATTGACTAGCAATAAAAGGAGGAAACTTGGCATGGAAGAATTCCCCAAAACACACTGCACCACAAGCATCAAGACAAGCATCACATGCCAACAGTTCTGGATCGACAAAGTAATGGCGGTCGGAATTGTTGCTCTTGCTTTCACAAAGGATAACACAGGAATGAATGATCGTGACAGTGGAACACTCAAAAAGGTCTTATCTGAATACATGCATTCCAAAGATATCCATAACGGAAACTAGTGTAGTAATTAACCCTTTTAACATATCTATGATAAAAACACTCAATTGCATCACCTTCCTGACTCTTCAACAAACCAGATACAAACACGAATAAAAAGTCAGAAAAGATTGTTTGTGAAGCAAAGTAACAGGTGAAGTTAAATCGAATTTAAGAACTCTACTAACTTACCGTTTCCTAAACACAGATTTTAAAAGCCCGTTATCGTCACACTCGTCGGACTCCATCCTCAAACACGTGCAGACTGCACAATCGGTCAAAATCGAAACGCAACATTCATATATTTTCCAACTAGGGTTGAGTGAGGCATGAAGTGGAACTTGAAGACAGTTTGGACAATAAAGTTTATGTTTCGTGTTTTTGTTTCGTGCCATTTTAAAGTTATTTCTGCTTCTTTTCTTTCTTTCTTTTTTGTTTTTTTGGTAAAAATCGTAAGGAATTATTTTTCTGTTTTTTTTTTTCATCCGCATTTTATCATCCGCATTTTGTTATCCGCATTTTAATATCCACCGTCCGCCATCCGCCGCCATCCGGTCCTCATTTTACAGAACGGTGAACTCTCATAACTCATAACTCTCATAACAGTGAACTCCTAGACGACCGGCACAACAGTCATTTGTATTCCCGATTCAACTCCAGACACGTCCTCAAAAGAACCAGAGACTGTTATCATAATACTGATACGTTTTTACAACAAGGTACAATAATTCACTCACTAGTTTTCTCGTTGTTTATGTTCATATTGGCGCCAGAACAGCAACCATAACTATGGGAACTATACAGCCTCCGGTCAGGAAGTAAAATTGCAGTTTAATACCGATGCCTTGGATTTTATTTATACTTCACCAGAAATCCGCAAACATTTCCTTCCAGCAGAAATTTTAGCTGTCTCCGCGACCCGCAAAATATCCTTGTGCACGGTAGCTAAATTAACAAAACTATGACGTCTTTCCCATACTATTGCATAATCAAACCGTAATAGCAATGAATCAAAATTGAACAAACGCAATTTTGCTTTGCCATATCGCTCATATTAAAACACAAACTTTCCCGTCCCATTTAACTTTCTTAAAACGTCTCCATTCGTAAAAATACACCGTGAAATTCTCAAACTGCGTTTGCCAAAAAAAAAAAAAATGCAAGGCAGCTTAAATGGCTTTACGACAAATGATTGAAACTGATAGGTAACGTGAGATATCGAAACTTAAGAAGAACTTAATACCTTTGCGGTAACGTAATGTGAGATATGACAAGTTCATCACAAGTTTTGACATCCCGATACCCAAGGGAAATTAACAATAGGTCCGGGGGTGCTCCCCAAAAAATTTAGGAGCAGTATGTGACGCCCTTCTTGAAATCCTAGCCGGTTTAACCAACCATATCCTCAATGCCCTAATATAGCTTCTATAAAGAAGAAACAACTAACCCCCCCGGACAAAAGTCCACAAAAATTTGTTAACAACTTTTGTCCCCATATTCTACTGACTCCTATATCTCGTTTCGCGCGCATGCGCTTTAACGAGATAAAAAGGGACAAAAGTTGTTAACAAAATTTTGTGGACTTTTGTCCGGGGGGGTTTCTTCTTCGTTCTTTATAGAAGCTATATTAGGGCATTGAGGATATGGTTGGTTAAACCGGTTAGGATTTCAAGAAGGGCGTCACATACTGCCCCTAAAATTTTTGGGGAGCACCCCCGGACCTATTGTTAATTTCCCTAGGGTATTGGGATGTCAGAACTTGTCATGAACTTGTCATATTTCACATTACGTTACCGCAAAGGTATTAGTCGTTCTTAAATTTCGATATCTCACGTTACCTATCAGTTTCAATCATTTGTCGTATTAAAGCCATTATAGCTGTTTTAAAAGGGTAAAAATAGGTCAAATGCGTTTTCTTGGGAAACGTATAGTTTGAGAATTTCACGGTATATTTTACTAATGGAGACGTTTTAAGAAAGTTAAATGGGACAGGAAAGTTCGTGTTTTAATATGAGCGGCATGGCAGAGCAAAATAGCATGAACTTTACGTTTTTTCTATTCATTGATATTACGGTTTAATTGTGCAATAGTATGGTAAAGAGACATCATAGTTTTGTTGATTTTTTGGCTTATAATGATGACGGTTGAACTCACATTACGTTACCGCAAAGGTATTAGTCGTTCTTAAATTTCGATATCTCACGTTACCTATCAGTTTCAATCATTTGTCGTATTAAAGCCATTATAGCTGTTTTAAAAGGGTAAAAATAGGTCAAATGCGTTTTCTTGGGAAACGTAGTTTGAGAATTTCACGGTGTATTTTACTAATGGAGACGTTTTAAGAAAGTTAAATGGGACAGGAAAGTTTGTGTTTTAATATGAGCGGTATGGCAGAGCAAAATAGCATGAACTTTGCGTTTTTTTCTATTCATTGCTATTACGGTTTGATTGTGCAATAGTATGGTAAAGACGTCATAGTTTTGTTGATTTTTTGGCTTATAATGATGACGGTTGAATGGAATTGCGGCAAGCGTTCAATGGCGAAATTTTTTACGTCTTTTGCGTACTGTTGCATAATGAAACTGTAATAGCAATGATTAATTGTTTTAAAATAGCCATAGGGAACCCACGCGTTTTTCAAGAATGATCATAGAATAAAGTTACAAATGGAGTTACGTGATGTAGTGTTTCATTCCAAATGTGCCGTTACTTTTGTGCTGTTGAATAACCGGTGTTGAATAACTGAAATCAGTTTCTGCCGGGATTTTTAGCAGCTACAACGGTCCGATCAAATCCGTCGAAACGATCGTGTCTGTAAATTTTTGAATGGTCTCGCATTTCACCGTCCATTATTAAATTTTAACTTGTCAGCCGTCATGCGGGATGGTTTCGTATTTCGGCGTCTGGAAATAGGGAGAAGAGAAAATTGACAAGGGACGAAACTCATTTGAGGACAAATTTCCTCCGAAGCTGTTCCGCCTCTTAACCGTCGGAATTAGGCCGTAAACCACACTGAGTAGCATTTGAAAGGTTGAAGTTGATGTCAGACCGTTTATTTTCTGTGGAAAACACGTTATTCACTAGTGAAATAAACAAAAATCTTTAGCTCCTTTATCGTAGCATCAATGACTTAACTTGAGTGGACCGGAAGTTGGCCTACACGGTATGGCGTTGTGTTTATCAATCAATATCTTTTGTTCAAGTGACGTTTTCCACGCGCTAAATACATGCCAGAATATTTGTCGCGCTATGTTACTGGTTGTCTCTCGTGTAATTTATTTTCTTTCGCGGGGTTTCCTTTTCCTTCTTGGTGCACGCTCTGCGTTCAAATATTCGATTTTAAATCGTCTATAACAGAATATCCAAGTTAGAGTTTGCCATTGTTTTTGAAATGTGACCACAAATACATCCTCGGGAGTAAAAATGTAAGTGGAATTTTTCAATATCTTGTCTTTCCTGTCGCGTTTCAAATCTATCAAATGCAGGCATTATCTCAAAGATTTTTTGTGTTATCACAGGGTCCTAAATCTGTGCCAACAGAATGCTTCGCGTGAATCTCGCGAATGTTAACAGTCTCTTGTGAAAAACACAGGTGCTGTAGTGATATGATGGCTGACAATATGCGGTGAATTTGGCTTTTCACTGTTCTTCGTCTCCCTGGAGCTTTCGAGTACCTCGCGCATTGCGTGGGCGACGTGGTCCAGTCAAGTTCAGTCACTGATTCTGGAGTTTCGACCCTTGTCACTCTCTCTCTCTCTCTCTCTCTCTCTCTCTCTCTCTCTCTCTCTCTCTCTCTCTCTCTCTCTCTCTCTCTCTCTCTCTCTCTCTCTCTCTCTCTCTCTCTCTCTCTCTCTCTCTCTCTCTCTCTCTCTCTAGACGAAAAGTGCGGCACTTTGGTCACCTTTTCTCTCCCTTGTAAAAACTTCTTCACATTATTACCTTTTTGCACGAGACAGTTTTAATGACTCTAGGAAAGAATGGTGCACGTTTGTGTAAAGTTGTACATTAACAGCATAAAACGCTTTTATTTTACACGCCTTTTTACCTCGAAAATGGGACAAAAGTGCCACATGACAGGGTATCAGAGACAAAAGAAGGGTAAAAGCCAATTTTATTCGCAATGAATGGATAGATCAAAGACTAATAAACGCTGGTATATTCACTCGACCACCCCATCAATTTTAGATGACGTTTTGTTGAGATTGCTAGGAAGTCAGCTGTATTGATATGAACTTTTACCCACGTTAAAGTTTACAGTTCAGAAAAAGGCCAAAAGTTTACATTTTCAATTTGCAAGATACACTGTGGCTAAGGAACTTGAGGAAAAAATCTAAAACTTGGTTATGTTAGAGCCATTCTATTAAGCATTACTTTCTCTAAGTTACAGATTTGTAGCTTCTGTTGTTTTGGAAATACAATAATTTTTGTACAAGCATGTTTTGCTGTGAAGCCGGGACGCGAAAGTGCCACATTTTATAACACTCAGCTAGAAATTCCGACTGAGGGAGAGTTTAACTTGTATAGCTCCAAATTTAAAATCCCTTGGTAGATATCTATTCTATTTATAATTCTAGGTAGTGATGTAATTTCAAGGTTCTAGCTCTTAACACAAAGCAGTTAGAGCAAAAACATGCTCGGCGTCCGTGAGTGGGAATTAACTACATTCAGTCTTGGGGTGTTTCAACTCACATTGTAGTCGAGGAGAGGGTTTAAAACATCATATTTTTCCTTGCAAATACTAGAAATCTACTGACTTCATAGTATACTAATAAAATAAAAGTCATTTTATTTCCAGAACCTGATGTAAAACTCCATGAAACCGTATTTTCTTAATATGTAATTCATGAAGGAGGGAGGTGGGGGGAGTAAAGGGCTCCGGGTTCAATCTTTAGTAAGATTGATGGTTATAATAAAACAGTAGGTTTTTCGGTATTTTTAAACGAATATTCAATGGTGAACTACGTTAATTTTAAAGGGTCTGTAAACACCACTGTATAAGGCATCCGTTCGGTAATAAAGTTACTCACCCAAGAGAAAATACATGAATTGGTCAACACGCTCGTATGATTACCATAGTTCAAATATTTAAGGTAATCTCACTGAAATTTCAGTGTCCTGAAGATTAAAAATAATACATCTTGTTTCAGAGGAAAACAGTCTCAGTAAGCTTTACTTAAATTTGACGCTAGAATTCCATCCACCAAAATTACTACAGGAAAAGACATCATTACATGACTAGAGATTTTCTGTAAACACGAAGGCACACCAAATTTGCGTTTTATTTTTACACATGGAAATTTGACAGGTATCCAAAACGTTGGCTTATCCTCAGTGTTGTTGTGTGGACTAAGAATGAAGGAGCGTTTTGAATTTTGTAAACACCGCCCATAAAACCATGTTTACGTGGATTGGTCAAGAGGTCGGATTATTTTCTGGGATGTTCAAGCAACTAACAGTAATGGGTCATAGAATCAGAACTGTGCAACCTACAGACAAATAAATATTTTTTTTACTTCGTGTCACCCAAGAAAATTTAAAGAAAGTTTTCCATGCCCAAGCTACGAGACTTCGGCGCATATGCTCCTCATCATGCAGATGCAATCAACAATTGAACGAAGAGCTACTGACTTATGTGAATTTGTGGTAGCGAGAGGGTGTAAGACGACATTCGTGCAACAACAAATTTTAAAGGCTAAAAAAATCTAGAGAAGAGGTGCAATGTCTTTAATTATTTAAGTCCGGATGACAAGTTTGCCAGCTCTAACCAAGGAAGACATATTCCATTAACCATAAATTGCACTGTAACTCCAGTAATGCAAATTATTTACTCTGCTGTAAAGTATGCGACATGCAATATGTGGAATCTACTATGACAAGTAAGGTTCAGGTTAAGGTTCAATAATCATAAAAGTCGCCTCAAAGAGCGCGCTAAACTCTCCAATAACGACAAGAAAAGGGATGATCTTGTAAACACGTATCATTTTTACACTGAAGGGAACAATGGACTAGAAGATTTGAGGATTAAGTTAATCGCTTGTCAGTGTCTAACGGTTTAGAGCTCATAGACAAAGAGGGACAATGGTCTTACAAGTTACAATGCTTTAAACCCGGTGGCTTAAACGAAGCCGGTGACTTTGTCTTTAGCCAGAACCGCACAGCTAGAGCACGGAGATAATCAAGACTTAAGCGGGCGAGTTGCGCGCACCATTTTTTGTCTACTTACATCAGGATAACTCGGTCATCGGTCAGGTCTTAAGGACATTCGCGCGAAAATCTTCTACAAGACAGATTTTTTTTCAAACTTATGCTACGGTCTGATAATGAGTTACTGATGTCAGAAATGCAAAAAAAAAAAAAAAAATTGGGGTCACCGAATTGATTTAAGAGATATAGTGTGCAGAAATATACCCTGTTTTTGAAAAGTTAGTACTCGTAACATGACATGGTGTCCATGGGTTTTAGTTAAACAATATCAAAGATGAATCGCTGCGGAGAAACTATTATATTCAAATGTTATTTAAGTGGGCCTGATTCGTAAATAATTCGAACTGTTTTCAACTTTTAAATGAGAACTAACCCTTTAAAGAGGGCATTCGGAAACAACATACAGCTGTGATATGAGTGCAATTCGACGTCGCGTGGAGAAAAAAATGAAAAAAAATCAAACTTCTACAAGACAGATTTTTTTCCTTTTTTCACAAACTGTAGATAATCGATAAAGAACGTGATATATGAAGATAAAATAGCGGTCACCGACCATCCAAGCGAGTTAAATCAAAGCAAAGTTAACGCAACGGCTACCATCCCTTCATGTGAATAGATTTCTTCCTTTGCGCGCGCGTTCGTGCATGACGTTGCATGGCGTTGTGACATGAATTGCGTGCGCAGTAAGGATGCGCATAAACAATTGGCGCGAACGTCCTTAAATGCTTTAAAACACTCTTAAGGCCCGGACGCACGGTGCAAATTTTCTTGTAGCCTTGCACACAACAAGATTTTTTTGGGGTGTCACATGATGCAATTTCCTGCGCAACGTCGCAAAAGTAGAACTCGATTCTACTTCTGCAACCGTTGCGCCCAACGTTTCAAGAAAACCTGCACCGTGTACCCGGGCCTTTAAAGTTAGCCAAACAGCATTTGACATGATGGTGTCCGTGGTTAGAACAGGTTTCAAAAGTACTATGGAGAGACGCAGCGCGGAGGGTCGACTAATTTTCAAATTCCAAACCCTTCGACCACGCGGCATGAACATTGACTTCAGTTTTATTTAGACTTCATCCGCGCGCGCTACAATGTTGCGACATGGCGACATTTGGAACATTTAAATAGCTGTCGCGCGTTTTCAGTTAACCGCTATTCACTGAGGAAGGGACAGAAGACCCGAAACGTCTGAACCTTCATTTCATAAGATTGGCGCTACAAAGTTTATATCTATTATAATTTTGTTAACATTTGTTGACGATTCGTAACTATCAAAAAAAAAAAAAATTCAAGAAGTTTCAGTTTTTCATCAAAAAATCATAGATGAACCATTTTGGTGTTTGTCAATTATCATTGAATGACGTCATCGTTTACAAACAAATACGAGAAATTTGTTACAAACTAGCTGAAGCAAAGGGATAAGTCACTAGAATAAAACTGTAGGAAAACATTTCTCTGTTAAAAAGGTTGCCTTCAAATAACTTTTGGATGGATCTAGATTCGAATAATTTTTATTCATTTATATTTTTATTCTGCCCTGGGGCATTTGAACTGCTCCTTTTTTCTTGGGGCATTTGCCATTTTTCTTTTTTACTGAATGCTAATACCCGGGGGGGGGGGGGTGGGGGGCGGTGAGCAGTCCCGCCGGTGGGGGCTGGAATCGAAAAGCGAAGGAAGAGCTAGCCCCAACAGGTAAAGAAGTAGAGAAAGAAGCCGAAAAAAGTAACAAAGAGAGAGTAGAAGAACAGATGGAAGAGCTAGCCCCAACAGGTAAAGAAAGTGTAAAAGAAACCGAAAAAAGTAACGAGGAGAGAGAAGAAGAAAAGATGAATGCCATCAAGTAGTTGTTTGGTCCAGAAATCAATGCAGAAAGTATAAATATCGCCTCTGTAAGGGACAAAATACGTTCGGATCCAATTCTATGCAACGAAGATGCGAAGAAGGTGTACGACAAAGTACGGGCTCAGTGGCGGTATAAAGCGAAGGTGAACAACACGACATCAATCCTGCCATCGGAAAAGGAAACAGTTACTGACCGTGTCGACAGAATGTTTAATGAATCTAACTGTTTCGAAGAACGTGAACATAGTGATCATTCCTCTGACATTGTTTCGCCTACAGAAACTACTGGAATATCAAAGCCAGGCGTATTTAGTCCAACCCATGTTCAAACTTTACTTCGTTTGTTCCCAGATATGATTAATGGGGCCCCGATCTCAAAGCCTGTAATAACAAAAAGATTGCAAAACGACAGCCAAGGTAAAGAAATGGTAACCGACTTTACTGTTGCCCAGGTGGTGAATCGACTGAAGTATGAACGAAAACAGAGGAGAGAAAAACTGCAACAGAAAGCAAATAAGCGCTAGTTGACTCTTAATTGAAATTAGAGATGTACTGACTCTCCCTTAGCGGTGTTAAAGGCAGTGAATATAAAACAAAAAAAAAAAAGAAAACGACAGCAAGGTAAAAAAATGGTAACCGACTTTACTGTTGCCCAGGGCCGAGTTGTTCGAAAGACGATTAGCGCTAATCCAGGGTTAATTACCATGACAACTCATATAATATGTTGACAGTTAATCCTGGATTAGCACTAATCAGGCTTTGATCAACTCGGCCCAGGTGGTGAATCCACTGAAGTATGAACGAAAACATAAGAGAGAAAAACTGGAACAGAAAGCAAATAAGGGCTAGTTGACTCTTAATTAAAATTAAAGATGTACTGACTCTCCCTTAGCGGTGTTAAAGGCAGTGAATATAAAACAAAAAAAAAAAAAGAAAACGACAGCAAAGGTAAAAAAAAAATGGTAACCGACTTTACTGTTGCCCAGGTGGTGAATCGACTGAAGTATAAACGAAAACAGAAGAGAGAAAAACTGCAACAGAAAGCAAATAAGCGCTAGTTGACTCTTAATTGAAATTAGAGATGTAGTGACTCTCCCTTAGCGGTGTTAAAGGCAGGGAATATAATACCCTCTTTTTTTTTATTTTCCTGTGAAATTGAGATTGGCTGCGTTAAACGTTACCAACATGCCCAGTTCTAAGGTATACTCTAAGTTCTAAGATATTTACCATCCGAATAATTATAGTTACGAGCATCTCTCGGTGTTTAATGTTTTCTGATGACCCAGTGTATGGTCCAACCGAGCCGAAAACTCCACTAATTATGTTGGTATTTATTTACTAAATTCAACAGATACATGTAAATGAGAACTTCTTAACAGCATTTTTCTGGCCTAATAATGAACCGTCTTGGCTCAGCTTAGGCTCTAGACGTTCTTACTTAAAAAGGAGTTTTGGACATTAACAGCTTTCACACTCAACTACAAAAGCATTTGCTTTCGCTACTGTTTCTATTTTCAACTTCAATTTTCGTTATTGTTGCTGTTTAAAGGCCTGACTAAACTAGGAAATACTGTTGCGGTCGTAAACGTTTTACAGCTTTGGTGTGGATGCATATGTTACGGAGTCAAATCGTGCTTCCTGGACCACTAATTAAAACTTTAGAAGAAGAAATATTTCCTGTTTTTGTCAAGTTCTTATTGCCGGATATTCTGACATACAACTTGTTTACATTAAGAAAATATTTCCCGAAATTTCCGCGAAAACAAAAGCGAAAACCAAAAGCAAGTTAGTTATTTCATTCAGAAGAATTGAGTTCTAGGTTAGTAGTGCTGTTCATGTCGTAAAGGTTTACTAAACCGGGAAAAACTGTTGCGGGCGCAAATGTTTCCCAGTTTTGCCGCGCAAGAGGCAAATGTTGCGGACTCAAGTCGAAAGCATTCTTGCTTTCTGGAAGCTCATTGTGCTTCCGAAACAATATACTTATTTTCTTCTATGCTACTAGGAAAACTTTAACGTAAAACCTTTTTCCGCAACAACGCTTCCTGGTTTAGCCAGGCTCTCATTGATATTATGATGAACAACTTGTTAACGTTATGTTTATATAGTTACAAACAGTTTTCACACAAAACATTGAAAGCAAATAAGTTATATCATTTTTCAGAATTATTGAGATTTTGGTAACTGTTCATGCAGTTCACAAGTGTCATCTTAAATTTTAATTAAATTTTATTAACCGTTGTTGCTGTTTAAAGAATTCTCATTGTGTTGTAGTTCTCTGTACTTCAATATCTCGGTAATCAACGCACTACACAAGAATACATCTACGGTGAGCCCGAAATTTCAAAAAGAAGTTATTTTGAAAATTAAGCGATTTAGTCTATTTATAATTTTATAGCAGAGATTTTTAAAAGTGGAATTTTGTAAATTAGGTCGTCCTCAGAGAATGTACTATTACCAGTCAATTCCTTTATATTCACTAAACGGACTGCGTTGCAGACATATGTAACTAACAAAACCAACCGGAATAGCTCGGAATGGCGCAATGCAAATTATCGGATCCCAAAACGCACCGTACAAGTGTACAAATATTTTTACAATCGCGCGTTCATTCGTCAAGAGCTATGGTCGCTAGCACGACCATGAACATGACGCATTCGGTTACTGTGCTGCCCCCCCCCCCCCCCCACCCAACCCTTCCCTTTATATTAGCAAAGAAGAGACAGTGAAGTTTTGTAACCTCGGAAATGGATAAAGAGCTATAAAATATGTTGTTTTCGATGTACCGTAAATATCTTCACAGACCAGCTGTTTATTGTTAAATATCATTTAAACCGAATCTAAAAAAATGGAGAGTTGCAAGTCATAGCAATAATTTGATTACTTTTAGTGCCCATCTTACCACCAGAGATAGAAATGACATCATGAAACGTCCAAAACTTGGTAGTGAAAGCACTTGCCTGTGGCTTGTGGTTCCACTGGCTTTCAGCAGTTTCTGACGTTTCTATGTTATATATAAGTGTCTACCTTGAAAGAAATAGCTTTGATTTGCAAAAACATAGCTGGGCTTTATAAATCAACAATTAAATGGAAGTAAAATCGTTTTAACAGTTTTACATGAAAGTGACCAAAGCGTCACAATGCTACGAAAGTGCCACTCAAGGTTACGAAAGTGCCACATGAAGTGACGAAAGTGCCACATAAAGTGACGAAAGTGCCATGTGGCATGTGACATAAGTGCCACTACTCCTGAAAGTGCCACATGACGTTGCAAAAGTGCCACCGAATGTTGCAAAAGTGCCACATTGAAGTGACAAAAGTGCCAATTCGTCTAGCTCTCTCTCTCTCTCTCTCTCTCTCTCTCTCTCTCTCTCTCTCTCTCTCTCTCTCTCTCTCTCTCTCTCTCTCTCTCTCTCTCTCTCTCTCTCTCTCTCTCTCTCTTAACCGTTAAAATTTAAACTCTTAATTTAATTAATGAGAAACGGTTACGTGATATGCGCTGACAAGTTAAAATTTAATAACAGACGGTGAAATGCGAGACCATTCAAAAAATTACAGACACAATTTGATCGGTCCGTTGTAGCTGCTAAAAATCCCGGCAGAAACTGATTTCAATTATTCAACACCGGTTATTCAACAGCACAAAAGTAACGGCAGATTTGGAATGAAACACTACATCACGTAAGTCCATTTGTAACTTTATTCTATGATCATTCTTGATAAACGCGTGGGTTCCCTATGTCTCATCTCGGATTACTAACCACAAAAGAGCCACTGTATTAAACTCGCCAAAACCTTATTGAATCAAAATACAATTTTTCTATACTCGACAAATCTTACACAATACAGAATACTAAACGCGTTTTCAAAATATTACTCTCTAAAGTAACAACTCTAGAAATCGAATTAACACCTCTTGAATAAAGACAGACCGCCTAAAAACTGAAAAGATGTAACTATTTTAAATCAATAAACACACACGGAACGACCAGTCATCTCTTTAAATACCAATTCATCTTCATTTAAACACAAATACCCGATTTATTATTTATCAAATCACCATAGAATATCGTTACAATTTCCAAGTGCTAAATAAATCTTACAGAACTACCGGTTTTTCTTTATGCAAACAATATTAACCCTATTCGGCCTGGGCTTTTTTTGAGTTTCTGAGCCTGGGGGGGGGGGGGGGGAATGTGCCCCCCCTTCGTAACTTCAAGAACATTAAGGCTATGGCAATGAAACCTAGAGGGTACATAGTACGTCCAAAACTGTCTCCTTTGCGGTCCGCATAATGGAAAGATGACGTCATATGACGTAGTTATTAGGTAATTAGTTATGCGGCCGCCATCTTGGATCCGCCATCTTGGATTTCTGAATTTTTTCAAAACCTCTTAAAAACCGTCCAAATTCACCCAAAATTAATCAAAACCAATAAATAAACGCTAAATGACGTAAAAATATAAAAGTTACACCAATAAACATTGTTTTTCTTCATTCAAAGGTACAAATATGCAATTTTCAAAAAACATGGCTGTCAAAATCTTGTTGCCATGGAAACATCAATTCACGTGATCAAAACATTGTCATACGAAATTGTTGCCAGATAAATTTTAGGAAAAGTCACAAAGTTTGATGGCGTTTGCATACATATTAAGGAAGTTATGAATGTTGAAAGTTAGCGCGGGCACTTTGTGCCCCCCCCCCCCCCCCCCCCCAGGCCGAATAGGGTTAAAAAGCGCACGCTTTTCATCACCCTTTAACACGCAAATGTTCTCTTAAATAAAAAACACCGACAGCGACGTTTTAAAACAATAAACTTTATATCGTTTGCTAACTTGTAGTAGAAAATCGCTCTATAGCAACACACGCAACTTCAACAAAAATATCGAAAGACACGCAATTTTAAAGAAAAAACTACATTAAAATCATGCTCTTCCCTTCCAAAGTTCAAACATGCTATCGTTACACTGCTCTTAATAACGTCACTCAACCAACCCCGCCACGGTCTGACTAGAAGCCTATCTGCACGCTATTTTCTTCTTTTTTTCTTTTAAATCAATAAGAGAGGGACATTGGAGATTTGCGGTGTTACGGTGTTGCTTATTTCTTATACGGTGTTGCGGTGAATAAAATCCCAGCTTGCGGTGTTGCGGTGATCTCAAACCCTACTGTGTGCGATGTTTCCGCTTTAAAGCTCTCTCCTCCGCAGAGGCTCCTATCAGTAAAGAACAGTAAAAGAGAAAATGGGAGCGCGGGGAACGATGGGAAGAGCGAAAGAGCGGGAGCCTCTGCCAGATAATGTTTTCAAAATAGCGCCCGATTTCCGAGGGAGGCTGGGGCTAGTCATGCACCTTTATAAATATAAACAAGATGGCGGAACATGAAGTTCGACAAGAGCAGGAAGTTTTCTCTCTTTCCGCGCGACCGTTTCAAAAGGCGAAAGAAAGTGGTAAAACAATATGCTTGAAATGTTTTGAAGATGACGGCCTGGTCAATTTTTTTGCCGAGGGAGCTGGAATTAGTTAACATTTTCGTACGATGCATCGTAACACCGATGTCGACTTGGCGAAATGCAAGACACTTTTCCTGAATCGCCACGGTGAGGAAACGGCAACGGCGAGAGTCCTGGAGCAATTAAGCAGACTCAGACTGGAAACGGTTAGTATGCTCCTTATTATTATTTTGTTATTATAAAGAACGGTATCGAAAAACTGCGACTATACAATTTCCATTGACTGAAAACTGTAATTAAATAATTCACTCCAATCATTTTCTGATGAGCTCGTTTTATTAAGAGAATTTGACCTCGTAATGTGAAAAATAATTCCACACGCTTTCCAAGACTTATCCCTGTTTTATTCTATATTATAATTCTGCATTTCAAATATGTTATTAGGTTTATAAAATAGTATCTTGGGTTTACTTATTCAAACAGGAAAGAAGCTGTTTTCGGTGTAGAATTTTATAATTCTTTCTAGATCTTTTAAACAAGAGCAATAGGAACCAGATCACTTTTTAGTCAACTGAACAACCTGGCAAAAACAGTCAATACTAGCACTCCCCATGTGACTTCTCTCCTGAATTCTGTGAAGTGACCAAGAAACTACATGATTGACATTATGGAGTATGTTATCATTAATTTCCTCTATCAGAATATTTTATTTACTATTGGCAGTAAAATGTTTTTGTTGTATCCTACTTGTTTATTCCTTGTTTTGAGGGTCTCACATCTGCAACCTGTCAGACCTAATGGTATTAACAACTTGGCCATACCAAAAGAAATACTGTAACTGAAGAGAATCTGTATGTTGATATTACAGCAAAGAACTGTCCAGAGATATGAAAGCCACAAAACATTTGTAGTTAGATCAAAGTAACAAAAATATAGTGAAGATATTAAACAAAAGACAGTTGACTTAATCCTTGATGCAAGATGTGGTCACATAGTGGATAGAAATATCAACATTGAAATTCTCCTTACTGGACTTATCATTCCCCTTATGACTTCCTCACGTATTATTATTATTATTACTCCAATAGCACTGCTCGTGCACATGGTGGAACAACATACAAATTCTCTAGCTGGAAGCCTTTAACTTACTCTACCAAACTATTCATGTTGAACAGTGATGACCCCATGAAACAACGAGAAACTTGGACATCACTACAGCTTTACATGTTTACAAAATAGCACCAGTCACTTTACATTAAAGGGAACCTTGGCTGAAAAACAGTTTTAGATTCGAAGTTTGTGTAATGGTTATAATTAACTCAACTGGGGTTTTAAGTCGGTATCTCTGTAACTGGTTACTGAATGAGAAGTGTTCTTTTTTCAGTTTAAATTTCCTGAAGGCTGCGTTGTTTTCTTTATGTTAATTTATGATGTCAATGCATAATTTGTCGAAGATGTCAATATGGAGTTTACAAAAGAAGATTTCATGGTAGAACCGTACAATATTCAGTCAAAAATGCATTAAAAGCATATAATTTATGCATGATGTTGACTAAACCATCGTATTAAAAGCTCACGACAATGCAATGACATCATAAAACAAACATGGCTGTGCACAGGAAATTTGAAAGCAAAAAATGCAGTAACAAAATGCCCAGTATTCATGAGTTAAAGGTTTGTAATCACCTTCAAAACCCGTAAACCAGTTTAACAATGACATGTACTAATGATCTAGAAGAAATGTTTTCTAGCCAAGATTCCCTTTAACCCCTAAGAGTGACAGAAATGAAATTTCTCTTTACGTTATTCCTTGTAAACAATCAAGTGATGTGAATAAAGAACGAGAATCACAACAATCAAGTGATGAGAATAAAGAAAGTGATCATTTAGACAAATTCTCCTTACTAGTTCCATAAGAAATGTATGAAGAACAGTGAGGAGAATATGCATTTTAATTCCAGGGCTTTAAGGGTTAACTTTTAGCTCACTTTGCAATGTAGCAGTACTTGCATTAGAGAGTTAATACTGGTGTTTACAACAAATTTTATTGTTTTGTTGCTCGGTATGAAGTGCTAATTTATCTCATAAGGATTAACAATTAACAATTATTGGATGAGGTTGAGCATGATAGCGATCATTATCAAGGCCAAAGTTTGTGTTATCTGCCGAAGCCGAAGGCTGAGGCGGATAACACAAACTGAGGCCTTGATAATGATCGCTATCATGCGAAAACCGAATCCAATAATTGTTTTATTATGCATATTCCTGAGCTGCACTTGTAAAGACAAGAGCGCGCACTTCTGCATGCATAAAACTATTGTCTGTAGGTATGACGTCACTTCTGCACGCATAAAACTATTGTCTGTAGGTATGACGTAACAGAAACAGCAAGCAAGAATTAGCTCCGTGCTTATAGCCAATCAAAATCGAGCTAGTGACACCAATGTATAATAATAGAATTTCATGTAAAAAACCAATGCGATATTTAATGTGTCTGCAGCCATTGTTAGTTGTGTAATGTGGACAGAACTAAAGTAAAAAGGCATGAAAGCTTTGTAGAAGTACCTAAAAATATTCATTAACAAAAGTGATAATAACGACAAAAGATGTTTCTATTTATGCCTCTTATTTAAAAATTCTCCTTACTAGTAAAACAAACTGGGGAAAAATGTTGAATTGTTCCTTAAATTTGCTTGACCTTTAACCGCAATGCAATTGTGAGAAACTGCATGCTGATCACTATTGGGACTAATGGATTAACAACTTTAGACAATGAAAGGTATTTTTTCATAAAACAATTTCTTATGGATGGTCGGCTAGTTGTCAGACCCAAGAAATATTATTACACACAATGGGCCTTTAATCACACCGCAGCCACATTAGCTATGACCCATAGATTAACCATGCAAAGCCTCGCTTTAAACAGTTTCATAAAAGGGTCATACAAGTTCCCTCTCACACCCAGACTGGGAAATACAGCCAGCAAGTTCCCTCTCATATCCAGACAGGATAAAAGTGTAGCAATTACAAATTCCCTCTCACATCTAAACCAGAGACTAATAATTTCCTCTTAAGAGTAAACTCAGTCATGAAAACAATCATAATTATAAATAACCATTTAATGAGCAAATTTCTAGGATACAGTGTAGCAGTATATTTATTGTATATATTTAGGAAAACTAAGCCACTCACCCCTACATAATATTTATTGCAAAATTTTGAATAAAACAAGCTCTGAATTTAACATACAGTACCATTTAGTCCATGCAGAAACAAATATAGCTGAAATGATTGTTTGAACTCAAATTTATATTTTCAAACAACTGTGTGAAATATTTTAACTGACTGATGATCATCAGGCTTTGTCTTGGGAATTTGTCACCTTGAAAAAAACCAATAGCAAAACACAGAACTTCTAAATAAAAGACAAAAAGGCAAGTATCTGCAGTGGATAACTGGTTCGTTCGAAGACTTTGTCTTCGGCATCAACGAATGCTTTCCTGCAGACCCACTAGCTCTATCCTTAACCGGGGTGCTACTAAGAGGCTGGCAACCATCATCATCTTCGATGTTATCGTTTGTGAGAGGGAAAAACACAGCGTATGTTAGAAGAGAACTAAATCCAAAATGGCGGACAATCACGAAAAAGCACGAATGGTCAAAACTCCGTTAATAAGGGCCGAAACTTCATCAAATTGCATCTACTAACCTTCTACACTCAGATCTTTAAAAGAACATTCGAAATCGTCAAAATCGTCGACTGGTTTAGCCATAACCACAGAACCGCAAATCCCACCAGAAAACCGCACATTATCTGGCAGAGGTCTCCCTTCTTTCTTCTCCCTTCCCAGAGTTCCCCGCGCGCTTTACTTTTTACCTCTACCCAGCGTCCGCGCGTTTTTTTGCCAAGCGTGGAGCGTGACTGGGAGGCCTCTGCGGAGGAGAGAGGCTTTAAAGTCTGCGGTGTTCGGTGCAACAAAATTATCTGCGGTGTCGCCGTTTCCTGTTTAACCCTAAATTTAGCGTCTATATGTTATTTATTCCGTACTTATTTTTGAAAAGTACGTACCATTATGTTAAATTTGTAACAAAAAGCAGTCCAATACTGTCTAGTTAATCTTCAATACTCTGCTGGTCGCCAATCCTAAGCCTTTTTCATGGTAACTTGACAAAAAGATATATTGCGGTGACGGTGTTTCGTCGACTTTTCTTGCGGTGATGCGGTGTTCCGTAATTTTCTTTTGCGGTGTTGCGGCGATTCAGAGACCCCAATGTCCCCCTCCAATAACATGACCACAAAATTAAATCAAATAAATTGCCACTTTTACACTCCATGTAATTTACCACTCAAAGAAAACAAACTGCTCGTAGTCTAAACGAACATCTCTGTAACAGGCCATTCTGTTCTAAAAATCAGATCTTTCTTACTTCACCCACTACACTTCCCCCCCCTTCCCTGCACAGTAGCCAGCAGACACACTTGGACTACAATGGCTCGTGGAAGGCACGACGCACACGACACCTGTTTTCTAATTCTTAGGTATCCAACTAACCAATATTATAGTCTTTAAAGACAATTGAAGACTTACCATTGCGACAAAAATCATCTACCGATCTAACAACTAACAATTTTATTCACACCAGACGACGAACAGTGAAAAGCCAAATTCACCGCATATTGTCAGCCATCATATCACTACAGCACCTGTGTTTTTAAACGCAAATCACTGTCAAATCTTATCATTAAAACCACTCTCCTCAGATCCCCTTCCGCTTTGCGGTGGCCACCCGCTTAGCGCTCGTCTGAAACGCATAAAAAATAAAGCCTGTTCTGCAGGCTAGCCATTCGACTCTACAACAACCGCACAGTATATCCTACTGCAACTACCAATTTGCCTTACCGCAGTTACGAAGTAATTATAGTTAGATATAAACAGTGTGCCGCGATCACGAATTGTTTTCGGTAATCGCGGAATGTTGTACACTGTTCTATCTGTGCTCTTCGCTACGAATTTCTACGCGCACCAGCGACCTCACAGCTAGAGGTCTACGTCAATATATATATATATATATATATATATATATATATATATATATATATATATATATAACAATGTATGATTACTCACAGTTGTTTCATATAGACTTTAATACAGTTCTGTTTCGTGGACCGATGTTGCGTCGGTCTACTCATCAGTTAAATTCCAACTCCAATGTAGCTTTGCTGGTTTATTCGCTCAACGTTTCGACCATAACGGTCTTCATCAGGAGCATCTGAGGTATATCAGATGATGATGATGCTCCTGATGAAGACCGTTATGGTTGAAACGTTGAGCGAATAAACCAGCAAAGCTACATTGGAGTTGGACTCTTGACCCTCACATTTTCGGTTTTATTTACGATTATTTCAAGTGTCCACGATCGCTTTAGTGATCCTCCAGCAAGCATTTTACGTTGGTTAAGGATTTGCATTGTTTTGCGAGACCAAGTTCTACGGTTATATATATATATATATATATATATATATATATATATATATATATATATATATATATATATATATATATATATATATATTTATAGCAACAAAAGGGATTTCAAGCGATACAATTTTACATGAAATTGTTGAAAAATCGAAACACGTTCTTACAATGTCTTATGTAGTAAACAGTCCTATCACAAGTGGCCCTTACGAACCACATGACACCGCGAATCCTGTCAGTTCTGAAATAGCCAGCAGTGACCTGTTTGAACCAAGATTATTAAATTATATAATGAGATACCATGAAACTTCACCTTCAAAACCATTGATTTCATTCATTAAACTTACAAAAACTGTTTATTAAAACTTTGATAGCAAATCTTAGAACAATATCTATAGTTCTTCGATTTCCCGCGCGACTATTTTTCGCAATAAGCCGTGCAAGAACTCATTTGCATTAGGTTCGGCACATGTGAAGTTCGACGTTTGAACCGGGCCTTACACGATCTATAATAAAACTAAACAAAATCATAAAGAAATCGAATGTTATTTAGAAAAATAGAAATGATAAGATAAGCAAACAAAGGAACACCGTGATGCAGCCGTCTTTATTTTTAATACCTGAAAACAGCAATAACGGTCAACAACAGCGAGCAAAACCATGCGCGCATAAGTTACGAGGAAGAATTGTTGGATCCAAACAGGAAAAAATTCGCAGCCAACCGTTATTTCACTTGCCGTATTACAGAGACCAATGAACTGTGTAGAGATCGACGCGGATCGACAGCCTTCATAAACAGACCCTGAAATGTCCGTGGATGATTTTCCAGGCTCCATTTCACTTGCTATCTCATAAAAATTGGTCAATTCTCAACTTTTTCCGCCCATTGAAAAGCGTAAAGTTGCTTTTATGCGCTGCATATATGAAAGCGTCCTTCTCCGATCGGCAGCAAGCGACGCCAAAGTAGATACCAGTTCCCACCCGTGAATTTACCCTTGAAAAACACAAAAGAATCTTCGGGGGTGGGGGGGGGGGCTAATGGGATCTCCAAGCATGAGAAAAAATCTCGAGTTTTTCCGCTAGGAAATAGCACAGGACACCCAACACACGATAGAGGACATTCAACACGAAATTAGGATCGCGTTCGCAGACGAACGCAATTACCATGTACGTTTTTATATACGAAAGCTTTCAATTTCTCTAACTTTTCTCTCTGAAATACCGGACATGACAAAATCTAAAATTATCTGTCGACAGTGAACATAACAGCGTCAATGTCTTTCCTGCTATTAATAAACAGTCACACTAGGCCGAGCTATTTTACTTTTGTCTTAACAACATTTTAATTTTCAGGATCCAACCTTTATAGCAGACAGTTGCGCCGAAAACGCAAACTACCTACGGCGGTCTGCCAGCATGTCCCCCCACGAAATTTTCAAACTAGAACACTCAAAAACGCCATTTCCGTTTTTATAATTAAAAATACTTTACCTAGCACACTTTTCAAAAAGTTCATAATCGTGGCGGCAAATCGCCCTAGTCCCCCTCATCACAGGTAAGGGGCAAGAACTGCATGACAGTCTTTTGCTACCCAGTCCCATAGCAGTGACAGCGACTCACACTTCAAAACCCAGTACCAGTTCCTATTTATTTTTTTTAGCAAGACAAGTGACTGAGTACAATATCGCAAGTGTAGAAAACTGATCCTTTCTCATTACACGATCTTCACTGCCATTCCATCACCCACATGCTTTGTCAAAATTACTACCTATTCCATTGAAAACCAATTACTAGAACTGCGCCCATAGCAAACGTGACCGAAAAATGACCACGTGTTCACCATTTTCCCGCCATTTTCACGTCAGCGAGAAAACTCCCCAGTTCTCTCAAAATGACTACCTATGCCATTAAAACCAATTACTATAACTGCGCACATAGCAAACGTCAACGAAAAATGACCACGCGATCACCATTTTCCTGCCATTTTCACATCAAAATAAATAAAACAACAGACTGATACTTACCAAAAACACAAACAAAAAAAATCACCCTACCATTTCATTTGTCTTCATGGTTTGTTGTAAAACCAGAGAAACAAGACATCCTAGAACTGACATTCTAGTCCATTCATCAAGAGTGAGTCTATTAATCAAGATCACTAGAAAGCTAGCGAGAACACAAAAAAACCTCAATCACAGAATTCATATCAACATAATGACCACCCTTTACCCAAACACCAACTGACATTACCACACGACCCACACCATCACTCTCCGACACTTCTGCGTTTTCGTCTTGAAAAAGTGGAGCACTAATAAGAGGAGATCCCCCAATGCTATACAAAAAACTTGTTAGCAAAGGGGCACAACTTCTCCTCCTTTTGCCAAAAAAAAAAAAGAATAATAATAATTAAAAGTAAACAGAAATGGCTACTAAAATAAAACTACGCCCATTTCGTGAACATAAATTTCTATTGGCTGATTTGCATCATGTGATGTTTTCATGTACGTATTTTAAGAAGACTTATTCTAAAGGTGCGCTACAACAGCATCTTTACAAAATAAAAAAAAAAAAACAAGAACAATTGAAAAAAATTGGGTGCCTTTGATAGATAAATATAGTCAAGAAGACAACCCCACCTAATACCTTTGACAACAAACATTCTTTTTTTTAATAACCTTGCATTATAACGCATTAACGAGATGGCTTTAAGAGCCCTTTGATTACCCTAATGGCTTTACGACAAATGATTGAAAATTTGAAACACTGATAGGTAACGTGAGATATCGAAACGTAATAAGAACTTAATACCTTTGCGGTGACGAAACTGTGTTAAACACAGATATTTGTACTAAAGTAATCAAACATGCGGGATTCCTGACCGCAGTATTTTTGAAAACCTTTTTCTGATCCGGGAAACAATCGACCATGTAAACAGCTTTCGGCCGCTGTTATTAGCCTGGATCAGGAAAAGGCTTTCGACCGGGTTAATCACGGCTTTTTGCAACACGGTTTAGAGCGCTTTTATTTCGGCCAAAATTTCCGGCGTTGGGTAAACATTGTTTACACCAATATTACCTCGTGCGTAATAAACAATGGATGGCTCTCGTCGGCCTTTTCGCTCGAACGGGGAGTTAGACAAGGTTGTCCGTTGTTGCATTATAATTCAGTATTATTTTATTTTGTATTAAATTTTCCACCGCAGAAATATACACCCGCAGAAAAAATTACTTGTTTTAATGATGTATATCGGCTTAACAGGAACTTTTAAACAGTGAACAAACATATTGCTCTCATAACTCCGAGGCGACCGCCACAACAGTCATCTGCATTCCCGATTCAACCTCAAACACGTCCTCAAAAGAACCAGAGACTGTTATCATAATACTGATACGTTTTTACAACAACGTACAATAATTCACTCACTAGTTTTCTCGTTGTTTATGTTCGTATTGGCGCCAGAACAACAACCATAACTATGGAAACTATACAAACCTCCGGCCGGAAGTAAAATTGCAGTTTAATACCGATGCCTTGGATTTCATTTATACTTGACCAGAAATCCGCAAGCATTTTCTTCCAGCAGGGCCCGGTTGTTCAAAAGGTGGATAGCGCTACCCACCGGATAAATCACTATCCAGTGGATAAAGGTGTGCAAAACCAATTGCGTTATCTGCTGGATAGTGATTTATCAGGGTGGATAGCGCTATCCACCTTTTGACAACCGGGGCCAGAAATTTTAGCTGTCTCCGCGACCCGTAACAACTTCCTCCCGCAAAACAAATTCAGTCGGACGATCCGTAAAATTCCCTTGTGCACGGTAGCTAAATCAATAAAACTATGACGTCTTTCCCATACTATTGCATAATCAAACCGTAATAGCAATGATTCAGTATTTCAAAATAGAACACACGAAAGGTCATCCTATTTTGCTCTGCTATATCGCTCATATTAAAACACAAACTTTCCCGTCCCATTTAACTTTCTTAAAACGTCTCCATTCGTAAAAATAAACCGTAAAATTCTCAAACTGCGTTTCCCAAAAAAAACGCATTTGACCTATTTTTACCCTTCTAAAGCAGCTTTAATGGCTTTACGACAAATGATTGAAGCTGATAGGTCACGTGAGATATCGAAACTTAATAAGAACTGTAATACCTTTCTGGTGACGTAACGTAAGACATGACAAGTTCATGACATTTCAATACCCTAGGGAAATTAACAATAGGACCGGGGGTGTTCCTCAAAAATTTTAGTGACGGTATGTGACGCCCTTCTTGAAACCCTAACCGCTTTAACCAACCATATCCTCAATGCCCTAATGTAGTTTCTATAAAGAAGAAAGAAGAACCCCCCCGGACAAAAGTCCACAAAATTTTGTTAACAACTTTTGCCCCTTTTTTCGTCGACTGATTCCGAAATCTCGTTTAATGCGCATGCGCATTAACGAGATAAAAAGCGACAAAAGTTGTTAACAAAATTTTGTGGACTTTTGTCCTGGGGGTTTCTTCTTCCTTCTTTATAGAAGCTATATTAGGGCATTGAGGATATGGTTGGTTAAACCGGTTAGGATTTCAAGAAGAGCGTCACATACTGCCACTAAAAGTTTTGGGGAGCACCCCCGGACCTATTGTTAATTTCCCTAGGGTATTGGGATGTCAGAACCTGTCATGAACTTGTCATATCTCACATTACGTTACCGCAAAGGTATTAGTCCTTCTTAAGTTTCGATATCTCACGTTACCTATCAGTTTCAATCATTTGTCGTAAAGCCATTGAAGCTGAAATAGGTCAAATGCGTTTTCTTGGGAAACGCAGTTTGAGAATTTCACGGTGTATTTTACCAATGGAGACGTTTTAAGAAAGTTAAATAGGACAGGAAAGTTTGTGTTTTAATATGAGCGGTATGGCAGAGCAAAATAGCATGAACTTTGCGTTTTTTTCTGTTCATTGCTATAACGGTTTGATTGTGCAATAGTATGGGAAAGACGTCATAGTTTTGTTGATTTAGCTACCGTGCACAAGGAAATTTTGCGGATGTTTACCCAGCGCCGTAAATGGTGGCCGAAATTAAAGCGCTCTACTGAAACCGCGTTGCAAAAAGCCGTGATTAACCCGGTCAAAAGCCTTTTCCTGATCCAGACAATAACAGCGGCCGAAAGCTGTTTATGATTTAGATAGTCGATTGTATCCCGGTGTTAGGAGGAAATTGGCAATATCAGCTGGCAATATGTACGAGAATTTAAAGAGTTTTGTGCGATTAGAAACGTTGAGTGGAAAAAACGTATTTAAGGCCTACTCTGGGACCTTAAGTCGCCGTAACTTTAGGCGACTTTAAGCGATTTAAGGCGATTTAAGGCGACTTAAGGAAAAATTAGTTTAAAATATTGGCGACTTAAGGCGACTTAAGGCGACTTTAGGCGACTTAAGGCGATTTAAGGCGACTTAAGGCAACTTAAGGTGACTGAAGGCAACTTCAGGCAACATAAAAGTGTTTCTAAAAAGTGATGAAAAAAAAAGTTATTGACAGTCTCTTCATCACTATACCTAAATACCAAGCCACTGGTCTCTGGAGAGAAATATGAGAC
Organism: Cladopsammia gracilis; assembly: GCA_022457155.1. Lineage (NCBI taxonomy): Eukaryota > Metazoa > Cnidaria > Anthozoa > Scleractinia > Dendrophylliidae > Cladopsammia > Cladopsammia gracilis. Next base: position 701,705 of record JAJGOT010000241.1, on the reverse strand, counting down.
AGGTTTCAAGCCAGGTCCGATTGAGTCAGGTCTTAAGTCAGTTTGCGACCAAGGACTCCAGTTCAGGTTAGCCATAGAGTTAGGGTTAGGGCTACAGCTTGAGTCCTGACATGAATCCTGGCATTCATGATAGTTTGTCTCATATTTCAATAAACAAAATTATCACAATTAGTTCACTTGGTCTCAGATAGACTTAAGTGACCGTAAATCTCCAGTTTCCAGATTTTAAAGCCCCTTTTAACTCTACTGAGATTCAAATTATTACAATAACAACAACATTATATAAATAATATGAATGCTAAATTGTATTATGAACATTAATTAGCCAAACAAGAGGCAGGAACAATATTACTTATCTAGAATGAGAAAAAATTCAGTTAGCTGCTTAAATGTTTTTAAGATATTGCAATAAAAACAATAATCATACAAAAATATAAAGATCACATACACTGCCAAACAAAATCTTGGGAAAAAAATCCAACTTTTTCACTTAAAAATGGATACCTGATCTGAATCAAACTAACATTCATTTTCCTTGACTTATTTATACAACAATGAACAAAGGCATCGAATTAGTTAATTAAAAATCATTTCTCGATTTCACATATTACATAAATTTGGTTAATTTATCTGCCACTGTTGTTGCAGTTGCACAGTCAATTTTGGCTTGAAAGCTTGACAAACGACATCCAAAACTGTTTGGTCAGGCACCCAGCCAATTTGTTGTTCTCCTGCCTTAGTCCAATAGAATATTCCAATATCATATTTGGTACCGTAAGCGAGGGTCCTTCTCAATAGCGCATCTTTACCATTTTCTCCAACTATTTGTCCGGCTGCTGAAAACTTGGATGTTCCACTGACAGGGAACCGAACCCTCGTAGGAGACTTTCTAGCAGGGTTGATTAGTTCTGCTTCCAGGCCCGAAATGCTCTCATACTTTTCCACCTGGCAACATTTTAATTTAACCTGTAAAACAAAACTAAATAGTGTTACTGATGAGGCTGTTGACAGATTTACCGGTGTAGAAGTTAATTATTAGTTCAAAAATTTCCAGAAAATAATGGATCACAAAATGACAGAGTTGACAATATTTACATTGGCGTCCGCCATTTTGATTCTCCCAGAATTCCTTTCCAATCGTAGTAGATGGTTTCCATGCTTCGCGCGTTTCTTTTCCTCCCGCGCGCGACGCTCCCGCGCTCGCTTAACCAATAAATTTCAGACATTTACATCTACCTTACCTTGAATTGAGTTGTCGGAATTAGTTTTCTTTTCGCCATACTAGCAAGAAGCCAGTCAATGGCTACAAGAACGATTTCAAAAATTCCAGGCCAGCTTGATTGACAATCTACGCCACGAAGGTATTAAAAGCACGTGAGTGGTAGCCTAGAGGGACGTAAATACTAAAAGAAGGAATGACCTACAACCACCTACAACCATCTACAACCACCTACAACCATCTACAACCACCTACAACCACCTACAAGGAATGACCCAAAACCATCTACAACCACCTAAAACCACCTACAACCACCTACAACCATCTTCAGAAATATAAAAAATCCACGCAGAGTACTGTTTTTATCATTTTAGTGTCAGGTAGCCTGCGACGCTCACCGGAAATGTTGCTTTCTCTTTCCACGGGTCTTTCGTTTCATGGAAACAAACTTAATACTTGGCAAGAGCGTCTAGAAAAGGGATTCAGGCATTTTAGTGACAATACTTGACAACACAATCACGCAAAGATTCGTCACCTTCTATTTCGGACTCTCATCTGTCATCAGGTTATATTCAAAACGATGTCAGCTACGCGTATTACATTTTTGGTGGCCGCTTACAGCCATGCTCCGTCACGCATGACCAGTAATTTTGAGAATGAAATGAACATTTGAAAATTTCTTTGTAACGTCCGAGATTTGAATGAAACCTTGCAGATCTCTGTGGAAAACACTTTGAAAGTCACGAATTAACGGAAAATAACTTCGCTGCACGCATAAAAAAACCTAATATTGTTCGGATATGTAACATTTCAAACAAAACGATATTTTGTTGCCCTTTATTTCCAAAAATGCAGTAAAGTTCTCAAGGGAATTCCGAATCTCGGAATGAATTTTCAAAACCGACGCGTAATCTTGAAAACTCCATTCAATTTTTAAAAATACTGGTCAAGCGTGACGGAGCATAGCTGTAATATGCAGGTGGTCCTGGTGGTCCTCATGCAGGACCGCCAAAAGGTGGCCGCAGTCACTTAATAGGGGTTTTATTTTATACTGACAATAAATTCAGGACTTTGATAACTGGCTGCTTAACAGGGGATGGCCGCTTAATAGGTGGCCGCTAAGAAATTAATACCAGTATCTCAGCGAATATTGCAGTAAGAATTCCATTGCCTTGCCTGTGCATGATTATGAAAGTGCGAAAAAGAACCAAGTACGATAACTAAACTGGACCGACTTAATCCCTTTCCATGAAATGGGACACCCGTGGAAAGAGTCACGCAACATTTCCGGTGAGCACGCAGGCTACCTGAAATCGATCATATTGACACTGAAATGATAAAAACAGTATTCTGCGCGGATTTTTTATATTTCTGAAGATGGTTTTAGGTCATTCCTTGTAGGTGGTTGTAGATGGTTTTAGGTGGTTGTAGATGGTTTTAGGTGGTTGTAGATGGTTTTAGGTCATTCCTTGTAGGTGGTTGTAGGTGGGTGTAGATGGCTGTAGGTGGTTGTAGATGGTTGTAGGTGGTTGTAGGTGGTTGTAGGTGGTTGTAGGTCATTCCTTCTTTTAGTATTTACGCCTAGCGGGAGCCACGAAGCCTAGTCAGGCTGTACTGTAAAGTGGGAATGTGTTTCAATTTCAACAACAGCAACACTTCAGTTTTGGCTTTGTTTGCCGAATCAATTGAGTGCTAATTTTCTGCACATTTTCTGAACATGAGTGCGCGCCCGCCCGCGCGCGTGGGCATCCATGTTCCAAAAAGAAGTCACGTGGTCAAAACATGTGGCGGCCATGTTTGCTCGAGTGAGGCAAATTGTCCTGCTGGAAGCAGCTGCAAATCCTTTGCACATTCCTGCTTAATGGTTGATAACAAGAAATCCTTTTGACCTTTGTGACAGAGAGCCGTCATAGTAACATATTCAACGCAAATTTTGCAATCTTGAGCGTATAGGTTGATTTAAATTCTTTGATTCATCAAACTGTCAAGAAGATGACATAATTATACAAGTTGTAAAGAAGTTTCAAGTTTTCAAACGTTCAGTTACGATTGGTTGTAAATAGAATAATGTTGGATGGCTAGAACGCAGCTTAGAGGTTGTATGCGGGAGAAATGGCCCATTTTTAGTTACTCTTTCACGTTGGGTAAGTAAGCTTAAAAGTTAAGTACATTTGTATACAGTTACATTGCCTTTGGTTAAGCTTATGATCTTTTCAAGCTTACTTGCTCAATGTAAAAGTGATAAGCAATAATTGGGCTTAACCCCAAAATACTTTTCAAATTATTGTGATCTTAGTGATCCAAAACAGCTCTCACTGTTGTTATAATACCCTGAAGGTGAAGGAATGCCTGCACCATTACAGTATATCAGTATTGACTGCTGATCAGCAGTGTTTCTTTTTTATGCTGTTGCTCATATTAAATGTTGATTATAATATAAGTCACAACTTCATCCTTTCAGCAACACTTTGTCCATGAAATATAAACCTATAGAAATAGCTGTCAATGTTTTGAAGATGAATGAGTGTACCCTCCTTGGGGATGGATCATTTTATTTTTAGGGGTGGGGGTTGGGCATTTTGTTTTAGCAAGCATGAATTTTTTTACCATCTTGAGGCTGTGCAAGATTTTTTTTGTGATTTTTCCATACTTTTCTATACTTTATCTGTGCGTGAATTTTTTCTTGGTATTTGCTCTCCCCCCCCCCCCCCCCCTCCACTCAAAAATAAAATGGTCCATCCTTTATAGGGTTCAGCAAATATAATTGGAGCAACTAGGGCATGGTGCATGACTATTGAAGCATGGTGTACTGCATGGGGCCATACCCTTGCAGTATATAATCATATATGGGAAATAAAAAAGAGATTTGGGGCAATAAAATTATTATATATTCAAGAAATAGTAAAAGTGAAACCTTTTAGGGCAATTTTAAGGTGTGCAGGCCTTTTTTAAGCCTAACGACTTCAGGCGACCTTAAGCGACTAAGGGCGACTTAAGGCGACTTAAGGAGACTTAAGGCGACTTTAGGCGACTTAGGCCCAGTTCAAACGTCGAACTTCACATGTGCCGAACCTAATGCAAATTAGCAAGAACAATAGATTTTTCTCATTTGCATTAGGTTCGGCACATGTGAAGTTCGACGTTTGAACTGGGCCTTAAGGTCCCAGAGTAGGCCTTATTTACTTCACTTTTGACGGTATTATTAAGCTTATATTACGAATAGAATTCAAGTTTACGCTTTGCTGTTAGCAGTTTTCACGTTTCGATATCTTCGCTATTTGGTAGTTTTTCAAGTTTTGCTATTGGTATTAGATCAACAGCTGGATCAATTCAGCTTGGTTTACTCCGCATTCAGCTGTGAAAGGTTTTGCTTAGTATGAAATTCGCTTTTATTATAAGCTTTTGTGCTATTCATCGAAATTTAATCTTCTAAAAGTCAACAGGGTTTTGTTTTTGACAATCAAACTTAATTGTTTTAACCTCTTTGAAAAGCATTCAATTACTGTACCAGGTCGTGCTTTCATTCATACTAAAATGTACTACCTTCTGAACAATAGTTTACCTTGAGTTAATTTATCGTTCTTAATTAGGTTCGTTCCACAACTCCGCGGTGTCTATTCAAGTTGACATTTATCATATTCTAAGTTATGTCTGGCCGCTTTTTCACGTATCAAGCTGTACACACAATAGTTGTTATTATATATACTGTTCTAAATTAGTCTCGTCAGGCACTCACGGTGTTTTTTCAGTTTTATTTAACTAATCAACGACTTGGCAAGTAATGGTGTCATTTTGTTTTTTCAGTATGAATGGTTTAGCTGACTCATCGAAGTTAAATTTAGTAGCTTTTGTTGTAGGTGAATAACTCGATAATGGTATATCGCTAGTACGTGCCGTACAAGTTATTTGCCGACCTTGCAAATCTATTGATACGACACCATTACGTGCTTAAAAAGCCGCTTGCTGACTTGGCTTTTCTGCTACTTCTTTGTTTTAGAGTTTTCAAATATAGATTACTTTTAAAAGTAGTTTTATGAACAATGGACACTTGGGTTAAAAATATATTTTGAAATTTACTTTTGCTGAGCTCAAAGAATTTCGCTTGAGCGGAAAACATAGATATTTCAGCCCCCCACATCTGAAAACGTTACAAGAAAATATTAAACATCAAACGACATTTAACAGACCGGGCCCTATGGAATATATGAATGATCGATGTTTTAAAATATAAGTGAAGTCGCTTAGCGAGTGACAACCGGAAATCTCGTGAACAGAGTTGCTTTTCCAAGTCGCTTAAAATTAAGCGAGTCAGCTCAATTGAATTGAACTCTCGTTAAGTTTAAGGCACGAAAGCAGGTAGCTTAAGCGAGTCGGCAATTAATTTTAGTCAATGAGAAGCCAATTGTGGTCATTTATCCGACAAGGCTGTCAAATCGGAAATAAAACACGCGTTCTATTTTCATGCCTCTCTCGCCGCATATTTGTGTCTTGTTGTACTAGATGTGGTCGCTTAGCGAGTGACAACCAGAAATCTCGTGAAAAGAGTTGCTTTTCCAACTTAAAGTTAAGCGATTCAGCTCAATAATCCATTCATGTATAACACTAACTTATACATCCATTTTTTTTCAACTCTCCACAAAACAAAAATCGATGTCCGCTTCACTTTCTGAAACATTTCACATCGATATCGATAACAACATACAACTGCGTTACATCTTTCCTTTAACAAGCATTTAATTAGCCCATGTAAGTGGCAGTCCCGCTAAAAGCGGTCCGCTCGATTTCGCGACCAAAAATAGTTTCCCTTTATTTTTTGCTGGTCAAAAGGCTTTGGTACAAATGTATGAAATACACAATTCTTTTTTTCATATTCTTTATTTTTGCCCTGCTTACAAGCAAAAAACGAATGCAGGCCGTCTCGGTCCTTTCGACGCCCGGGCGGAGACTCCCATATGAAAGGGGCGGGGATGCTCGTCGGAAATTTTGAATTAAACCCATAAAGGAGACCAATCTGGGTGTGGCTCAAGCTTTTTTGACCCCTAACAGAGACCATTTTAATATATATTAATATATTTGCTGCGGAGCGAGCGCAGCGAGCGAGCAGCAACATAATCAGGATTTAAGAGAAATATATGAGAAAAAAATATAAGCTAGGAAAAATCTCGATTTGATCGCTTTTTACCAGAATTCACTGCGCCACGAACACATTTTGGGCCAGAATGCACTGTGCCACGAACAATAGCCTCGCTTACTGCTTCAAGCTCAGTGTTGGCTGCGAGATTTGTAATATTTTGGTCCAACATGTCCCAGTCGAAATCTGAACTGAAGTGTTGAAGACTACGCGAGTTGAGCGAGGACTGTGAGGCATGGTGATAGGACCGTTGAATGGTAAAGATTTTCGAAGACTGTACGGAATAAAAGACAAATTTATTTTGAAATCACTCCGACAGCGGTCGATGAGACTGAACTGAGCTGAGCGCTTGGGGACGCGAAACCTGTGCTCAGCTTGGGAGACGCGAACACACAGTAATTAACCTAAATTTTCACACCTTCCTCGCGGTGAACGCGTCGTTTACTCAACAAAATTCTACAGACATTGCAGGAACTTGATGCGTGAATTACAAAACAAAATTAGTCTTATCAGCTGGAATTTTCGTCGATTCATTCCGGTTACATTAGCTTTGGTTCCCCTGAAAAAACGAAGAGAAAATTCTGTAATACCAGCGAGACAATAAAATAGCATTATTACAACAAATTTACCGCAGCAATTACTATCTTTTGGATACACTAGTATATTATATATTATATAAATATATTATATTAATGTTTCTTCGCGTACAACCCTAAACGAGACTTTGACGGCAAAATATAATGGCGTTTTGCCCAGAACACCCTAAGCGAGACCAAAATCCGAAATTTACACCCCTAAGCGAGACGACGAGCATCCCCGCCCCTTTCATATGGGAGTCTCCCCCACCCCCCCGGGTTTCGACGGTTATCGGGAGACTAAAATTGATGGTTTTTGAGAAGCGCGCTACGTAGAAACATCCGTTATGTTGCGTCAGTTTTTTCACATGGTTTGGCCATGTTCTCTCTGGCAGAAAGTTTTGCACCAGTGGCATGATTTTCTCAACTGTTTTGTTCATTGTGTATGGCATAAGCTGTACACGTGGACAGACATACCGTCTTAAGGTCATATCCGGAGTTTAAAACCAAGTGGACATTATTGAAAGTGCTAACTCAGTCAGGTTAGTTACTCGAGCTTGTTGCTACACTGTGCTGACGATCCGCAATAACGGCGAAATACCTATCCGCAAGTGCATTTAAACTTGCGGTTTGGTCTCAATCATGCCATTGTTGCGTCACTTTTTATCTCGTTAATGCGCATGCGCATTGAGCGAGATTTCGGATTTGAGTACGAAAAACAAACAAAATTTTGTGGACTTTTGTCCGGGGGGGTTTCTTCTTCGTTCTTTATAGAAGCTATATTAGGGCATTGAGGATATGGTTGGTTAAACCGGTTAGGATTTCAAGAAGGGCGTCACATACTGCCACTAAAATTTTTGGGGAGCACCCCGGACCTATTGTTAATTTCCCTAGGGTATTGGGATGTCAGAACTTGTCATGAACTTGTCATATTTCACATTACGTTACCGCAAAGCTATTAGTCCTTCTTAAATTTCGATATCTCACGTTACCTATCAGTTTCAATCATTTGTCGTAAAGCCATTATAGCTGTTTTAAAAGGGTAAAAATAGGTCAAATGCGTTTTCTTGGGAAACGTAGTTTGAAAATTTCACGGTGTATTTTACTAATGGAGACGTTTTAAGAAAGTTAAATGGGTCAGGAAAATTTGTGTTTTAATATGAGCGGTATGGCAGAGCAAAATAGCATGAACTTTACGTTTTTTTCTATTCATTGCTATTACGGTTTGATTGTGCAATAGTATGGTAAAGACGTCATAGTTTTGTTGATTTTTTGGCTTATAATGATGACGGTTGAATGGAATTGCCGCAAGCGTTCAATGGCGAAAATTTTTACGTCTTTTGCGTACTGTTGCATAATGAAACTGTAATTAATTGTTTTAAAATAGCACAAAAGCGAAAGCGCGAGCAGTCCGCCGGCTTTGTTTCAAAGCCACGGGCTACAAGCACATCGAAAACGGCATCCGTGTCGTAGAATTCACACGTTTACAAAAGGCAGTGCCACGCAAATTAGTCACTCAAGGGCTCGAGTTATTTTTTTAAGTACACGGGTCAGCCAATACTATGCTACCGGTGCCAGTCTTCTGAGCACGTTGTACGTGTTCTCATTGCAAGTGCAGGTTCAATCAAATTAGTTGCAACCTGTAGGTAAACGAACTTAAAATATTCACCCTTATACGGACTTCTATTTTATGAAAGCGGTCAAGCCGGCGATTTTTTTTAGTCATATGGGAAGTTTGACTCAGTCAAAGCTTTAATTTTAGCTTGTATTGAGTACGCTTGATAGCTGCGTGAGGCTAATTAACACCACTCGTTTGCTCTGCCTATCGCTCATATTAAAACACAAACTTTCCCGTCTCATTTAACTGCCTTATACGGACTTCTATTTTATGAAAGGGGTTAATCCGGCGATCTTTTTTTTAGTCATATGGGAACTTTGACTCAGTCAAAGCTTTTATTTTAGCTTGTATTCACTACGCTTGATAGCTGCGTGGGGTAATTAAAACCGCTCGTATTACTAATCACGTTAAAAGTGAAAAATATATATAAAAATATCAAAAATATATATAAAAATATATATAAAAATATATATAAAAATATCAAATATTCTAGATATGGCTTGTTCTCAAAAGAACATGCTATTTTGCTCTGCCTTTTAAGTCGCTTACCGAGTGACAACCGGAAATATCTTGAAAAGAAAAATTGATAAGAATATTCTGCTCCCGGGGGGGGGGGGGGGGGGACTCCTATAAGTCGTCAAGCGGAGGTGCTCGTTAGGAAAAAAAGGTGGAACCCTGAAAGATATCAAAGTGGCCGTTGTCAACCAGAATTTTACCTCTAAAAGATACCATTTTTTTACCAAATATGCGATGGAACAATGCGATGCGGCTAGAGTGCTGGAAATAAATAGATCTGACTATACATGGGCTCGAATTCCAGCTACCATCAGAAGGAACACCGGAAGGCAGTAGCGACTCGTCTTTCGCTAGGAACACTCTAAAAGATATCATTTTCTGGGGAAATGAGGGTTTTTAAATCATATATTCTAAAAGATACCTAGATCCCGAATTTTAACCCCTAAAAGATACGACGAGCACCCGCGCCCAACCACATATGGGAGTCCCCCTCCGGGGTTCTGCTATACGTTGTCTACCTGGTATGATGAACAGCGAGGAGCGATTTTTCATGTCGCTTAGCGAATGCCAAAGGGAAATCTCGTGAAAAGAGTTAATTTTACGATTCGTTTAAAGTCAACTCGCTTAAAGTTAAGCGAGTCAACTTTTCGCGCTCGACGGAACTGAGAAATCTCATGCTGTATCTTTGTTCGCTTTTTGAGTTGTAATCTTTGTCCGCTTTTCCAATAGTTATTAAATGTTTAGGTGTGATGATTATGCAATAGTATGCAAGAGAGGTGAGATTTTGCTTATTCAGCTAACTAAAAATGTTTCGGTTTGATTATGCAAGAGTATGGATTTCGCTTTTGTGCTATTTTAAAACAATTAATCATTGCTATTACAATTCAGGACTTCAACGGGGTTCGAACCCGTGACCTCGCGATACCGGTGCGATGCTCTACCAACTGAGCTATGAAGCCACTGACGTTGGGAGCAGGTCAATTGTAGGTTCATATGTTCCCGTGAAAGGAGTGAGTGTGAAATGATATATATGAAATAAATCATATATGAACTGCGGAAATGAAATCAAATGAAGAATGATCCTCGCAGTTGTGAACGCAATTTAAGCAATTGCTTAAATTGCTTAAATTGCAATTAAGCAATTGCTTAAATTGCGTTCACAACTGCGAGGATCATTCTTCATTTGATTTCATTTCCGCAGTTCATATATGATTTATTTCATATATATCATTTCACACTCACTCCTTTCACGGGAACATATGAACCTACAATTGACCTGCTCCCAACGTCAGTGGCTTCATAGCTCAGTTGGTAGAGCATCGCACCGGTATCGCGAGGTCACGGGTTCGAACCCCGTTGAAGTCCTGAATTATTTTTTTCAGGCTTCTTTACGCAATTGCTTAAATTGCGTTCACAACTGCGAGGATCATTCTTCATTTGATTTCATTTCCGCAGTTCATATATGATTTATTTCATATATATCATTTCACATTGCTATTACAGTTGGATTATGCAACAGTACGCAAAAGACGTAAAAATTTTCCTGATTTTGTTTTTTTTTTTTTTTTTTTTTTTTTTTTTTTTTTTTTTAATAATTACAACTTTATTACTTCAATCACAGAAAATTACAGTGAATAGAAGGATACATACACACATACAAACACAAAAAAAGTAAAAGATAGAAGATTACATGGAAGTTGGTGCAAGCACATATTACATAATGATGATAATAATGGGCCGGGGTATACCCAAGAAGCATTGGCATTTGATTACACTGACTACAGACATTAGTTAATAAATAAGACGATGATATTGATCTGCAGAGATAGAAGCATCTTCTCCTTCTAAGAGATCATTTTCAGTTGAACTCAATACGAAGTTTGCGCTGTAACTTTCTAATGAACTCATCGAAGTCGCACTCGTTTTTATTCAGCTTCTGACAATACAAAAAATATTTGGCGAAGAGAAGGCAATAATTGAGTTTGGATAGTTTTGGCTCATTGTTACTGTATTCCATTATTCCAAACAGTTTTTCGAACAGAGTAGGTGAAAAATGAGAATTATTTGTTTTGTTAAACCATATTACCACCTTTTTCAAAAAAGACTGAGAAAGTTGGCACTCTACATAGGAGTGTAATATCGAGTCCGGCTCATCGCAGTAAAGACATTTACTGTTTGTTTCGATACCATAGGTGTGTAACTCCTTTCTGGTGACTATTATCCTATGTAATAATTTGAAATTGAATTCTCTTAGTTTATTCTCTTTACAAGTTCGGCTTATCTGGGTAAAAGCTTGTTTCCAATTAAAGTTATTTAGATTGAGGTCCTTTTGCCATTTCTTTGGACCCGTAGGTTCGATTTTACCTGCATTTATGAACAACCAATAGTAGTCCTTGCAGTTCATTTTTGCAAGGTCTATAGTAATAGAAGGAGAAAGCTGATGGATAGTGCTATTCAGGATAATACGTTTGTCAATCAGAGGTAGATTTCTCGCTTTCTCGAGTAAGTATTTGGGAATCGCTGAACGAACTTGTAAGTAATTCAAGAAGTTACATTTAACGCCATATTTTTTCTGGAATTCATGGAAGGATAACAGTTTTCCTCTATGGTCTAAGATGTCCTGTATTGAAACAATTCCCTTTTCTAACCATTTAGAGTAAAATATTGGGTTTCCATCAATTAGAATGTGCTTGTTGTTAAACAAAAACACATCTGACTCGTCGTGTAGTCCGTACAATGTCCTTAATTCAAGAAAATTCGCCATTATTTGTCTGTAGAAATGTGGAACATCTGATTCTTCTAAAAATTTCTTGTCATAATTGCAGCGAAGTAGGAAGTTAAGACCACCATATTTTCCAAAGAAATAGTTTGGAATTGATTTCCAAGTTTCTGAAAAATATGGGTCTGTGACCACAAATCTAGAGATCCATGCTAAGAGTAATGATTTGAATAAAACTTCAACATTGGGAGCACGCAAGCCACCATTGCTATAATCTTGGTACATGACATCTCTTTTAATTTTATCCTGTTTTTTGTTCCAAATAAAATTGAAAACAGAGTTTTTGATTATAGGAATATAGGTATTAGGAATGACCAGCATCGAAGCGGAGTATACCAGGTGTGCAATGCCCAAACATTTCACAATGAGACACTTTCCAAGCAGAGAAAGATTGCGTGCCCGCCAAATATCAAGTTTTGTAGTCATATTATCTATTTTCATTTCTACGTTTTTCTTGTTATTTTCTTTCATATTATAAGAAATAAACGTTCCTAGTACTCTCACAGGTTCTTTGGTCCACTTTAAGCCAAAAGGTTTGGAGTCGTTAAATCTCCAGCAGCCTAACCATATTGCTTTGGTCTTTTCCACGTTGAGTTTTAGACCCGAAATATCACCAAATTGCGTTCACAACTGCGAGGATCATTCTTCATTTGATTTCATTTCCGCAGTTCATATATGATTTATTTCATATATATCATTTCACATTGCTATTACAGTTGGATTATGCAACAGTACGCAAAAGACGTAAAAATTTTCCTGATTTTGTTTATAAAAGTTATCAAGCAAGCATTTTAAGAAGCCTTTTATAAGCGATTTCAGCGTGTTAATTTTTTTAAGAGAGATTTTGTCTCTATTTGACAAAAAGACAATGTATTGTTTGAGTGGCAAGTAAGAGAGAGAAAACGTTCTTGGCGTATAAAGTCTATAAAAAGAAAACTAATATCTACTTAAATCGCAATTGATCTTCATTTAAAGAAACATACGCAATTTGTTATTATTCAAACTACCACACAATATCCTCCCAATTTTCAAACTCCTCAATATATCCAACACAACTACCCGCTTTTTGTCACGTCAAACAATACTAAAAAACCAACATTTTTTGCCACCCTTAAACACGCAAATTTTATGACATTGTTGTCATACTTTGTTCTCATAAATTGTGTATAATTAACTCTAATATTCCAATGAACTAAAAAACAACAAGAAATATGAAATAAAATCGAGTACTTGTATGTAGAGTCGCACAAAACCACGCAAAGCTACCACAACCGACATCAATTTGCCGAACATTTTTGACAGAAAATCGTTGACAAGTCATCAAAATTTAAAACCCCAAACATGCATTACATCCTTTTAACTCTAATTAGCACGTCATTAACTCTTCTCATCTCGGATTACTAACCACAAAAGAGCCACTGTATTAAACTCGCCAAAACCTTATTGAATCAAAATACAATTTTTCTATGCTCGACCCATCTTACACAATACAGAATACTAAACGCGTTTTCAAAATATTACTCTCTAAAGTAACAACTCTAGAAATCGAATTAACACCTCTTGAATAAAGACAGACCGTCTAAAAACTGATAAGATGTAACTATTTTAAATCAATAAACACACACGGAACGACCAGTAATCTCTTTAAATACCAATTCATCTTCATTTAAACACAAATACCCGATTTATTATTTATCAAATCACCATAGAATATCGTTACAATTTCCAAGTGCTAAATAAATCTTACAGAACTACCGGTTTTTCTTTATGCAAACATTAGGGAGCTTAAGCAACCACGACGGCGACGGCAGCGAGAACGGCACAAAACAATAGGTTTAATGAGCGAAAACAATGTCTCTGCACGCATTGCACGTGCGTTTTACATTTTGGTACATTTCTTTGCCGTTCCTGCAAAACAACAACGTCAAATGATCAAATTATAGGTTTTGTGGAGAACGTTAACACGCGACGGTTAATTTTCCTTTCTCCATTTGAACTGGTAAGCCATTCCTTCATATTTTGCTCCTGGACAATTCGGTCACATTAGACAAACTAAACAAATTGGAACAACTGCAAAGTAGTTTAAAAAAGCGCGAATCCTTTTTTCAAGTGACGTTTTCCATGGCGTTGCCGTCGTCGTTGCTTAAACTCTCTAATATTAAAAAGCGCACGCTTTTCATCACCCTTTAACACGCAAATGTTCTCTTAAAAAAACACTGACAGCGACGTTTTAAAACAATAAACTTTATATCGTTTGCTAACTTGTAGTAGAAAATCGTTCTATAGCAACACACGCAACTTCAACAAAAATATCGAAAGACAAGCAAGTTTAAAGAAAAACTACATTAAAATCATGCTCTTCCCTTCCAAAGTTCAAACATGCTATCGTTACACTGCTCTTAATAACGTCACTCAACCAACCCCGCCACGGTCTGACTAGAAGCCTATCTGCACGCTATTTTCTTCTTTTTTTCTTTTAAATCAATAAGAGAGGGACATTGGAGATTTGCGGTGTTACGGTGTTGCTCATTTTTTATGCGGTGTTGCGGTGAATGAAATCCCAGCTTGCGGTGTTGCGGTGATCTCAAACCCTACTGTGTGCGATGTTTCCGCTTTAAAGTCTGCGGTGTTCGGTGCAACAAAATTATCTGCGGTGTCGCCGTTTCCTGTTTGACCCTAAATTTAGCGTCTATATGTTATTTATTCCGTACTTATTTTTGAAAAGTACGTACCATTATGTTAAATTTGTAACAAAAAGCAGTCCAATACTGTCTAGTTAATCTTCAATACTCTGCTGGTCGCCAATCCTAAGCCTTTTTCATGGTAACTGGACAAAAAGATATATTGCGATGACGGTGTTTCGTCGACTTTTCTTGCGGTGATGCGGTGTTCCGTAATTTTCTTTTGCGGTGTTGCGGCGATTCAGAGACCCCAATGTCCCCCTCCAATAACATGACCACAAAATTAAATCAAATAAATTGCCACTTTTACACTCCATGTAATTTACCACTCAAAGAAAACAAACTGCTCGTAGTCTAAACGAGCATCTCTGTAATAGGCCATTCTGTTCTAAAAATCAGATCTTTCTTACTTCACCCACTACACTTCCCCCCCCCCCTCCCTACACAGTAGCCAGCAGATACACTTGGACTACAATGGCTCGTGGAAGGCACGACGCACACGACACCTGTTTTCTTATTCTTAGGTATCCAACTAACCAATATTATATAGTCTTTAAAGACAATTGAAGACTTACCATTGCGACAAAAATCATCTACCGATCTAACAACTAACAATTTTATTCACACCAGACGACGAACAGTGAAAAGCCAAATTAACCGCATATTGTCAGCCATCATATCACTACAGCACCTGTGTTTTTAAACGCAAATCACTGTCAAATCTTATCATTAAAACCACTTTCCTCAGATCCCCTTCCGCTTTGCGGTGGCCACCCGCTTAGCGCTCGTCTGAAACGCATAAAAAATAAAGCCTGTTCTGCAGGCTAGCCATTCGACTCTACAACAACCGCCAGTATATCCTACTGCAACTACCAATTTGCCTTACCGCAGTTACGAAGTAATTATAGTTAGATATAAACAGTGTGCCGCGATCACGAATTGTTTTAGGTAATCGCGGAATCGTTACAAATTTCTACGCGCACCAACGACCTCACAGCTAGAGGTCTACTTCAATATATATATATATATATATATATATATATATATATATATATATATATATATATATATATATATATATATAGCAACAAAAGGGATTTCAAGCGATACGATTTTACATGAAATTGTTGAAAAATCGAAACACGTTCTTACAATGTCTTATGTAGTAAACGGTCTTATCACAAGTGGCCCTTACGAACCACATGACACCGCGAATCCTGTCAGTTCTGAAATAGCCAGCAGTGACCTGTTTGAACCAAGATTATTAAATTATATAATGAGATACCATGAAACTTCACCTTCAAAACCATTGATTTCATTCATTAAACTTACAAAAACTGTTTATTAAAACTTTGATAGCAAATCTTAGAACAATATCTATAGTTCTTCGATTTCCCGCGCGACTATTTTTCGCAATAAGCCGTGCAAGAACTCATTTGCATTAGGTTCGGCACATGTGAAGTTCGACGTTTGAACCGGGCCTTACACGATCTATAATAAAACTAAACAAAATCATAAAGAAATCGAATGTTATTTAGAAAAATAGAAATGATAAGATAAGCAAACAAAGGAACACCGTGATGCAGCCGCCTATATTTTTAATAATGACCTGAAAACAGCAATAACGGTCAACAACAGCGAGCAAAACCATGCGCGCATAAGTTACGAGGAAGAATTGTTGGATCCAAACAGGAAAAAAATCGCAGCCAACCGTTATTTCACTTGCCGTATTACAGAGACCGATGAACTGTGTAGAGATCGACGCGGATCGACAGCCTTCATAAACAGACCCTGAAATGTCCGTTGATGATTTTACAGGCAGGCTCCATTTCACTTGCTATCTCATTAAAATCGGTCAATTCTCAACTTTTTCCGCCCATTGAAAAGCGTAAAGTTGCATTTATGCCCTGCATATATGAAAGCGTCCTTCTCCGATCGGCAGCAAGCGAGGCCAAAGTAGATACCAGTTCCCACCCGTGAATTTACCCCTGAAAAACACAAAAGAATCCTAATAGGGTTGAAACGTTCCATACCATATTACGCCCCCCATATCATGCCCCGACCAACCATATGAGGCCCCGACCTACCATATCAGGCCCCGACTTACCATATTAGGCCCCGTGTATACTAAGCTCGTTTACCGGCGATTTACTTAGATTTCGGTCTTGTTTGATTAACCTTGCCAAGCAGTAACTCGCATGCATCAAATTCACAGTATATAACCTAAAATTACGAAATATCATACCGGAAATATTGAAACGATAACAAGTCGACAGTCCCGTTCTACTCGGTGAAGAGGATGTTATCCGTTCTGCCATTAAATCGATTAACAGTCTCAACGCTGTATTCGCCAATTTAATATTAATATTTACATTGAGTTTTACCAGGTTAAGCCTGATAATTCCGAAAGTAACAGGGGCCGCTTCTTTCGGGACTCTGCGGTACGTGAAAAATAGAAAGGTAACTAGCGGAATAATAAATAAATTTTTGTCACGCCAGCAGCAGTAACACTATATGCTTTAGACAGCTTCATACTTGAGTTAAACGGAGAAAGCTTTTTCGATGGTGCTACGTTTATTTCTTTTATTCTAATCGTTAAATATACTTTTCACAATATTTATTAAAAAACCCAATAATTTCTGTAAAACTGCAAGGACCACTTGAACAAACAGGAGGGTGTCAATGGGGTATACCTCTAGTCAGTAAACAGTTAAAAAAATCAATTTTAGTCAGTAAGCAGTAAAAAAAATCCCTTTTAGTCAGTAAACAGCAAACGGAGAAAAAAGTCAGTTAATAATTAACGTTTACAAATTTTTATCTCACAATTATGCGATATAGTCAACAACGACGTTGATTACAACCTATCATCTTCTTAGTGGTAGTTATGACAGGAAAGAAATTCCAGAATCTATAAAACGGTTTTAAGGATGTTCGTGCCAATTGTTTATACGCATCCTATACTGCGCACGCAATTTATGTCGCAACGCCATGCAACGTCATGTACGAGCGCGCGCGCAAAGGAAGAAACTCTATTCACATGAAGGGTGGTAGCCGTTGCGTTAACTTTGCTTTGATTTAACTCGCTTGGATGGTCGGTGAACCCCACTTTTCTTTGGATAGATGATTTTCTTTACTAACTCTCGACAGATTACTTGCGGTACTTGGTAATGAGGATGATTATGTTGAGGTCTCTAAGTTAATGTTGAAAATTACCAATTATCATTAATCAGACTCCAGCTATTATTATTACTTCCTTATCTTCTATGTGTTATTATAGGTTCTTGCACTACTCATGTAAATGCTAGCTATCTGTGAATGTGTGTGTATACCTATTTATTTATTTTATTTATTTATTCTACTTATTTATTTATTTTATTTATTTATGATTATTATTATTATTTTTAATTAATTATTTATTTATTACTATTTACCTGATTTTACTAATAATTTGTGTTTGCTAAATTTGATTGTAAATTATACAACCTGCCTTGATTAGCTTTGCTATATGCGGGTTGTATATTTCTCTAATTTGTTAAATTTAAATTATTGAAATAAAATGATGAAAAAATCTAAAAAATAAAATGATGATGAAAATTGCGAAAAAATGACAAAAAAATCGATGTAGGAAGTTTAAAATTTCCCATTTTTCGACCAACGCCACATCGAATCCCGCCAACTTGCGGCTGTCAGGGTTTGCAAATTCTGTTGTTTAAATTTAGGTTGACTTTAAGGAACGTTGCCAGTTGATTTAATTTGCTTAATAGACCCACTCATATAAAAACTTGGCATTGAAAGTTCCATTCTATAGATTCATTTGCAATATTTTTAGACCAACAGACATTGGAGCCATATCGAGTAAGGAACACCGATTTTTCAAAATTAGAAAATTAGGGCGGCCTTTTAGATATCTCCGAAACGAAGTCGGCGACCCCCCAATTTTTTGCATTTCTGACAAAAGTAACTCATTACCTAGCTGCAGCAAAAGATTTATAAAAAAATACAAAAAAACAGCATGGAAAATACTTCACGGACGAGCGAGATTCTGAGTGAATAAAAATCACATGCGCGCATTTTTCCATTGCTTAAACTCTATTTGTTGTAGACAGCAGCAAGCAGAATCGACAGAATCAAGCATGAGTTACCGTCAAGTGGTCTTAAGTGCCGACCGTAAGACTTAAAGGGGCCATGTCACCATTTTCAGTATTACTTTAAAAAGCCAAGACATATTTATATCAGTGTGAGCCCAAAACATTGGTCAAGTTTTTAAATGCGAACGAGTTTATGCCGATATCTTTAGCCTTCTGTCTCACTCCAAGTAATCCCTCCACGTGCAGCTTGAAGTTATTTAAGCTCTCAAGCCCATCTTTAAACGATATTCTCGAGCGAAAACGCTCGATAACGTCGCCGGGCATTACGATAGAACGTGACCACAGCACAAATGGATGCCATGTTGGCCGCGTTTGCCAAGGTCGAAGATCGTGAGAGAGCCTGGAACTATTATATAAAGCCGCAGATACAGCGCAGGCTCAGGGTTTGTCACGAATATCAGTCACGCAGCAGACTAAAAACGACAACAAGGGTCAATCAAAGGCTCCTCAGAGCCAACCCGTGAATTTGAAATGCTAACGCGCAAGACAATAATTGCGGTAAGCTTATGTTTTCACTCTGTCACGGTTCAATATATTTTTTTTAAAATTAAACGTAAGGATTTTTGACAAACGCAAAAAATAAAAATACAGTACATCACTTTCATAATGTTCAGTCCGAAGATAAAAAAAAAAAAGGAGAAAAAAAAAACGCCCCGAGCGAGATTCGAACCTGGGCCTTTCGGCTGTAAGCCCGCGAACACTGACTTGTAATGGGATATATTTTATTACTTGAAGGTAGATAACCATCTAAACGCGTGTCTCAGTTGAAAATTCCTTTTAAATCGATTTTAACGTTGCATTAAAGACTCCAAATGCGAAACATCTTTCAGCTTATTGTTGTTTATATTCGTTTACACCAATTTAGTTATTGTTATCGCTGGATTCACGCTGTTCTTGTTACAAAACGCATTCGTAACAAAGCATTACGCCACTAAGTTTACAGCTGATGGAAGGAGTGAGCGAGTGAGTGACTCATTTGCATATCTGTCGTCGTTACCGATAACCCGTTCATTACGCATGCGCGTATGTTCACGGGTTAAAAATGGACTCAAAATGTACTCTAAAACGATTTAAACAAAGTAACCTAAACTCAAATTTTTATTTGCACAGAGAAAATTTTCAAAATTTGTCTTTTATTTACCATATACGCTAAGAAAACGACTTTCTTTTATACGATAGTCAGCTCGTATTTTGTTATTTATACGGTTACGATAACAAAAATCTATTGTTATACGCTAGTCAGTTAACCCCATTGACACCCTCAAACAGTAGCAAAATGTAGCTGGATCTTTGAGCAGATCAGGATCAGCAATGAACTAAATAAAAAAACTTTAACTTGCAAGGCTGATCAGACAGCAAATTCGTTCGATTTCTTTTAATAATATATGCCCGATATTTCAGTTAGACAAAACTAACCTTCATCAGGGGCTAGGAATAAATATGTGGAAGATTAAATTTCGTCGCGTTATGACGGCGGGGACAAACCCCTTCGTGTGCACAGCCAAGGCGCATGTGGCAGGGACAGTACGCAAGCTGGTGCACACAAAGCGGATTGAGGTATAAAAATCTTTAAAGACTACTACTGAATGCTCATGGAATAATCAATTGCGAGTTTTTATTGGTTCATTTCTATTTTGTAGCGGGGACAGTTTGCAAGAGCAGTGCACACGATGCGACATTGAAATGGGGGTCATTTTGTCCCTGCTTCATGACGGGGACAAAATTGTGTCCCCGCAACGGAACTTTTTCGCAAAAAAGGGGATGTCACACAAGGAAAACTGTCGCTGCCACATGTCCCATAGAACCATATTTCCATCCCACTCACTTGCAATTTACACCGGAAGCAATGAGTTATTATACACCAGAGCATTTGAAGTACTGGTAAGGGAAATGTGTGGGCTATCCCTGTCATGAGGAGCCGGAGGTATCAGCCATGCCTCAAGAAGCCAGCTTGCGCGTTGGTTTTCTTCGGAATTGGAAAAGAACAAAGGATGGAAATAGGAAGCCAAACTAGCGCCAACTCGACATATACTCCGATTTTTAATCCTTACACTTACGGCGAAAAACGATTATAAATTATAAAAAATCGATCATGGAATTTGGAAAACTTTTTTCGAGCGAAGACATAAATAATAAAAAAAAATCACGAATTCAAAGCTTTTAGAACTGTTATGGCACCAGTTTTAGCTTAAACGCGTGGCAACAAGTTTCGTTAACGAAACACTGCGGATATAAGACCCCCCCCCCCCCCCCCCCCATCACCTTGGAAACTTTTCTGTGTTTCCTTAACAGATACGTGTTACAGTTTTGAATTTGGAAGGAGAAAGGAGAATTTTTTTTTTGTTATCGGTATTTTCTCATCTGCATTTTTCTTATCCGCATCGTCCTATCCGCCATCCGCCATGCATCCGGTCCTCATTTTACAGACACCTTGGCAACGGTTCAATGAAGGTCAAACTCCGGAAATGACAAAGTGACATCAGAAGTAAGCTGTACCGGTAACCTGACTCCTTATATTGTTAGTGTCGTGCAATTCGGGCGTGCAACCGAGTGTTAGGCCTGATGTTTTCAATTCAAGTGTCGCTAAAAGTATTGAAGGTTTTTTTTAAAACTAAAGAGGGTGTTTTTAAATGAAGATAGTGGGTTAATGTAATCTTGGAATTGTATGGTGTTCTATCAAGTACAGTTCTCGCGTGATGAAGAGTGGGGCCTGGTATTGTAGACAAGGGCTTCGTATTGTCTGTTCGTGTAGTCGCGCGCGATGAAGCGTGGGGCTTGATATGGTATATGTACAGCAGGATCGCCGTAGGAAGAGCACAGACAAATTTTTATTGCAATAAAAAAAAGATGTCACTTGTTTAAGCGCTTTTCAATAGTATCAGTATCTCTCAAAGTATCAGAGTATTGTGGTTTTTATTGTGGATGGTAAAGTGCAGCTCTCGCGTTATGGGCCTCATGGAGACAAGGTCATGTAGTCGCGCGCGATGAAGCGTGGGGCTTGATATTATATACATATGTTCAGCATGCTCGCCGTAGGAAGAGCACAGAAATTTTTATTGCAATAAAAAGGTCTCTCTTTTTTAAGCACTTGTCAATAGTATCAGTATCGCTCAAATTATCCGAGTATTGTGGTTTTTATGGTGTATGGCGAAGTACAGCTTTCGCGTGATTGGCCTCATATGGTATGTAGACAAGGGCTTCGTATTGTCGGTTCATGTAGTCGCGCGCGAAAAAAGCGTGGGGCTTGATATTGTATATTTACAGCAGGCTCGCCGTAGGAAGAGCACAGACAAATTTTTATTGCAATAAAAAAGGTGTCACTTGTTTAAGCACTTGTCTATAGTATCAGTATCGCTCAAAGTCATGGGCCTGATATGGTATGGAGACAGGGGCTTCGTATTGTCGGTTCGTGTAGTCGCGCGCGATGAAGCGTGGGGCTTGATATGGTATATTTACAGCAGGCTCGCCGTAGGAAGACCACAGGAAAATGTTTATTGCAATTAAAAGGGTGTCACTTGTTTAAGCGCTTGTCAATAGTATCAATATCGCTCAAATTTTCCGAGTACTGTGGTTTTTATGGTGTATGGTGAAGTACAGCTTTCGCGTGATGGGCCTGATATGGTATGTAGACAAGAGGCTCCAAGCAGCCTTTACTCATGCGTATGCGTAAGAAAATTTTATGATATATATATTTTAAACATGATAAGATGTCCGACATGGAGAAGAGTTACTCCTTTCATTCAGTCATCGTTCCTGAAAACCACTTTGTTTACTATTGAATGTTGTGGACATGAAAGCTGTACCACAATGAAGCCAGTGATTTTTCTAAGTCTTATATATACCAAACGTGAAGATAGTAATGTATGTAGGGTTGTAGGAGATTCTGTCGTGACACCTAAGTAACGCTCTTTTACCGGAAGTGAGAGTAGCCGGAAGTCACTAAACAGGAAGTGTAGTGGCAAAGCTATGAACCGGAAGTGTTATGCATGCATAAATTTGCATGTAAAATCGTGACAAAAAAAATAACAAGAGGCTCCTAGCAGCCTTAACTCATGCGCATGCGTAAGTTAGTTTTATGATATATTTTAAACATGATAAACATAAATAAACATAGATAAACATGATAAGAAGATGTCCGACATGGCGAAGAGTACTCTTTTCGTTCAGTCATCGTTCCTGCAAACCACATTGTTTACTATTGATTGTTTTGGAAATGAAGGCTGTACCACAATAAAGGGAATGATTCTTCTAAGTCTTATATATACCAAACATGAACATTGCTAATGTAAGTAGGGTTGTAGGAGACGCTGTCGTGACACTTGAGTAATGCTCTTTTACCGGAAGTGAGTAGCCGGAAGTCACTAAACAGGAAGTGTAGTGGCAAAGCTATGAACCGGAAGTGTACAATTTAAAATATGCGTGCATAAATTTGCATGCAAAATCGTGACACAAAAAATAAAAATAACAAGAAAAACGGAGCCGAAACCTTACCTCATGTCGCTACGCGCATGAGTAAAAATAATAATAATAAAAATAATAACAAGAAAACGGAGCCGAAACCTTACCTCATGCCGCTACGCGCATGAGTAACAAGGGCTTCGTATTGTCGGTTCATGTAGTCGCGCGCGATAAAGCGTGGGGCTTGATATTGTATATTTACAGCAGGCTCGCCGTAGGAAGAGCACAGACAAATTTTTATTGCAATAACAAAGGTGTCACTTGTTTAAGCACTTGTCTATAGTATCAGTATCGCTCAAAGTCATGGGTCTAATATGGTATGGAGACAGGGGCTTCGTATTGTCGGTTCGTGTAGTCGCGCGCGATGAAGTGTGGGGCTTGATATGGTATATTTACAGCAGGCTCGCCGTAGGAAGACCACAGGAAAATGTTTATTGCAATTAAAAGGGTGTCACTTGTTTAAGCGCTTGTCAATAGTATCAATATCGCTCAAAGTATCCGAGTATTGTGGTTTTTATGGTGGATGGCAAAGTACAGCTCTCGCGTGATGGGGCCTGATATGGAAGGTAGACAAGGGCTTCGTATTGTCGGTTCATGTAGTCGCGCGCGATAAAGCGTGGGGCTTGATATTGTATATTTACAGCAGGCTCGCCGTAGGAAGAGCACAGACAAATTTTTATTGCAATAAAATATGTCACTTGTTTAAGCACTTGTCTATAGTATCAGTATCGCTCAAAGTCATGGGCCTGATATGGTATTTAGACAAGGGCTTCGTATTGTCGGTTCGTGTAGTCGCGCGCGATGATGCGTGGGGCTTGATATCGTATATGTACAGCAGGCTCGCAGTAGGAAGAGCACAGGAACATTTTCATCGCGATATAAAAGGTTTCACTTGTTATAGCACTTGCAGGGGCACTCTTCAGCTTGTACGGTCCTTCGTACAACGGATAGTAATAGTTTCGTGCGCGAGCGTGGGGCCCACGTGGGCTTCTTTTCTAGAATATTTCGCGTCATTGAGTCCACGAAGTTTACCACGGTCACAAGACTTCAAACGAACTCTGAAGGAAACATGTACAACAT